>OX030949.1:94322750-94472013 GCA_943735915.1 Pherbina coryleti
TTTCTGCTCACCATCATCACACCGTCTGGTGTTTTCTTGCTGCTCTTTTTTGCCGTATGGCTGCTTGCTGGCTGGCTGGCTGTTGGAGCTCAATCATTTATCAACTGATATGCGTGGCAACTCATTTAACTCGTTGCCAACTGCAGCCTAGTAACTCAGGGCTGAGTCTGAATGTTGTGTGCTAAGCTGCTTTCAGTGTAGCTTTGTGTGCTCATTAGCTTTGAAGTTCAGCGCAATTGCTTGATTGGCTAAAGCGCAGCCCACAAGTTGTTTACAGTTTATTTTTGTTGTTCTTTTTTAGGATTTTTGTTTTTTTTTTCCTGTTATTTCTTTAAGTTAAGTTTCTGGAATGCTTGCCTTGGCTCTTTAGGCTTGGCCGGCATTTATATCAATTTCTTTGTCTTAGGTTTATTTTTTTCTTTTGTTTTTTTTTTTTCTTCTATATTCAGTTGGGTTCGAAATGCTGGTATTCATAGGTACGTGGTTTTTAAAATATGTTGATTTCTTCTACTTTGTTAGCTTAACTCATTAAACCTATTACCAATAATGGCTCTGCTGCCACCTGTATTGCGGCTACCACTTTGTGCGCTTTCCATTGAAGCTAGTTTGATTGTCAAGTAGCTTCGTGGTTAGCTTTTTTTCAAATTTATTATCATGTCTTTCAATAGCTTTTCGAGCCCTAATTGTTGAACATATTAATTTTAGCTGCTGTTTGCGAATGGGTGCTTGTTGAATAGGAATTCTTGATGGCTAATGGTTATTTTTTGTTAGTTTATTTCGTTATTGCTACATTTTTTGAGTGCTTTGAACTTTTGGAGTTCACTGTGTCGAAATTATTCTAAATCTATTCTATTTAACGTTTATTTATTAATATAAAAATAAATAAGTAATAGGTTTAAAGGTCCTTATAACTCAATTCAGGAGTTTTATTTAAAGCAAACTTGAACAAAATGAGAACAAAAAAAAAAAAGAAGAACAAAATGAGAATGGGAAGAGGTAATGGTAATGGTCAGTATTCATATACCTAAAATGAATTTTGGCAAAAAAAAAAAAAAAAAAAAAACTACAAAATCTCTAAAAGACCTAATTTCGTCCTTTTGTGAAGGGTAACGGAAATTGAGGTTGAAAAAAAATATATTTCTCCTGCGGATACAATTTTTCAATAGACATACATTTTTGACCAGAAATATATAAAAGAGAATTTTTGTTTTTCACTTCCTTTCCTTTTAAAATAGGACATTTTTTATTTATTTATTTATTTGTTGGCCAAGCAAGGCAATTTACTTATTCTATTTTTATGTATATCTATTTTATTTTTTTTATATATCTATTTTATTTTTTCTCTCCCCTTTCCTTGTTTTGGTGTTCCGCCTACCTAAAGGACATGATTTTACGAACACGTCTAAAAGCAAGAAGAAGAGAACAAATAAAAGTAAAAGCTACTTACTTAAATACTAGTATATTTTATACATATTGAGTATTAGAAAAGGAAAGAGGAGAAGGAAAGAAAATAGAAAGAAAGTTCAAAGATTGGGTTGATTAGGACGAGAAAGAGACTTGGATAGAGATCGCTTGAATGAGGATCTAGACATGGAAGGTGAGTAGCAGTCGGATATACTATTAAATTCTCTACAGCAACGGCTGATGTGTTCATTGCTTGCATATGCAGTATGATGCTGATATTCAGTTAACAGCCGAGTAACCGAATCTTGTTAGAGATGTATTCGCAGTTAGTTACACCGTTCAGAACATCGAAAGTAAAGCATGAATCCAATCATGCGGCATCAAATTTAATAGGCTGACTCTGTGTTCATACGGTGAAAGGCTACAATAGGTCTGTTCCCGTACTTGCAAGTTTGTGAAAACTTTCGAAAACTTGCACAAGTTTTTACTAAATTGCGTTCCCGTACACCAAAAACTTGCAAAAGAGAGCGACAAGGAGAGAGTAAAACGTTTCCCCTCCTTGTGATAAGTTGCAAGATTCTGCTACACAAATTTCGTGTAGTAAAAACTTGCAAGTTGTCATGTGTTGGCAGAAATGTCAAAATTTACGCTAGAATAAAAAAAAAAACAGATGGACAAGTGCATCAAGTATAAATTTCAGCAAAAAATGGAAAATAAAAAGACAAATATTCAAGTTAATTGTTCGCCAGGTACATATAGCTATATATTTAATCAATTAGTGCAGCTAATTTATCAGACATTGTCGAAATCTTCAAAAATATTTTTTCGTTTAATTAGCCAAATGTTTGTCCAACATATGTTTGATCAAAAGTTGCAAGTTTTTACTAAAAAGCGTTCCCGTACTTTTTAGCATTTTTATTGGTCAGAGACAATTTTTCGGCTTACTCTCTTGAATTTTGCAACTTGCAAGTTTTTGCTACAAAAGTACGGGAACAGACCTAATATTCGCGGGGGTTATAAGTCTATCTCAGAGCGAATAGGACAAATTGCTTTTGTATGGATTCGATTCTATCACAATGGGATTAAAAACTGGATTCTAAATAATGCAGCCATATTCGAGTATTGGGCGCACTAGTGCAGAGTACAGTAATGTAGTGACCTATACATTCTTGAATTCATGTGCTCGTCTTTTAATAAATCCGAGCTGTTTGCTGGCCCTGGATACAATCTTATCATAGTGTAGATTAAAACGCAGTTACACTTATTTACAATGAGGTAAAGTTTGTTTTGGGTACATCAGGTCTCAAGAGTTAAGAGGCTTAACTGTAAAAAGTTGACGTCTTTCTGCGATTTAATTACGTGGTACATTTTTAGGTCGTCCGCATACATAAGATGTGGAATATCCTTCAACACTATGGACAAGTCGGATATGAAGATATTGAAGAGAAGAGGACCAAGGTGGCTACCTTGCGGTACTTCAGAGGAGACTTTGATTTTCTTCGACAAGATTCCTTGGAATTTAACATATTGGGATCTACCATGGAGATAAGTTGATAGCCAACTAAGTAAAGATCCAGAGAAACCGAATTTTTTTAATATATTTATTAAGATGCCATGATTAACACGATCGCAGGCTTTACTGAAATCAGAATAAATAGCATCTATTTGGTCTCTTTTCTCTATTTTGCTTAAGACGTCCGAAACCATGATCATGAGGTTAGTGGTGGTGGATCGACCTTTTCGAAACCCGTGCTGCTGCTCGTTTAGTCGAGGGTTGGCAAGGCGTGTTAGCTTTTCGCATATAATTTTTTCGAAGAGCTTTGGGATGGCTGACAAAATTGCTATTCCTCTATAACTTTCAACTGAACTTTTTTCACCGTTTTTGTATATTGGTATTAGGTGGGAAGTTTTCCAATAAGAGGGAAACACTCCAATAGAGAGTGATGTGTTAAATATTATATATAATGGCAAAAGTAGTTGGTCTCAGTATGTTTTGAGCTGGCATATAATACGTTTGTAAAATTTTGCGAATTTATTCGAAGTAAAAAGTAACTTTATAAAAAAAAAATCGAAAGAACTTCAACAAAACAGGTACATCTTTAAACAAAGCGTACAAAGAAAAGGTTGCGAAAACTTGAACAAAATGGCTATCGTTCCACTGTTGGTAAATTTGGCACGCGAACTCGACACCGAGTATAGTCCACTAGCAGGCGATTTGGATCATCTTCTGGACGATGATTTTGGTTTTGGCATTCATCCCATGGAGATTTTTCGTTCATCGCGTCCATCCTTGCTACTGCATCCACGTCGCCGCCATTTGCCGTATGATCGGCACCATCATGCTTTGACTCGTCGTGGTGCCATTCGTCATGGCGGCGGCAAGGACGAAGTATCTTCGTCGCAGCTGTTGCCCACAGTTGGCAACGAGGGTTTTCAAGTTTGCATGGATGTTTCCAAGTTCAAGCCGAATGAATTGACTGTAAAGACTGTGGATAAAACGATTGTGGTCGAGGGGAAGCACGAGGAACGCAAAGACGACCATGGTATGATTCAGCGTCACTTTGTGCGAAAGTATACGCTGCCCAAGGACTATGATTCTCAGGATGTGGTCTCAACAATTTCATCGGATGGTATACTAACTGTCAAGGCACCACCGCCACCAAGTAAGGCACTCAAACAGAATGAGCGCATCGTTCAGATTCAACAGACTGGACCAGCTCATCTGAGCTTCAAAGCACCCGAACAACCTCAACTGCAGGATGGCGGCAAGTCTGTTGACCAGGCTCAGAATGGCGCAGGAAAACAGAATAAGATGGAAACTGGCAAATAGTTCAATTATAGCTGCAGCATTTAATTCTCATCACATATATATATATATATATAATTTTCGTTCATATTTCGTTCGTTCGTTTCGTTCAACAAAAAAATCGTTTTTTTGCCATAAAAATGGCCCGATTTGAATTATTTTTTTAATATTCTTTTATTTTTTTATTATTATTCTATTAAACTTCATAAAAAGGCCAACAATAATGCAGCACTTTAATTTGATAAAGTTGCTACGACCTTGGCGAAGGTAGTTCTTATTCCAAATCGAAAAAAAAAAAATTAGGAAATTCTTAATATAGTAGGCCTCTTTTGGACCAAGAACTGATTCTTTTAAGAATTCGATGGCATATTTGGGTTCAGCGGACGATTTTACATTATGATATGTTATAGTCAAAAGTTTTTGTAGGACTTAAATTCAAATAGAAAACTCGGTTTGAAACATCCATTTTATGCTTCTTCAAATTCACGTTTTTTAGCGGCGCGAATTTTTTGAATTTTTTTCGCGTCACATGCTTATATTACATCCAGGATTCAGAATCTGGCCTTGCAGGGAAGTTCTGGAATACTTTTGAAAAAAAAACCCAACTAGTGAACATAGTCATATAGAAATATATTTTTATTTATTTTTTGAAGTGAAACTTCTTTAGCCGTGATGTGGAGTAAAACCGATGAATCAATTAGCCGATGAAACACTTCCCCGTGAAAGCTTCGGTGTGTTTGTAACATAGTGTTACTCAAAATTAAATTTTTATAATATATTATGGACACAGTAGCTTTTCGAGTAAGCGATTCTGTGCCACTGGAACTGTTCGTTGTAATCATGTAGATGGTGGTGCTACTAATATGAGGACCGGAAAAGATTTGCCCCGTGGTGCACATGATTATATGTATGAATCTAAGAACCAGATCACTCTTTGCCGCTGGAAAGATTATAAGGAGGTCACCATAGCTACAAATTACGACCAGATTCTGCCACTCCACCCTGTTCGGCGTTGGCAAAGCACAACTAAAGCTTCAAAGAAGGGGCCGCGCGAAGAGGGCAAATTTTTTAACATGCATCAGCCTGCTGTGCTTCACAGCTATAATAATGGGATGGGTGGCGTTGATCTCCACGATATCGCTATTCAAAATCATCGAGTCAACATCCGTGGAAAGAAATGGTACTGGCCACTTTGGACAAACATCCTGAATTCATCAGTTGTGAACTCTTGGAAATGAGCAAGAAAGAATTTAAGTTGTCTGTCTCTGAGTCTCTATTGTTGACCGATGATAAAGAAGGAATGGAAGTGGATGATGGTCTGGAGTTCCAGAGAACGCGTAACTTACCAAAGGTTGTTGGTGAACACCTTATCGTCCGTCAGTCGGAAAGAAGGCTGTGGCAAACCAACAATTTGGATGTGCGAGAAGTGTGGCAAACATATGCACTCACATTGTTTTAAATTTTTTCATGAAAAATTTATTTTTTTTTTCGACCAATTTATTCAATAACTAATATAATAATTATATCTTAATTTATATAATGTCGCCCATTTCAGATTGAGGTGACCTATCAGTCGCACTGACCATCTCCGATTTGGCTCAAATTTTGTTCCTAGATTGGTTTATTGCTTAGAAAACCAAATCCGAAGTTATAAATTTTTAGAACCATTTTTCAAGGCTAAAATAGGGTGTATTTTGAAATTTGAATTGAATTTGTATTGAAAATTCTTTAACACTGCATGTTTTACGCCATAACTTCTGAACCCTTCAAGAACACACCTAAATTTTATATCGTTGGAAAGGTATTGAAAAGTACAAAAAACAAAAAAAAAAGAAACTGAAAAAAAAAATTATAGCGTCTGTTGTTGGCATGGCATTAAACTTTGAAATTAAGAATGGGGCAACTTACTGCAATTTTTTTAAAAGTTTTATATTTTATCCTTAAAATAGAGGCGATAACTATTCCAATGATATCTTAGTTAATAAAATATGATTTAAATTGACTGAGCTCCGTTGTCTAAAAATAGGTGTTGTTTTGGCATTCGAATGGCTGTGGCTACGCAAACAAATTTTTTGAAACTTTAAACTCCGGAACTGGTTTTCTTAACAAAAAACCAACCTAAAAACAAATTTTGAGCCAAATCGGAGATGGTCAGTGCGAGTGATAGGTCACCTCAATCTGAAATGGGCGATATACTATTATTACTAATACTAATTAACTTATACTATTTCATTACTATTCTATAAATAATCTAAAATCACAAAATTCAATAAACAATTATTTTTTACAGAAAAACCTTGTCTATTCGCTTATATTACGATATGTTTCATTTGTATGTGTTTTTATGGTATGGGATAAGCGCCAACGTTCGATTAATCGAACACTGACATTGACTCAAGCCTGCGTTATCCAGGTATTGCCAGGTGTTGATTTTTTGATTGCAATAGACAGTTTGGTTATTTTCCTATGAGACCTCATCATTACTTTTTTCTTTTTTTTTAATTATATAATTTAAATATAATTCGCAAGAAAGGTCTTTCAGCAAGGTATTTTTGAACCATCCCTACAACAAGTGGGGTGGAGGTCGGAGGGATAGCAACCATTATTTTGGAATAGCCAATTATCAAAGTAATATATGATATGAACGATTTACCTGATATCATTATATTTTTATATCATCATATACATCATATACAAAAATTTTTGAAAATTAACAGATTTTACGTTCGATTAATCGAACACCAGTCGGAAATGGGTTAACTCGAACTTCCATAACTCGAATTTTTCCATAATTCAAATAAAAATATTGAAACGTGAGTTGCATAATTGGAAGTTCCTTCTTTTTTTTCGTTTTATCTTGTTCTTTTCATTGCTATTCTAATTCTTTTCGGGGAAGCCCCTGTTTATTCTTTTACTTATTTTTTAATGCAATGATCGCAATATTTTTAGTTTACAGACTAAACGGAATTATTGCTAATTTTTATTTTAAATGCCTACCATACAAAACATTGGCTTACTCTATGTAGAGTTGCGTGCATTCTTTGCTAGGCAACGGGATGTACGGATCTTGGCTGCGACAAGATAATGATCCGAGTCTGTGTTGGCTGTACAGATCGGGCCTACATCTAACACACTCGAAAAGTGCCTTGCGTATATCAAAACGCAGGAATGTCGAGATGCTTGAATGCGGTACTACTGAAGATCTAATAGGTAGCAAAGTCTATTTACTTCATTTCGCTTGCGGAGATGTTGTCATGAAGACTAAACATTTCGGCCGTTGGACCAAAGATCGTTCTTTTGCCCACTTCGAGGTTGAAGGACAATTTTTATATCATTGCAGGGGCAGCACTTGTAGACATCTTCAAGAAGGTCGTATAAAGTTTCTTTGGTCACATCATCTAAATTTTCTGTCGGAGCGTGCTCACATGTAAGGATTATATTAAAAATGTAGACTTGAAGTGGATTATGGCAAGTTTATACACAGGTGTGTTTTTGGAATAATATCAGCGTTATATCTTAATAAGATACCAAATAGTTGAATAAAGACATCTTCCTCATTAAGAGTTTGGACATTCGCGGAGTATATCCATACATATTGATCAGTTTTCTTCAAATGCTTGCTGTTTAATTGATCACCTTACCTATTTTTAAAAAAGTTTTCTCCATATGTTTGGTGGTAAATTGGTTACCTTACCCATTTGAACTCCCCCATAAGCTTTTTTTAAACTTTCCGCTAAGTAAATTTTAAAAATCTCTCATCAACATTTTCGAAAATACATCAACCGGAAATAATAAAAGTCTAATGCATTTTCTCATTATTTCACTTCGCCAACGCTCTTCCCAATCCCTTAAATTTTAATCACTACAGTTCATCGTTAAACGCTTCCATCAACACTTACGTCTCATCATTTAGTTTCATGATTTTAATTACGATCCCGCCCTCTCAACACTAATGAAATAAGAACACATAATTTTATAGCTTCTTCATTTAACACTCATCCCACCACTTTTTGTCCCAAATGTTGTTAAAGAACATTTTTCGAAATAATCGATTACACCGCTGGGAACAATTAATTACCATGAAAAACCAATAAATCGGTGCAAGTAAGAAAAACAAATCGATGACAATTATTTTCACTTTCACTGGAATTTAACCGCACGAATCCCCTTATCACATCATTGTCTCCAAGCCGGGTAAAACAAAATCCAAATTAAACAAGAGGGTGTTAGAGGACAACGACAAAATGACTTTATTGTTGTTGTTTGTGTTTGTCTATCGAGATACACTCATTATTCATATGTAGTATGCGTGTAACTGTGGGTGTGCTTCTGCTGTGTGCCAGAATATCTCTGCTCAGAACTCGTATAAGTCAGCGTTACTAATTTTTATCCAATTTCGCATACTTTTCAATTTTTTTTTCTATTTTTTGCCATGTTGACATGTTGGCAGCGTTTTTCTACTGCTGCTGCTTCTGCCATGTTGTTGCTGTTGTTGCGCTCAGTTAGAGCGCACGTGATTTATTTGGTTGGCAATAATAAATTTCTTCACTCCAGGTGATAACTTATAAATCACTCTATTAGTTCACAACAACGTGTCGTTGGTAAAAGTCGGATTGGGTGGCATGTCAGTCCATGCTCTGTTTTTGTCTATGTTTGGCTATTAAAGTTCAGCTCACTCACTTTTGGGTTGATTTGGGGTATTTGTATTGGTATGAGTGTAAATAATATTAATGGCTATGTTGTTACGCAGCAGTTGATTCGCTTGACTTAAGTTTGGCTTTTGGGACTCAGAGCATCACTTTTTCTCACTTTCGAGTGACAATAAATAATTACCAAGATTATTAAGATTAGGGGTTTTCTTTTTTGTTGTTATTTAGAGAGATATTGTATTCGATAGTAGTGTTTGAGTTCGAAAGATTCAATAAATGGTGAATCGATTAACAGTTTGACAATTTAAAGCTTGAGATAAAACTTTCACCGAGTGTTAATAATAATGGATTAATCAGTGATAAACTTTATGTGGCCCTTAAACTTCATTTAATTAAGGTCAAAAGAAGATGAAGAGAAAATACTTAAAGAAGTTTAAGACGAAGAAAAACATGCAAAAGAAAAACTCCATAAAGCAAAAACATATACCATACAAGGGTTGCTATTTATATTTCTGGCCTAATAATGAAAAAAAAAACAAATATTTATGATCGAAATTGGTTTGTTGTCTTAAAAAATATTCTCAATGAAGATCAATACTCGGTTGCATACGTTTGAAGTCCTACATTGCTCTAACATCACTATCGCCACATGACCGGTAATGCCTAAGAACCTTCGATGTGCTTCTTCCGCGAACAACTTTTGTTGAATTTAGCTCGTTTTGAAAGATCTCTACGGTCAATTGCAGTTTTGTTTCGGGGTCATATGCATAAATCTATGATTCGTTATCTGTGTAGATGTTATACACAGCCTTTGATGTACCTTGGTCGTATTTTTTCAACATTTCCATGCACCAATCGACACGAGACTTTTTTATTCGTTCGTCAGATTATGTGGGATCCAACACGAACAAATCTTTTTTAGGTTCAAATGATCATACAATATCTTATTGATGCTGGTCATACTAATACCCAAAGATCCTTCAATAGCTCAGTACGTCACATGATGATCTTGTTTTATCAGTTCACACACAGCTTCGATATTTTCTGGCTCAGCCACCGATTGTGGACGATCTGCACGTAATTCGTCTTGGAGCGAACATCGGCCACGATTGAATTCGTAATACCAGTTTTTCATAGTGCTTTAAGATGGTGGTTTATCGTCGTATAAATAATTAAGTTCATCAATGTGTTCTTGTCTCGATAATCCACGTCGAAAGTTATAAAAAATAATAACACGCAAATGTTCAAAAGATACATTTTTCAAGTTACTTTAAACAACACAAATCGCGTTCAAATGATAAAAAGTTTTGGAGTAGTGTATGTTTAACCATGTCGAGTTTTTAATGCAAATGTCAGATGGTATATGTTGCCAAAATCAGAAATATAAATAGAAAACCTCGTACCATACTCAATACTCTTTATCACTGTAGATTTATTTTTGGCAAGAATTAAGAAGATAATGAAATATTAAGTAAAGTCCAGTTTCAATAAGAATGCCTTATTTTCATAAAAGTTTCCTTATCTGATTGTTTCCTTGCAAATATTTAACTTTTATTACGAATCCCCTATTTTTAGGAAGTTTAATTTTCCACGCTTCAGGACCATAGCAACCCAGGGGCTAGGGTGGGTTTATCCCCTCCACGAGTTTGCCTTGCCCCCTCGAGCGATTTTCTAATATATGAAATGGATACAAAGAAAAGAAAGGAAAACAATTAAAGGAAATTCGAAAACAACGCAATAAAAAAAGGATTTGTCCACGCAAAAAAATTTTTTGTTTATCGCAACTGAAAAATTCACCAACTACATTTCGTTTGCGAGTTGTTGCCGCAAACGAATATTCAGTTGTCATCAACTTAAAAATACATCTTATATATACCGCAAGCTCTTTCGGTCATTGTTATTTATAATATTAATTATTTTTCTCGCTATTACCGTCCATCTTCTTATGGATTGCACTCATTGCACCTCTGCTGCTTTCTCCGTCCGCGTATTAAGGAAATTACCAATTTACTTATATAGTAGCAATTTGTCCAAAAAGTAACTCTGAACCATAAGCGTTGTGTTTATACAACGGAGGGAAAACAAACAAAGTTTTCAGTTTGGAAAAACATATACAAGGTGGCGCAAAAATAACCTTCCAATGTTTTTTGGCTGTAATTTAAAAAAAAAAATGATAAACTTTGATTCTTCTTGTGGACTATTTTTATTTGGTCTTTTAATTTTTTTTACATCAAGTCGAGAATATGATGTCATGTAAATGGCCGCCGCCACAGTTGATTGTCATTTGAGCCCTTTTTATGGCATTTTCCATCACTTCGGCCAAAACTTCCGGCGATAGGTCCTCACATTCTTGACGGATATTGTCTTTAAGAGCTGCAAGAGTCTGAGGCTTGTTGACATAAACCCGCGACTTCAAAAAGCCCCACAAAAAGAAGTCTGGAGCGGTCAAATCAGGCGATCTTGCTGGCCAGTGCAAATCGCCAAATCGGGAGATTAGGCGCCCGGGAAATGCATCCTTCAGCATATCGGTTGTGGCACGTGCAGTGTGTGCCGTTGCACCGTCCTGTTGGAACCACATGTTTTCCAATCCCAATTCATCAAGTTGCGGCAAAAAGAACTCGTTGATCATTGCTCTGTAGCGCTCACCATTCACAGTAACCGTTTGGCCCGCGACGTCTTCGAAGAAAAAAGGTCCGATGACTCCTCCAGCGAAAACAGCACACCATACAGTGACTTTGAGCGCGTTCTGAAGCAGTGTAGCGTAACATTGTTTATTAACGTGTATTTCGCATGTGTTTACTACACAAATGTCAAAACAGAACTGACATTAGGGGCCAATCGAAAAATTTATAGCATTTTCGGATAGGAGGATTACTTTTGCGCCACCTTGTATTACAATTGCTTCAATATAAAAAATCTCTCGCGTTTATGACAAACGAAATTAATTTCCCGCAACTAAATGTCGCGTTTCTCGCAACTGACTATTATTATGACAACAGTTAAAACGTTTGCAAATAACGATTTCAAGCACTACAAACGAAGTTCGTTTGCGGCAAACTGGCGATTAATGTTTTTTTTTCTTTGCGCGTACCTATAGTTTATACCAGGGATTGCCAAAGAGTGATTTTTAAAGAGTGCAAACATGAGTGCAATCATGAAAATATTGAAGTTGTTGTTGTAGAGTGGAAAGAGTGGAAAGAGTTAGGCGCTGGCAATCGCTGGTTTATACTCCGTAATTATCCCACACTTGATCTCTCCAACGAAGATGTAGGCGTCGTTTTCTGCGTGGTGGTCAGGTCATCAAATCAAATATTTTTTTCGCTGGAGCGTCGTTTTCATTCGCTCAACATGACCTAGCCAGTGGAGCCGCTCGATTTTAATGCGCTTAACTATGTCGATGTCAGCGTACAGCTCATACAGCTCGTGGTTCTATCGAATTCGTTACTCGCTATTGATGCAGATTAGACCGATGATCTTAAGAATTATCTTTCTCTCAAAGTCTTTTTATCAGAACTGTTCAACGTGTAGGATTGTGCTGCATATAATAGTACGGGCATGATTAGTGACTTATAGAGAGTGAGTTTTGTTCGTCGAGAGAGGGCTCTGCTTCTCAATTGCCTACTCAGCCCAAAGTAACACCTGTTGGCAAGAGTTATCCTTCGTTTTATCTCAATACTGACATCATTGAAATAATTAATGCTGGATTCAAGTAGACGAAGTCCTTAACAACCTCGAAGGAGATGTTGTCAACAGTGACGTGGTTTCCAAGACGCTGGGACTGTTTGTTTGTTGACACTAGGTATTTTGTCTTATCTGCGTTCACTGCAAGACCCATTCGACTCGACTCTTTCGCTAATTTGAAAAATGCTGCACTGACTTCTCGCGTATTATGGCCAATGATATCGATATCATCAGCATACGCCAGCAGCTTAATACTTTTGTAGAATATTGTGCCACTGCGTCTCAAATCAGCAGCTCGGATGATCTTCTCCATCATCAGGTTGAAAAAGTCGCACGATAAGGAACCACCTAGTCTGAAACCTCGTTTGGATTTGAATGAAGGAGTGAGATCCATCCCCATCTTTACTGTGCTGCTGGTGTTGCTCAGTGTCATTCTGCAAAGGCAGATGAGCTTTGCAGGAATACCAAATTCAGACATAGTGGAATATAGATGAATACTTATTGGACTGTCGAAGGCGGCTTTATAATCGACAAAAAGATGGTGTGTGTCGATTTGTTTTTCTAGGGTCTTCTCCAAGATTTGTCGTAGCGTAAATATCTGGTCTATGGTGGATTTGCCAGGTCTGAAGCCACACTGATAAGGGCCAATCAGCTGGTTTACGATGGGCTGCAGTCTTTTACATAAAACGCTCGACAGGACCTTATATGCGATATTAAAAAGGCTTATCCCACGGTAGTTGGCGCAAATTGTGGGATCGCCTTTCTTGTGGATTAGGCAGAGAACAATGAGGTTCCAATCGTTTGGAATGCATTCTTCCGACCATATTTTGAATAAGAGCTCATGAATGCATTTTAATAGAGCTTGATCTCCATTCTTGAAGAGCTCCTGCGGCTTTGTTGTTTTTAAGCCGAGCTATAGCTTTCAAGACTTCACTATGGTTGGGCAGCGGCACTTCAACGCTGTCGTCCAAAACTGGGGATTCCGGGATATCATCTCTATTGGCGGGATTGTTGTCGTCGTCGCCATTCAAAAGCCTAGAGAAGTGTTCCCTCCACATCATCAGTGTACTCTGCATATCTGTCACTAGATTCCCATTTTCATCCTTGCAGGAAGAGGCCCTGGTCTTGAAACCATCGGCCAGGCGTCTTATTTTTTCGAAAATTTTCGGACCTCATTCCTGTCACCATTCATCTCAATTTTCTCGCACTCACGCATTTCCGCTTCCATTTTCTGTCGCCTGAAAATGCGTCTCTCTTTACTCCTTTTCTATTTGTATCGCTCCTTCACGCGTTACAACCGACTGCAAGGTATCTTTGAAGGAGGCGTCTTTTTCTGCAGTATCGTCGCGACACTCCTGGTCGTGCCATCGGTTTCGGCGAGGCCGGTGATAGCCTATCACCTCTTCGGCAACTGGACGCATAGAGCTTACTTGAAGCAGGAGTGAGAGTCGAGTAACGAAGTCTTCGGCTGTTTGTTTTGATTGCAGCTTTTCAACGTCTAGCTTTCCCTGTGCTGGATTGAGCGGATTCTTGGTTGCGCACAGACGTGAACGGATCTTGGCTGCGACAAGATAATGATCCGAGTCTATATTGGAACCACGGATCGTGCGAACATCTAAAACATTGGACTACTGCCTTCCGTCAATCGAAACGTGATCAATTTGGTTGTGGGTCTTTTGATCTGCAGACAGCCAAGTTGCTTTATGAATATTGAGATGCTTGAATCTAGTGCTACTAACGATCATGTTTCGCGCTGCGGCAAAGTCAATCAGCCACATTCCGTTATCGAAGGTATTGTCATGGAGGCTGTACTTTACAACTGTTGGACCAAAGATATTTTCTGTACCCACCTAGACGTTGAAGTCACCAAGCACCATTTTTATGTCGTGGCGGAGCACAGTGTGTTATTTTCAATTCTAACGTGCCAAAAGTCATATCTCAAAAAGTATTATAGCTAGAGACATAATATTAGACATGTGATATTTGGCACACAGCTTAATAAGGCCAAAAAAATCATTTTTGCAAAAAATGGGCGTAATCGGTCAACTGGCACGCCTACCTCCCATACAACTGGAGCATATAAACCGACCTAACTTGGGTTGTAGGCATGCTATGGCAATGAGATTTTGTTTCTTACTTTGTTTTACCATTTGCAACCATCTGTCAAAAAGTGGGCGTAATCGGTCTACTGGCACGCCTACCTTCCATACAATTGGAAAAATAATCTGAAAAGGAAAATTAATCAGAAATTGTTATAATTGCTACAGTATTTTTATTCTCTATCAGAATTAGAATTTTTGTTAGAAAACTCAGAAGCTTTCAATAGATCCACAACTTGTGGTGTTAAATTAGATTTTTTGTGTTTTGGTGGTTGCCGCAAAGAATTTATTACAGGATCAGAAGAAATTAACAGCATGTGTAACAAGTCTTCGTTCGTGTTAAATATATATATACGCTTTTTAAGAAATTTTAAATTGTTCATCAAATATGTTTCTAATGGTAACGATAAACTTTTATCATACATGAAAATGAATAAAAAGCATATAAAATAAACTTTAACTTTAGATCTAAAGTTTTTAATAAGTCATACATCAGCTTCTAAGGGTCATATAGACCGACTGTAATAATTTATGTTTGCTTGTTTGTTTACATTAGTTTTTTCCTTACCATAGTACGTTTTGTTGTTGTTTAAGATTTTTGAACAATCAGATTATCCACAGATAAATAATGTTATATCTTAAAAGGTATATAAGGTATTATTATGAAATTTTAAACACAGATATATTATATTGTAGTAGTAATATGTGTAAAAAATTATTTAATTTTGCTCAGTAGTTTGCCTGTAGTAGAGAAAAGTAGATTTATACCATAAAATCGGTAAAAAAATAAAGTTCATGCAAATGAATACTAAAAAATTTTATCCAACTTGTTAACTTTACGATATCTAATATTACTCCAAAAAATAAACTCGATACTATTTATTAACATAATTTTTTTTTAATGTGTTGTAATTTTTCTTACCATTTTATATGAATTTTAGCATTTTTGGAGTCATTTTTAAATGAAGATTTTTTCCGTTTCCGCACCTTTCCGTACAAGGTTTTTTCATAAATGTTTAGTAAAAATATATATATTTCTTGTAGTTATAATCATCGCGTTGGATCTCGTTGGATTCTGTTTTTTTTTTCTTACTGAAAATCGCATTTTAAAAATTTTTTGAAAAAAAAAATCATTATTTTTCTTTAATTTTTATAATATTTTTTTAAAAATTTTTTTTCTTTATAGACTAAGTATTAAATAAACAATAAATTTAATATTTTTATAAAAAAAAAATGAATGCAAAATCTTTGTTAGGTCCTGAGATATCTTTGTTGGAAGTATGCAAACAAAAATTGCACTAATTAAAATTTTTTTTTGTTAGTTAAAAGTTCCAATTTTGACGAATTTTAAAAAAATATACAAACATTATTTTGGATTTTGGTAATCGTTTTCTTATTTCTTGGATATATTTCTGTTTCTTGAAATTCTTTTTTTTATCAAATTCAGATTTCAATTTTTGGGACTTTTGGCACGCTAGAATTGAAAATACCGCACTGTGCGCCATCTCTCTGCAGACAATGGCAAACCTCAGACAGTAATCAAAATGCCATGTAAAGCTTCTTGAGAATAAGAACATTACTTTCATCGCCGTTCGGAGTCGGCGTTAAACCTGTAGGTCCATTTCTCGGTCAATTGTGTACAAACTTAATAACACGCACAACACAATTGATCATAAGAAGCTAGGTCAAAGTCCTTTCAAGGGCTGAAATGGCCAGTTTATTTTTTTTTTTTTTAAAGGGTTATAACTTTTTTTTATTTTCTGCAAAATAAAAAGGCAAGCTTTTTTGATGTATGGTGTAGATGCAAAAAGGAAGACCGTACAAAAAATATTTGTACACATATTAGCAAGTTTTAATATGAATGACGTTGAGTACATACCCAGGGAGTTACAACTATTTGTAAGCAAGTATTGTGTTAAATTTAACACTAAATGGAAAAAAGTCATTATATTTTGGCGAGGTTCTTAGAAACTAATAAGATCTTGTCGATATGCCAAAACAGATAAGCGGTAACACAAACGACGGAAATACCGCACGCAGATTTTTTAAAAAGACTGCATTATCTGCAACATTACTGGACTCAACGAAAATCTTATACATCGTTTTCGAATACTACTCGAAACACTTTCCAGTGAGTCTGATATAGATGCAATAAAGTTTTCCACCTATGCATACGAGACAAAAGAAATATATCTTCAACATTACTCCTGGTACTATATGCCTGCAAGCATTCGCAAAATACTATGCCATTCTGAAGCGATAATATGCAATGCTTGCATTTTGCCTCTGGGACAGTTCTAAAAAGAAGTTTAGGAAGCAAGCAACAAAGAATACAGGCGAATTCGTGAAAATTTCAGCCGAAAAACTTGTCTAAAAGATTGCAAAAGAGACATTCTTAACCACCGACTATCATCAGACCCACTTCTATCTAGTCGCAATTTACTTACTTACTTTACTTATCTGGCGCTTACAACCGTAAGTCGGTTTTGGCCTCGTATAAGAAATTGCGCCAGCCATTTCTGTTCTGCGCTTGCTGGCGCCAGTTGGAAACACCAAGCGTGGTCAGGTTATCCAACACCTGATCCTTCCAACGAAGATGTGGGCGTCCTCTTCTGCGTCGACCACCACCGGGCACCGAATCGAATATTTTTTCGCTGGAGCGTCGTTTTCCATTCGCTCAACATGACCTAGCCAGCGGAGCCGCTCGATTTTAATGCGCTTAACTATGTCGATGTCAGCGTACAGCTCATACAGCTCGTGGTTCCATCGAATTCGGTACTCGCCATTGACGCAGATTGGGCCGAAGATTTTACGAAGGATCTTTCTCTCGAAGGCTCCCAGAGTCTTTTCATCAGAACTGCTCAACGTCCAGGTTTGTGCTGCATATAATAGGACGGGGATGATTAGTGACTTATAGAGCGTGAGTTTTGTTCGTCGAGAGAGGGCTCTGCTTCTCAATTGCCTACTCAGCCCAAAGTAACACCTGTTGGCAAAAGTTATCCTTCGTTTTATCTCAATACTAACATCATTGAAAGAGTTAATGCTGGATCCCAGGTAGACGAAGTCCTTAACAACCTCGAAGGAGATGTTGTCAACAGTGACGTGGTTTCCAAGACGCTGGGACTGTTTATTTGTTGACACTAGGTATTTCGTCTTATCTGCGTTCACTACAAGACCCATTCGACTCGACTCTTTCGCTAATCTGGAGAATGCTGCACTGACTTCGCGCGTATTATGGCCAATGATATCGATATCATCAGCATACGCCAGCAGCATAATACTTTTGTAGAATATCGTGCCGATGCGTCTCAAATCAGCAGCTCGGATGATCCTCTCCATCATCAGGTTGAAAAAGTCGCACGATAAGGAATCACCTTGTCTGAAACCTCGTTTGGTATCGAATGGAGGAGTGAGATCCTTCCCGATCTTAACTGTGCTTCTGGTGTTGCTCAGTGTCATTCTGCAAAGACGGATGAGCTTTGCAGGAATACCAAATTCAGACATGGCGGAGTATAGATAATTCCTTATAGGACTGTCGAAGGCGGCCTTATAATCGACAAAAAGATGGTGTGTGTCGATCTGTTTTTCTAGGGTCTTCTCCAAGATTTGTCGTAGCGTAAATATCTGGTCTATGGTGGATTTACCAGGTCTGAAGCCACACTGATAAGGTCCAATCAGCTGGTTTACGATGGGCTTCAGTCTTTCACATAGTACGCTCGACAGGACCTTATATGCGATATTCAGAAGGCTTATCCCACGGTAGTTGGCGCAAATTGTGGGATCGCCTTTCTTGTGGATTGGGCAGAGCACACTGAGGTTCCAATCGTTTAGAATGCATTCTTCCGACCATATTCTGCATAGAAGCTCATGAATGCATTTAAATAGAGCTTCGCCTCCATTCTTGAAGAGCTCAGCCGGTAAGCCATCGGCTCCTGCGGCTTTGTTGTTTTTAAGCCGAGCTATAGCTTTCAAGAGTTCACTATGGTCGGGCAGCGGAACTTCAACGCTGTCGTCCACAATTGGGATTTCCGGGATATCATCTCTATTGGCGGGATTGTTGTCGTCGTCACCATTCAGAAGCCTAGAGAAGTGTTCCCTCCACATCATCAGTGTACTCTGGATATCTGTCATTAGATTCCCATTTTCATCCTTGCAGGAAGAGGCCCCGGTCTTGAAACCATCGGCCAGGCGTCTTATTTTTTCGAAAAATTTTCGGACCTCATTCCTGTCACCATGCATCTCAATTTTCTCGCACTCACGCATTTCTGCTTCCCTTTTCTTTCGCCTGAAAATGCGTTTCTCTTCCCTCCTCTTCTCTTTGTATCGCTCTTTAGCAGCACGCGTTACAACCGACTGCAGGGTGGCTTTGTAGGCGGCGTCTTTTTCTGCAGTGGCGTCGCGACACTCTTGGTCGTGCCACTGGTTTCGGCGAGGGCGGTGATAGCCAATCACCTCTTCGGCAGACGTACGCATAGAGTGGGAAATGTGATTCCACTGCGCGCATATATCGTCGATCGGAGGAGTGCTTTCTTGAAGCAGGAGTGAGAGTCGAGTAGCGAAGTCTTCGGCTGTTTGTTTTGATTGTAGCTTTTCGACGTCTAGCTTTCTCTGTGCTGGATTGCGCGCATTCTTCGTTGCGCACAGGCGTGAACGGATCTTGGCTGCGACAAGATAATGATCCGAGTTTATATTGGCACCACGGATCGTGCGTACATCTAAAACACGGGAAGAGTGCCTTCCGTCAATCAAAACGTGATCAATTTGGTTACGCGTCTTTTGATCAGGAGACAGCCAAGTTGCTTTATGAATATCGAGATGCTTGAATCTAGTGCTACTAACGATCATGTTTCGCGCTGCGGCAAAGTCAATCAGCCTCATTCCGTTATCGGAGGTATTGTCGTGGAGGCTGAACTTTCCGACTGTTGGACCAAAGATATTTTCTTTTCCCACCTTGGCGTTGAAGTCACCAAGCACGATTTTTATGTCGTGGCGGGGGCTGCGCTCATAGGCATCTTCAAGGCGCTCGTAGAAGCTGTCCTTGGTCTCATCGTCCTTGTCTTCTGTCGGAGCGTGCGCACAAATCAGGCTTATATTGAAGAATCTTGCCTTGACACGGATTATGGCAAGTCGTTCGTTCACAGGTGTGAATCGCAGGACATGATGCCGTAGTCGCTTGCCAACCACGAATCCGCATCCAAATTCGTGCTTCTCCGCATGGCCGCTGTAGTAGATATCACAGGATGCTTGCCGTAAGCAACCCTGTCCCTTCCATCGCATTTCTTGGATTGCAGTGATATCAGCTTTGTATCTTTCTAAGATATCTATCAGTTGGATAGAGGCAACATCCCAATTAAGGGTTCGGACGTTCCAGGTGCATATCTGTAAATCATTGTCAGTTTTTCGTTTGCGATAGTCGTCATCAGATTTATGGATCATTTTTATCTTATTTCTTATGCGTTTCATTGAAATTTTGTTTTTACGTGGTGGCCTTCAAACCCAACGCACAACCCTTTAAAAGCAGGGGGAGCCCGCCGCTCACATTAGCCGTCAAACTAACGGTTGCCAGTTTGCCGTTTCTAGAGGACACCACGCAGAGGTTTGAGTCGACTTGAGACGAGTTCGACATGGATAATGCTGGCCTCACCAGGTTGAGGCAGTCAGACACGTTGCCATGTGAAGATCGCCCCCTTGACCCTCACGCGTTGCCTTGTGAGGATCGTACTCCGCAATATATCCAAGCCAATAAATTGAAGAAGATATCCACTCACGAATGAGACTTTATTATTACTGAAGACTCCTGAACTGCCCCAATCTAGTTCCGATGATGACGATGACGACGAGTACAAAGACTATGACGACAACTAATTATGAAAATGTTAAAATAAAAACAAAAAATTCAATATAAAAATTTACACTTTCTATTTCATTCCCAAATAAATAAAATTGTTGCAAGTAAAATAGCTCTAAAGATAACTTCAATTGTGCTATTTCCACTAAAAATTTAATTTCCAAAATTTAATTTGCATTCATTCATTTGAAAATATAACAAGGGGTTTATTTTATTCTTCGCTTATATGGTAGGTGGGGGTGATAATGCTCCGACCACGCCCATTTTTTCTAAAGAATTGTATTGCGGCTTAGAAAATTACCAAAACAAATTTCAAGTCATTACCTTAACATTAAGAATTAAGTTCCGCTTGATCATTCAAATTACACACTGTGAGGCATAGGTATACTGTCAAAATACAATACATAGCGATACAAATAAATTGATTACTGGACAATCGAAAAAAGTAGTCGAATGGAATTATATAAAATGTTAACTTTTATTTGCTTCGTTGAAAGCTAACATACAATTAATTCTGCATTATATCTTCAAAAATTGCTAATTTTATTATACATATATTTAGGCTTTTTGCTTTCTTTTCTTACATTATTCCCCATAAAATCTGGGTACTCAATACCCAATACCCAAATTTATACTGTTTAAAGTAAATTATACATCCCTATGGCTGAACGAATAAACGTTGATTGTCAAAAGTGACATTTTACCTATGCCATTATTTTAATTTATTTTTGCTTTGCTTTGCTTTGCTTTTTCGTTTTTTTATCTCCGAATTGGGCCTACCTTATAATTGTATCATGGAAATAATATAGAACTTTTTTTCTTCTTTTTGTGCGGATATTCTTCGTGTTTATGAATCCACAATGCGTGAAATACATCCTAAATCGTTTTACATGCTCAAAACAAGTGAGTTTCTTCAAAAAATATTCGGTGCACTCCTTCTCCCTATTGTGAAAAAAAAAAAATTATAAAAATCGGTTGAGAAACACGGGAGCAAATGGTTCTTAACTGTTTCGACCTACGACTAGTTATATATAGATAAGCTTTCAACATCTTGGAGTGAACTTTATAATTCCTGGTTTATGTCCAAGAATGATAGAAACAGGATTACGCTTTCCGCAAATGAGAGAGAGAGAGCATGACGTCATTCCGCGCTATTGTCAAAATTTGGAATAATTTTACTTTGGGGTTCATCCCTAAACATTTTTTTCTTATTTTTGTAAAATTTTTATGGACCTTTTTAACCTATTGATGCAATAAAATTTTGTCGGTCTCGAATGGTTTAGGAGATAAAAATCGTGAAAGTTTAAACAATTTTTATTTTTTCGTATACGAAACTATCCATTTTTATATACAGAAGAGTAGTTATTTTTACTTTACTTTTCTGCAAGAATTTATTTTCAATTTCGTCAATTTGTCCAAGCGATCGCACATTTGCATACGTTTTTGTCAAGCAGAAGTTCTGTGTGACGTCATGCACTCAGTTGAGAAAGAGAGCATTATATAACGAAACTGCGGAACTCGTAATCTTGTTTCTATCATTCTTGGTTTATGTCATTTGTTATATTTGTTATGTGACCATAATATTGCACCAACTGTCAAAAACAGTATAAATTAGAAAGTAAAAAAAAATTAAATACACATGTAAATGGCTTTTGATAGACGCAGCTCGTGAGAAAATAGTCAGATCTCAAGGCTACCTTGCAATAATTGTATCATGGTTGGTGCAATATGAAAAGCTGTCACTCCTACCTTGTATAATTATCATGGGTGAACAGAGCTTGGTTCCCCACAAAATCTCACCCACCGCACTCACGAAGCATCTTGGCTAAACATCTAGGCTATATAATCTTCATTACAAAAACCAAACGAGAACTATAAAACCATTGATAACGTATTGAATTTAAGTATATTGTTTTTTAATTTCAATTTTGTATAAATTTTCTTTAAATGCGATAGTTTTATTTTCAATTAGTAAATATTTAAAAAAATTCGTACATAAATTTAATATATTTTTTACTAATTCTGTATAAATATTTTAATATTTTATTTAATTAAAAAAGTATTTAAGTAAATTTTAAATATTTACGTAGTCGATTTATGCAAATGAGTTATTGGATACATTTAATATTTTTATTTTTTTTTTCTCTTATTGTATGATTACTGTTCAGAAGATTGTTTTTCCTCTGGGTGGTTTCTTTTAATTTCAAAATAAAAGTAAGCATTCCTAAAATATTAAAGTTTCTTATTATTTTATCTCCACGCCATTGGATGATCAAACCAATCTGCTGGCGGTAAAGTATTCGGATTTGAATACTTCAAGACGGATTCAAGTTGCGATATTTTTATACCCTTTCATTTAAAAAACGAAACTTTGATATTTAATATGCACTCTGCTATGAAATTCAACGAAATCGGTTGAAAACCACACCTGCCACCCATACGAAGAGACTTTATCAAAAACAAATCGAATATTTTCCGTAAAAACTACAAGTATGATGAAAATGTTCTTACAGATATATATATTTTATTGGCTGCTTAGGTTAGGTTAGGTTGACGTGGCTGTCTACTATGAGACACACTTAGGCCAGTTTGGCCCGTTGTGATACCAGGGGTTAATTATTTCCACTCTATCTGAACCAGTTGGAGCTATTTAGGAAGCTTTGTATTCTGTAGACCGAAGTTTTTGAGAGTTCGTCTAGATCACTGTAGAACCAGTTACCTAGGAAGAGATGGCGCTTTCTGGCCAGCGCTGGGCATGTGCAGAAAAGGTGTGTTGTGGATTCAACCTCCTTCTCATCTCTGCAACTTCTGCAGAAGTCGTTATGGGGAATATTCAGTCTTCGGGCATGGTTTCCAATTAGGCAGTGTCCTGTAAGAACGCCTATTACGATATTTATTTGGTCCCTTCTAAGGGATATTAGTTCTTTTGAGCGTCTTAAGTTCAGTGTTGGCCAAACTTGACGCGTTATACTGCATGTACTACCCGTTGACCACCTGATGTTGGTGTTTTCAAGGGATAGCTCATTTATCAGTAGCTTACATGTTGCGAGAGGTATTCCAATTTGTTCCTTATCTGTCGATAGGGGTTTGATGGTACCGTTTCTAGCGAGTTCGTCTGCTTTGCAGTTTCCTTGGAAGTCTCTATGTCCGGGGATCCAGCATAGGAATATATTGAGCTGCTCTGCCATCTCGTTTAGAGATCTGCGGCAACTTAGGACTGTTTTTGATGTTATTTCAACAGATTCCAGGGCTTTCAAAGCGGCTTGACTATCAGATAGAATGCAAATATCTTTTGCTAATATTTCGTTCATCTGAAGCCAAGTAACTGCTTCATGTATGGCAGTGACTTCCGCTTGGAAGATACTGCAGTGGTCGGGGAGCCTAAAGGCATGGTTAATGTTTAGGGATTCGGAGTAGACTCCTCCCCCTACTTTGCCATCTAGTTTTGATCCATCAGTGTAGATTCTAGTGGCATTGTTTGGTGGAGGGCTTCCAATCTCCCATTCGTATCTGGAGGGGATTGATACATCAAACTTTTTGTGGAATAAAAGTTTTTGAGTGATGTAGTCTATGTTCTTGGGTATTTGAGGAGTGAGTTTCCTGGTGTCAGAGTGTCCTATTGTGCCCTCTTTCCATTCGGAAGTGGCTTCTAGACGGATCGCTGTGTTTGCAGCTATTCGTTTTGTTAGGATATCTAGTGGAGTTAGATGGAGCATAGTATCGAGTGCGTCAGTAGGAGTGGTTCTTAGCGCTCCACTGATGCACAGCTCTGCTGACCGTTGAACTTTGCGAAGTATATTGAGGTGTGTTTGTTTGTTTAGTGCTGGCCACCAGGCTATAGCACCGTATAACAATATTGGCCTAATAACAGCTGTATAAAGCCAGTGAGTTACCCTAGGTTGTAATCCCCATTTGCTACCCACTGCTTTCTTACATGTGTAAGAAAGGGCTATATTGGCTTTTTTGGCTCTCTCGAGCAGGTTGGGTTTCCAATTTAGTTTCCTATCTAAAATGAGACCCAGGTATTTTGCTTGATCTGAGAAGTTTAGTCTTGTATTTCCCAGTTTTGGAGGACTGATAGTGGGCAAGTTGTGTTGTCTGGTAAAGATCACTAACTCGGTTTTATCGGGGTTAACGCTAAGTCCACAGCCGGTAACCCAGTTTGCGAGAGTATTAAGACAATTTTGCATAATATCTCGGAGGGCGGACACATAATTACCTGAGGTGACGATAGCAACATCGTCGGCGTAGGCTATCACCCTGCACCCCTCTCGTTCTAGTTTACCCAGTAGTTCATTTACCACTAGGTTCCAGAGTAGAGGCGAGAGAACTCCTCCCTGAGGTGTTCCCCTTGGTACAGATATTAGCGTGGATGCTGCTCCGAGGCTGCTTAAGACTTTGAATATACTTTGGTTCGGCCGTAAGGTATTTTAAATTCGGCCCAGTAGAAGATAATTTCTTACTAGTTAATGCAAATTTTTAATTTCATCGCGTTAATAGTGCTGAAAATTTGATGGTTGCAAATCCATTTTATAGCTACAGACATCATATAGTAGAGAGTATATTTTTAGATACCTAACCCATTACTACATTAAGCTAGGCGTTTGTCGCACACTTTCCTTGATTTTTCACACATGCAGAAAAGCTGTCAATTAGTTGTAGAAACTAAATGATAAGATTTGCTGATGCATGTAAACATCCTTTTCACAAGCAACAACTTATTTTCCTCTGCTCTGAAGTTTGATGAATTCTTGATGAATGTTATATAATAAATATTTCAAAGTTCTCGATACCGTCCCTGCTGCCGAGTCTGATGATGTTAGGCGCAACATTTCAATTGCTCACAAATTTAATTGCTAGCTGATTTTATGCGCCAAACTTAATGTGCTTGGCGTTCACATGCTTCGATGGTTACCGCCCAACGGCTGGGTCTAGCAACGGGCGGTGCTGTGCAGTGGCGGTTGCGACATTTTCATGCCTTTTGAATTTATTAATTGGCTGACATGTCCATTAATTTAAATCATTGATTAAACTGTAAGCAGCAGCAGCCAGTCTGTGCAGATCAAAATCTGTTGATTTTATTATTTTGTTTTGAATGCTGCTTAAATAAAAAGTCAAATAGATTGGCAACAATTAACATAAACATAAATTATAAAAATCTGTCATGTACATCTATTTATTTCCTTGGGTGGCAATTAAAAATTTGCAATTTTCTGTTTTTATTTTGCAAAACTTATTTAAATTTATAAGTTATCTATTAAATCGTGTTTAATGTCGTTCGCGGCAGTGTTGCCAAATGCTAATTTAGTGTGATTTGTTTCATGGCCTTTTTGCAATGTAACGATAGCGTCTGGCAAGAAATTTTTTGGTGTGTAGAGTTTGTGTCTTGCGGAGCAAATAATTATTTTTACGCGAATATCTGAGAATTGAAAGCAAATAAATCGAGTGTTGTTGGTTTTTTATTAGGGTTGACTTATTAAGTTGATTCGAAATGCGAATTTGTTTCTAGATATTGGTGTGAGTCAGAAGTTTTTTAGAATTGTTGAGTTTTTAAGAATTTTTGTGAGTCAGAACTGTTGGTTGGTACTTTAAAGAATGTTAGCTTCGTTAGAACCTTCTTAGAAATCAACTCACATGAAATTGTATGAAACGATGTATGTGGATATCCATTGGATTAATTGTATGGTAATATATCTATGTAATAATTTGCATAAATTATGAAGCTCTCAAGATATGTAAGTATATCCTTATTTCAGTTATATGATATTTATGAAAAGTAGGAGAACTTTTACATATGGGTTCTTTTGGAACAGATTGAAACAGTACATTCGACAGCGATTAGAATTCTCTAAGTGAAAGGTACCTTGTACTCAGATGTTAAAGAACTAATTCAAATTAAATTGCATTTCTGTTATAAATCCTTCACAATTCTTCTATGCATCAACGCCTAAGGTCCATACTTTTAAAGGGGCTCTGTAGAATACAATAAACATGCATGCAAGCTCAATATGTGGCTTATATGTCCTTCATAATTTTTAACCCAGCGAAAGTGCTTAAAGTATGTCATAATCCAGAACTCGTTTTTACTATATAATCTTCAAGAACTTATCCTTCATTATGGAATTTAACAAAGCTTTAAAGAATAAATGTTGAATAAATGCTAATACATTCCTTAGAATCCGTGCATTCATTGTTTTCAGAGTATCAAAGTTGAATGGGATATGACTGCGATATGACTTATATATCCCACCACTTTTGTTTCTTTATGCATACATTTATTTATATAAAAAATTGTAATCGAAATTAACAAGATTTTTAGAAGAGTAGGTGATCTCAGCGAAAATCACGCAAGACTACTGAAGAGTTGGTGTAGCTGCCAACGAAATAGCTGTCTAGTCTGCTGTGTTACTCTATTACTCTATACAGAGTTGTTGTTTCTGTTAGTTATTTTCGTCACTGACGAACTTGACCTTAAGCTACACAATTAGCCTTAAAAATTGAATAAAGATAATTTTTCAATATAAGCCTGATATCTGTGCACGCTCCAAAAGAAGACAAAGACGATAAGACCAAAGACAGCTTCGAGTGCCTTGAAGAGGCCTATGAGCGCAGCCTCCGCGGATACATGGCATTTTGATTACTCTCTGAGGTTTGCCATTGTCTGCAGAGAGGTGGCGGCCGTACAGAAAAATTATTTTAATTCAAATAATTTTCTGTCGCTGCTGGGGTTCGAACCTGGGTTTCCAAGTTCGTTGACATAGCGGCCACGCACTTTAACCAACTACGCCACGGACGCCACTCAATAAAGGGACGTTATAACCCTTTACTTTTTCGAAAAAAGTTTTTTGTACGCTGGAAGACGAGGAACTACATTTAACTGATTATATAAGTTAAAAAGCTGAAGAAATGATTAGGCCAAATTTTAAAAGGGGTAAAAGAGGATACATCTTAGAAGAGTAACTTTAAACTTAGAATATTAACAAACGAAAATTTATTTTTTTACATATTTTCTCAATGGATTGTTTTAATATTAATCAAACTCACATTAGCTTTATACTTACCTTCAGCGATTCAATAATTAAAAAATATTATAGGCACAATATTTTTTTTAATTTAAGAGTGGTAAATATGTTGGATATCACTGATAAAAATAGCGTATTAAGAAAATTAAATTTTTAAAAATTTTTTAATTTCTTTTTTGTGTCACTTTCAATCCCAATTTCCCGCCACTGGTGATGTAACGAAAAAAAATTTTAATGAGGCAAAAACGCGTAGAGTATTGACATAGTTTTCAAGGCAAAAAATTTCATTTCTGGAATTTGAAACACTTTTTTCCCTGCACAACGTTGCTGTGATTGAGCAGAAGGCGAGAGAGAAAGAAAAAGATACAGTATGGTCTTTGTAGCTTTTTCTTTCCTCATTACGGAATATTCAACAGCGTTGCATAGAATTATCGAATAACGAATTAGAATCGTTTTCAATATTAATTAAAATTAAAATAAGGACAAGTATTAGAACAAGGATTAGAAAAAGGATGAGACCAAGGATTTGGCCAAAGATTAGGACCAGGAATAAGAAAAGGAGTTGGATAAAATTGGAACAAAGATTGAATTATCGAATTGAACAAGGACTACGGCAAGAATTGGGTAGATAACTTCAAAAAGGGCTGAGACAAAACGATTATTGGGACAATATTGGGAAAAGTATAAGGACAAGAAACAGAAGGAAAAAAACAAAGATTTGAACGCAATAAGGATAAAGATTTAGAAAGGAAGTGGGACAAGAGTTAGGAAAAGGTTTGAACAAGGATAAGGTCAGGAATTTGGACATGAATTAAAACAAAAGTTCAATTATAAAAACAAATATAAGAAGAACAATATGAAGGAAGACAAGTTTGAGAACGAATGAAAGGATAGGGACAAGAATAAAGATACACTGTCACATCAAATCGGTAGTACAATACAGCCAACTTGTTTTTAACTTTGCCAACCCTTTTTCAATAAAAATAAAAAAAAAACAAGAGAAAAATCTATATTGGTAAGGTCGAATTTCGACCACAGGCGATCCTAGTCAAACAAAATGCGCTTTAGAATTGATTGATATTCTTGTTCTTCATTTATATAAAAAACTTTTGAAAAACTTACGATAAAATATGCTATGACTTTTCCGACAACCCAATGGATCTTGGAAAACATACCGGCTGATAGGTTTTCTTTTCTTTGTTTTACCTGAAGATTATAAAGCAATTATTTTAATTGTAAATTATTAGGATCTTTAAATGCAATGCATATGTTGCATGAAAAAAAAAAAAAAATTGCAATGTTGCCGATATAATTTATATCCATTTGTTTTAACTTAAATCTTTTAGCTGGCGGCATTTGTTTGTTTGTCTTGCTGCATTTACTGTCTAAGAAAATGAACTCATAATTTTTAACTTGATGAGATAAATGGATAGCTGTCAAAGCATTTTTCAACTCAATCGATATGGATGTATTCTGTGCTCTTTATTAACATGCACCACTTGATGCAGGACAACATTGTGAGTTTAGGGGAATACCATTTCCTTTGACCGCTACGCGATTCCTGGCATTACAATTGATTCGAACAAGTTCCCTCCGGTTAGAGTATGCAATTTTATACATAAAAGTTAATCTTTTCCTCTCCTATATAAAATGAAAATGCAAAATTTATTACATACGTTTCAAACAACTAATTTCTAAAAAGCAACATCATCTGAATACATACCTATATAAATAGATTGCCTTGTAACGAATAACAAATCTAATAAATGTTAACACGCTTCCGATGAAAAATGACTTCATTAACTTTATCCGACAATAATAGCCACATAGAGAAAAAAATGCACACATATCTGTATTTAGTTAATTTGTCACGCATCTCGACAAATTTGAACACAAGTCAATTAATTTTCAAAACTAACACTCGACGTCTGGCAACCCTTAACAATAAGAGGCAATTTGACTGCGGCAACGGCTGCTTCTGCAACAAAACGGTAGAAAAAAAAAAACATAAAAGTTAAACTTATCAAAGTATAAAAAAAAATCCAAAATTACCCTCTTGAAATTCAGTTCTTACCCAAAAGGTAGCTAAGTACCAATATAATGTACTGCTTTAATCACTTCACACTTCACAGCAAACGAAACAAAAATTTATAAATTCCAGACAAAAAAAAAATTTTGTGAATTTCAAGTCATTAAGAAAGAAGCATCTGCTAAAATCTGTTATTGCTGATTTTATGCTGACAATCAGTGTCGTCATTGTTTGTGTCATTTATGAGATATTATTTTTCAGAGTTGCCAACAACAACGACAGCAGCCTGATCCTAACCAATACAATATCAATTAAGTGTAACCGGGTTTGTTAATCGAGACAATTGAGTTGTGTTGATGACGAGTCAAGAGGGTCAACAACAACCACAACAACAACAACAACAAAATAAGTGCAAATTGAAAATGTTGTGAATTTAGTTCAGGCCCATGACTTTGAAAAGCTGTTAAATGCAATTTGATTGAGCTCGATTTGTTTGATTGAGTGCAGATTTGAAATTGATTTGAGAAGAAATGAAGTATAAATTTTGGGAAATGTCGAAATTTATGTAAATTAATGTTTTGTATTAAAGTATCTTACAAATTAAGTTGTTTATTTAATTAGAACTAATTTCAGATCTATACGTTTTAAACAACAGCAAATCCAATTGGTAGGGAAATATGTGGACCTGGTATATAAAATGAGGCATATCCTAGGGAAAGTGGTTGAAAAATCCTGTTTATGGTATCTGTAAACTTTACAGGGCAAAACATACACTTTTGCAATATTTTGCTTTCTAAGGCACTTTAATAATTATCGTCCTTTATTTTTTTTCTTAATATATTAATACACCTTTGAAGAATAAGAAAACAATTTTTTATTTAAATTCTTTTTTTGGTGCCACTCAAACCGATCAATTCTGTCGCGGTAACGTTTATCTTGCTACTGAAGAAATTCACCTTTTAGTAACTTTTACACCCTGTTGGTATTCTGCAACCAAGCGTTAGCGGTTGCAACCAATGCAAAGATTGTTACCATCTCTTTAGGTGGTAACAAGCAAAATAGTTGACTTTTTATAGCTGGATTAAAATAAGTGCTCGTGTTTTGAGTAATTAACTTACTTTTGAAATCCTTAAATAAAAATTGGAGCAAATAAAAATAAAAAACGATGTCAAAATCATTGTGCTGAAGAAGCACTTTTCAATGAACAAGAATTTATAACAATTCACTGTGTAATATTAATTTATGTAATATTTAATATATAAATTAAATATAGATACCCCCGCAGTTGCGCCGGCGCACAGTACTTTGACCAGTAGGAATAAATAAAAAAATTTTAGGTTACAAATCCTAAAAAAACGTATATCAAATGATAAACAATACTTTCATTATGATGAATCCAAAATTTTTTTTCAATACAGGAAGTTTTAAGTAATTTACAGCCTTTTAAAGTGAAAGGTTTTTTGCGTTTTCATATTGGTGGACTTTTCGATTTTGCGCATCATTGAAAGATAAAAATGTTGTGAAAACATTTTTCAAACAATTCGAATGTTTTTTTTTTAACTTTTCAAAAAGACTATGAAAAAATTTTGGTTTTTGTATTTCATGAATTCATCAAAAAATATAAAAAATATTTCGAAAAATGTTCAATTTTTAGCAGACGAGAAAGAAAAATCTCCACATGTCTCCAGTTTCATTTTTATATTTTAATTTTTTATGGTTTTTAGTCTTTCAGAAACTGTTTTCACTTTATCCGACTTCTTCCGATTCTTTGAGTTATCGTTTTTTGAAAAATGGTCTAAAATTGATGTTTTCTCAAAAATTATTCTTTATTTTGTTGCCATATTTCTTGCAAATATTCTTACGGAAACGAAATCAGCCAGTACGTGTTTCCTTTGCAATGCGAGTCCATTCGAAATGAACTAAATAAATCTTAATAAATCTGCAAATATGGACTTTTACAAGTATGGGCTTTCAAATCTCCACTGCTGGATCTGCTTTTTTGAATGTTTAATTCACATTGCGTATCGTTTGCCTTTTAAAACTTGGCGAGTTATGCATGAAAATCACGCTGTTTTTATCCATGTGAAAAAACGTATTCAAAAGGATTTCAGAGAGAGGATGGGTCTGCTTGTAGATTACGTCAAACAGGGCCATGGCACAGGTAATGATGGTAACACGTCTAGAAAGTTCTTCACTAATGTTGATGTTTCTGCAAAAATAACTGGATTAAATAAAGACTTAATCCATTATACACTGAGGGAAAAAGTCATGTAATCAGTACATAGACGTCTATGTAAAATCTATGTATTGCGTCTTGTATGAGAACGTAACGAGAGCTGCATGTACTGGGTAAAGTGAGAGTGTACTGGTTACATTAAGTTTATTCACTTTATGAAATTAATAAAAAATCTATTCATTACAGCGCATTATGTGTTGAATACATTGCAGACTTCAATAAATATAAGCAACGTGAACTCAATCAACATTTTATGTAACGTTTTACAAGAACTGTACTCAATACATAAATTATGGACTCAGTACATGTCTCACTTGCATACGATTTCGCTCAACAGCATACGATTTTGCTGTTTTATATCATTCGCTTCCTCATTTGCCAACATCTCGAACAACGATAAGATCAACCCATTTTTAATGCTACCGCATTGTATATGCGGCAAATAACTTATAGATAAGACTTATAAATAATTTAAATCTCCTGAGAAAATCTTTGGTAAAGATTTAATCAAGTGTATACCTTATTAAACTACACCGACGTAAAAACCTATGGACTGACTACATAAATTTATATACTCATGACAGGAATTTCTACACACTGAAATTTTGTGATTTTCTCGCATTGAGTACGTGTTGAAATCTGTATTGACAACATAATGCTTTAATGCAATGCTGTAGTCAATAAAGAATTGTATGTACTCATCACAAAACTGCTATACATATTATTATGTAACGAGTCAACAATCTATGTACTGTGTACATCGGAACTGCACTCATTACACAAAATTATTTACAACAATATTCTGATAAGTACATAAAATTTTTAAAAGCATTATGTAGTCAATACAGATTTTAACATGTACTCAATACAGAAAAAATATAAAATTTCTGAGTGCAAATATTTGTGTCATGAGTACACATGAACTCAGTCCATAGGTTTTTCCCTCTGTGTATGCTACATATTATCTTGTAGCAGAAAAATTAGAACAGAGGAATTAAGTAAGCTTCTAATGGACACTAGAAACTTGTATTTCGAGTGCAACAGTTGGTACAATACGACATACCCGTTTAAATCATACCAGAAAAAGCTCACGAGAAAATTAAAATAAGGATTTGATGACTCATTTGTTGATTTTGACAGACCCTTACCTGTCATCAAACAGAAATATTAAATTCAAGAACAAGTTACATGAAGAAGACCTTATTTTCATGAACTATATTGAGAGTGAAATAAACGAAAATATGAATTAAAAATACTCATGTGGCTTATTAATGCAGTTAAATAAATTTTTTATTTAGTTTTATTTACTCCTATTATCTTGATTAAAAAAACACCAATACGAATAATATTTTTTTTTTTTTTGCAAAACATATTTTTTTACGTGTAGAGTAGTTTCTGTCGAGAAAGTGCATAGAAAACTATATACATATATTTAAAAATAAAAAAAAGATATTGCAAAACGGTTTTTAGTATTAAAAAGTAAAAGACTTAATCGTTTAAAATAATTTTGTTTTTGTTTGTTTTTTTTTACCAGTTCTATTAACTTTAATATTAAATTTAATACATATAGTAAAACTACTTTTTTTTTAAAAAACCCTAATTTTTGGCGCAAATACTTGATGTACGTCAAATTTGATTCGATATTTGAAATCACCAATCAAAAATTCATAAAATAAAAAAAATAAATAAATAACTGGCCATTTCAGCCCTTGAAAGGACTTTGACCTAGCTTCTTACGATCAATTGTGTTGTGCGTGTTATTAAGTTTGTACACAATTGACCGAGAAATGAACCTACAGGCTTAACGCCGACTCCGAACGGCGATGAACGGAATGTTCTCGTTCTCAAGAAGCTTTACATGGCATTTTGATTACTCTCTGAGGTTTGCCATTGCACTATGGGTAAAACGTGGCTATTTTTGGCATAAATTCAATTTTTTTTTGTTTAAAATTTGAAATCTGCTTTCGTTTTTTTGAATTCGTATACTCTAATGGTTATATAAACATTTTTTTTATAATTTTTATGTTGCACCCTGTTATTTTATGAAAGGAAAAAGTCAGCTGTTTCAAGGTTGTATTATGAACAGAAAATGCGCGCGAAATTTTGGCTAACTTTGATCGTGAGTAAAACATTAATTGTAAACATTGTGAAAAAGTTTAAATATGGAAGAAGTTAGACAAGGTATGTAAAACAATTTGTGATATAGTTTAAAAAATAGTTGTGTGTTATTGTCTAGTAATTCAGTGTTTTGTTGGTGTGTTATTATGGGTCGAAACTAACAAACATACGTGTGTTGTGTGGAATATAACTTCTGTGTATAGAAAGGTATTTGCAATATTTTTTTTAAAAATTATTAATCAAACTGTATATAATCAAACATCATTAACACTTTTTGCTCCTTTTTGTTCCAATTGGGAAAAAACTTCATTTTGTAGTTTCATACGAGTTTTGCCATTCAACACTGCTTGAAGTTTGGAGCAGCAAAAATCGACAAGCAGATAGTGTAAAAGAATTTATTTTGGAGAACATTAAACAGCAAAACTTATCAGATGAGCAACATCAGTTAATTTCAAAAAAAGTCAAGCAATTTATTGCTTTCATAAAATTAAATTTGCCAAAATGCAATCGAATACTTGACCGATTTAAAAAAAACACTCGCGTTGGCTTGCATCCAATATAACTATTGAAATAAGTGATTGCGGCTTGCCCGGCAATAAACGAGGTCGGCCCAGAGAAGTCATTGCCCTTTTCGAAACACCTGGTATTGACTTTTTAGACATATTAGAAGGTGATGAAAATGAAAATGAAGCAGAAGACGATGAGGCCGACGAAATTGACAGTTTTGGACTGGAGAATATTGAGTTGGAAGAAGAAAATGAAGACGATTAAGTTAGAAAATCGATATTCATATATGGTTTGTAAAATGACAAAGGCATATTAGAATTTGTCTCACATGATTTTTTTTATTCAGGGATCCGGTTGAGCCAACCTTACTTTAATTCAACTTACCTTTATTCAACTATCTTATTCAATAATTTAAGCTTTAACAAAGTTTCTGCAAAATAAAATGTTAGCCTAATTTAAATATCTCCGGTCTTTGAAGGGTACACTTTAAACTTAAGTGGTTTTTCCAAAAAGTGATGTTAAGAAATTGTTTTTTTAGTTCTGGCCCCTAATGGGTTAATAAAATAAAATATTTTTAGATGCAAACTTACAGATTCTTGAAACAGCTTTCTAGTGATATATATTTAAAATAACGAAAATAAAAAAAGCCGAGGTGCACCCATGCCGAATTTATGACAAAACCTGACCTAATGTTTTAATGGGTAGGCGGAAGAAGGCGTGGTCTAAATAAAAAAAAAAAACCAAAATTCCATTTTGGTGTTAGTTAAATTCTTGCAAAATTTTAAAGGTCTAGCTTTAAAACTACAATTAATGCCAAAAATATCGCTATTTTGCCCATAGTGCATTGTCTGCAGAGAGTGGCGGCCGTACAGAAAAATTATTTTAATTCGAATAATTTTCTGTCGCTGCTGGGGTTCGAACCTGGGTTTCCAAAGTTCGTTGACATAGCGGCCACGCACTTTAACCAACTACGCCACGGACGCCACTAAAATCAAAAGATCAAAAATTCATAAACATGCAAAATTTCACAACAATCGAACGACTCCTTGTATTTTTTCCTCACTTTTGTATGGGCTCAAAGTACTGTGCGGCGTAGTGAGTGCATATTTTTTGCTAAGAAAATCAAATATTATAATAAAAGTTAATAAAATATAATTAATTCTATGTACTTAGTTCTCCTTTTCCATTTTTTATATTTCACCACACGCAAGAAAAGAGCTTAATTTCAAAAAGGTGAGCTTACGACGCTTGACTGCGTTACCGAGTGCACAGAATACAGATTTCTAAGACCGGTAACGGGTTTCAGTAGCAACATTGCTGTTACCGGTAACCTACATAACCGATCGTTAAAAAGTCAACATCACTTTACGGCCCACACTTACAGTCCTATTCTGGTGCTACGGTAACAATCAATTGTCACCACACTATTGTTACCTTTTTTTCACGCTAATTTATTACTGCTATTCCTGTAACATTGTAACAATAAAAAAGCTCATTAAAATTCAATATAGTGAAAAGTTTTTTAAAGTTTAACAGCACAAAGAGAAACGCTCTGCTAGAACACGGCAGAGAAGTATGCTATTATTTTTGTGTGAGGTTGTGGCTGACGACAAATAAAATCGAGCGATTGAACTGTAAGAGAAATTAACTGCAAAAAATGTAATCCGTAAATAAATTTATCTTATGCGCGAACATTTTGTACGATATGTCCTATTTCTTTTTTTTTTCTTTAAAATTTTTTAAAATGTCAAAATATATCAGCACTAACTCTTCTAACAAGCTGAAACACTTCTAAAACACTGGTACAAACTAATATTTTGTGAAATTCCTCAAGTCAAACACAAAATAACGTAAAATTCGTTTTCTATTTCAACTTGTCAACTACACGTTGAGCGCTAATAATTTTGGTGACAATTGAAATCGAAAAAGCTTTTTTAAATTATTCAGACAGACCTATTCTAGCGGTCAATTTACAGGAAATAATTTGTCAAAGTTTTGTACACCTGACTTATAAAACCTGTTCAGGTGAAAACTTGCCAAATGAAAAGCTTTTTTTATTCACCACAAGAAGGTGAAGAGCATGTTGTCAGAAAGCAACTGTTAAGTGTTGCACTATTATTAAAAAAACTACCCCAATTTTGTTAAGTTCATTTTTTTAAAATGAAAATATATATTTTTTGTTGAGAACTTGTTAATTCTTTTGATATTATATATTTAAATATTGAAGCATTTAAACAATACCACAAAAAAAATGTCTTTATCCCTTCTTCTAGAAGTTATATTGGTTCAAAGTAAATTCTTAAAAGTGTGATATTTCTGACAGTTTAACAAATTGAAGGATAAAAATATAACTTTTTTATTATAATAATTCAAGACTGGAACTTTGAGCCACTATATCTTCTATATCAAAAGATAACAACACTTTTTATTTTCACATTCTTTTTAAATACTTAAATATTTTTAAATTATTTCAAAATATTGAAAGAAACAAATACAGGGTGTTTTTTTTAGGGGTTTGTTTTTCGAATAGAGATAAAACTGGCATTTTGTGGTCAAATCTGGCAACTCTAATGTCATTTATGTTCAGTTTGATTTGCCATTTCATCATGAACAGGTTGACAAAAGAACAACGCTTGCAAATCGTGCAAATTTATTTCGAAAATAATGGTTCAGTTCGCGAAGTTTACATCGCAAAATTTTGTTCAGTGATGAGGCTCATTTTTGGTTGAATGGCTACGTCAACAAGCAAAATTGCCGCATTTGGAGTGAAGAGAATCCATATGAGATCCTTGAGACGCCATTACATCCACAAAAACTGACTGTTTGGTGTGCTCTATGGGCTGGTGGAGTCATTGGGCCATACTTCTTCCGAAATAATGCTGGAGAGTCAGTTACCGTTAATGGAGACCGGTATAGAGCCATGATAACCGACTACTTTATTCCCGAATTGGATGGCATGAATGTGGATGAGTTGTGGTTCCAACAAGACGGCGCTACATGCCACACAGCGCACGTCACAATCGATTTATTGAAGGAAACATTCGATGAGCGCATAATTTCGCGGAATGGACCTGTCAATTGGCCACCAAGATCGTGTGATTTGACACCATTGGATTATTTTCTTTGGGGATATGTGAAGTGGCTCGCCTACGCCAACAAACCAGAAACGTTAGGGGACTTGGAGGCCAACATTCGTGGCGTTATTGCCGACATACGGCCCCATATGCTCGAAAAAGTGGTTGCAAATTGGACCTGTAGAATTGACTTTATTCGAGCCAGCCGCGGCGGCCATATACCCGAAATCATATTTAAACATTAATGGCATAAAATTATCCTTCCAATAAAGCCAAATTGATGGACATTAAAACAACTTTCTTGTGTTTTATTTCAATTCGAAGTTCTATACCTCTAAAAAAAACACCCTTTATATAAAAATCTAATTTTGACATGTTTGATCAATACTGTTTATAGGAGGCAACACTTTGTTTTGACAGGTTTAAATTATTTCAAGGAAATGGACGAAGTACATAGAAAGTAACTTCTTATTGTTTTATTAATATCGACTCATAACCGCAGAAATATCTTAAGCGACATAATATCCGATTTATGTTTTTTGATGAAAATCGATAATTTGCGATGATTTACATCGTCTGTCAAAATTTCATAGGTGTACGAAATTAGATTATGAATTTAAACCAAAAGCAATTTTAGCTTAAGTACACACTACATGTTTGTTTACATTTTTCATGACAGCAAATTGTAACTTAAGATGAAATTCTCTAAAAGAAATTAATCAATATAAGAGATAAAATTATTAAAATAAAATTAATAGCAAAGAGATAAGAGATAAAAGATAAAATTAATAGCAAAGATAATTAAAAAAAACCTTCTCCTGTAAAATTTTCTTTTTGGCGCTTAAGATATTTTGGCGGTTATGAGTCGATATGTATTTTATATTATTGTATACATATTTATATTCATTTATTTAATTTGGCGAGCAAAATATGAGCGAACAAACCAGCAGCAGCTGGATTTCTACATACAAAATTCACTGTCAATACCTCTTTTACCAACTGTATCAAGAAAAGAGCTTTTAGAATTGAACGAGAATAGGAAATATTGACAGTTGTCAATATATTTACTACTGTAAATATGTTGAACTTTGTCAACTGAGCGAAATAGGTCTGAGGATAGCAATTGGTATCAATTGTTACTTTCGGTTTCGGTTTCGGCCAGAATAGGGCTGTTAAAGTCGGAAACAAGAAGTCCGAGATGAACAAATCCTGCGGTAATTTAGAAATATTTTTCTGAGACAATTGAGACAACTAAATGAGATATAGTTAGAAAATCTTAAAAAAAACTAAAACAAACCCAAAATTAAACAAAAAAAAAAAAAAACCAAAAACTGGTATGAAAGTACTGGTATCAACGAACCAAAATCTATTCAAAGTCTTAAGCCAATGAAAGTCAATGAAAGTCAATGAAATGTTTATCTGTAAAAACATTTTCGTCATATTTGTCATATTCGCTTTTGTTTTTAGATAAAGTCACTTTGTATGGGAGGTAGGCGTGGTTGTCATCCAATTTTGTTAAATTTCATAGTCAGAGTGCATTTTAAATAGCAAAGCTCAATACAAAAATTTAATGGATAAATATATTAATTTTTGTGGAATTCTAAGAGATTTTACCGTTTTGATAAAATCACTTTGTATGGCGGATAGGCGGGGTTTACATCCGATTTGGCTCATTTTTGAATTTGATCCTTATTTCTTAAATACAAGCTTAAATATTGAATTTATTTATTTATTTATTTATTTGACCAAACAAGGCAATTACTTATTCTATTTTAATTTAAACTATCTAACAGTTTTTTTTTATTTTATTTTTTTTTTTCTCTTATGAAAAAGGTGAATTGAAAGGTGGGCATATTCGCCCACAGGATTGACATTATTTTTACAAAACTATGTCTTAGAGGGATATTATTAAAGATGATATGAATATAAAGGGGTAAGGAAGTTACGAAGACGGGAATAGGATCTTGTTTAGATTTGTTTTGAAGGAGACTTTAGATATGGATGGTGAATAGCTGTCGCTAATATTATTAAATTCTTTACAACATCTATTAATTGTCTCATTATTGGCGTATAGAGAATGGTGCTGATACTCATATAACATTCGCGTGTGTCTTGTACGTCTTGAGGGTTCGTTGAATTTTATCTTATTTGATATATAATCACTATCTATAGCACCGTTGAGAACATCAAATGTGAAGCATGATGTGAGTAATGTTCTTCTGGATGATAGGGGCATCAAATTAAGCTCTCACTGTGTGAATCGAAAGCAGGATTCCAAATAATGCATCCATATTCTAGAAGTGGGCGTACTAAAGAACAATATAACGTTTTGTCGTCGTTTTATGAAACCAAGTTGTTTACTGGCTCTTAATAGGATTTTATCATAATGTAGATTAAATCGCAATTTACTGTCTAAAACGACTCCGAGATCTACAATATGATTAACATTTAGAAGTTCTTTACCATTGCGTGAGTAATTGCTATTAGTGATGAGATTTTTTGGGAGAAAGTTATTGTATTGCATTTGTTAACGTTTAGAAATAGTCTATTCTGATTGCACCACTGTTCTAAAATCCATAGTTGCGATTGTAAAAAAGTCACATCAAGTTCAGAATTGATTACATGGTACATTTTTAAGTCATCTGCATATAATAGATGTTGGATATCAGACAAAACATCGGATATGTCTGATATAAAAATATTGAATAGAAGTGGTCCAAGATGACTTCCTTGTGGCACACCGGATGTGACAGAAAACTCCCTGGATAGGAAACCCTGAAATTTAACAAATTGGGATCTACCATAAAAATAAGAGTTAAGCCAATTGAGAAGGGAGCCTGAGATACCAAACCTTTCCAGGTTGGAAGCTAGGATATTATGATCAACGTGATCGAAGGCACTGCTAAAGTCAGTGTATATTGCATTAACTCGATGTCCTTTTTCCATCTTGTCTAATACATCAGAAACCATAATCATAAGATTTGTGGTGATAATAACTTAAAAATTACGGCAGTAATCGTGGTCACAGACAGACGAACAGACAGATAGGCAGACAAACATGACTAAATCGATTCGCGTGGCGATACTTTAAAATTTTGTGAAAATCGTTTTATATGTTATAACTTAACAAAGTTCGTACATTTTTGAGTTTTTATCTGTTTTTTTTTTTAAGGTAAAGAAAATTTGTTAACAAGAAACAAATATTTACCGAAAAAAAAAAAAAAAAAAATGACAAAAGACAAGAAAAGAAAATTCCTTTATACTAATAAAATTTAAATACAATTTAAAATTGTTGTATATATTTGCATCATCAACTGAGCTATCAAAGTTGAATTGAGTTCATTTATTATAACAAGCTTTGAACATAATTCCAGGTCTATGGTAGAAAAAATTACCAAAATTAACCCGGATGAAAGAATCTGTTTCCATTTCATAAGTTTGATAAAGTTCCAACAAAAGTTATTTTAATCCAAATATCACAAGGTTCTATAGAAAACCACCGTGATTCTAGTTTTGTACTTCAACTCCAATGGAGGATTACGTGTTGAGTAGCTACCTTGCAATTTCCCCTTCATAACTAGCCCGCAATTTTTAATTACCATAAATAAATCGATTTTGTCCGAGTTCCATCAGGTGTGTTACTTTGCATATGCAGGAAAATTTTTCATTTTATTCTATTTAAGAAAACTTATTAAACGACTTTGAAAGGGTTTAAACAGGGAACAATAACAACAAGGACAGAGAACAAATCGATTTGCTCAATTTGTTTTTTTTTTTTGTTTTTTCAAAGATGTGTTTTTATTTGGTTTCATCTTCTTTCACCCTTCATGCTGCCAATGCCAATACCAATGCCAATGCCAATGCCAATGGATGGTGGACGACGCTTTTGCTTCATGCAACATTGACTCATCGGCGGTCGAGATAAAAAGTGGCGGCATCCTTTGATCAATTCATATTATAAAATACTATGGTCACGCCTTAAAGGCATTAAACGAGATGGCGCTCAGCCTCAACCAGCTCTGGCTGTAGCCAAGGCTGCAACGGGAGACACACACAACGACAAAGCATCACACCAAAGAACAATCTGAGTAGCAAGCAGAACGAACAACATTCGCGCAGACGCAGTGTGCAGTAATGAAAAGCACAATAAGCTGCAACATATCGCCAGAGTACGTTGGCAACAACAACAACAACAACAACAACAACAACAACAATAACAATTACAAAAGCACCAATATTTAAGTCTGTACAGCAAACACTGAACATATTCGTTTTCAGACTGCTGCTTGAACTGCTTTTCTTAACGATTTTTATGGTTTATTGCCAGAGAGCCTTGCTTGACTCTGCCATTCCACTTCCATTGCGGCTTCCCGTTCAAATGCAATGTCATCCTGTAGGGTTTAAGGAATGCGCCTCATTGGCAACGCAAGCGCATTGGCAACACTGGCGAACACTGTAACATCAACAACAACAACATCAACACCGCACAATAATAACATGAGCCTCAGTTTTAATGGACCACCAAGAAATGGAAGCTGTTAGCGGCAAGGAGCGGGGGGAAACAAACAAAAAGAGGCGCTCATTCAATGATTAACGTGTTATTGTTGTTGCTGGCAGCATTTGGAACAATTAGGTGGCTCAGAATGATTGCAACTGAAGGCATGTAATTTGGGTTTAGTTCATTTTATCAGTTTTGCTGATTTTTGTTTTTTTTTTTGTTCATTTTATCTTCAATAATTTAATTAAAATAAAATTATCCGCGTGGAATTTAAAATAAAATATTTTCGGTGTTGAAAAGCAAGATTCAGAGAGAATATCCTAAGTTAAGCGTCGGCTTAAGACTTCAATGTTCAAAGACTTTTAACTTATTATCAATTTGGAAAAAAGATTCTTCGAATATATTATAGAAACATCCGGTTAAAATTCTTTAACAGGTTCTCACATATCCCTTGATAAATTTGATTAAAATCTTGTTTACGCTGATGGTTAAGTCTTAAAAACTGAAATAAGTCAGATGAAATTTGTCTCATAAACATAAATTATTGGGGTCATTTTACAGAATTTTTTCTAAAACTTTCTAATATTCTGGTAAAGCACTTGTTGGTAGAACACTTGTCTATCACCCAGGGGTACCGGGTTTGAATTCCAGTCTGGCTAGGTCAAACATTTTTACCTTTTTTCATTTCGTCCTCATTCAATGAAAAATTTATCAATATTTACGTCTTTCTAGATATAGTTGGTAGATTGCTCAAGAATTTGAATTAACTAAGATGAAGCATCTGCGAGGTTCTATTATGCATCAAGGCAGGTATAAGGATGGGCTTGGTGAGTTGTCCCAGTGGACCTAGGAAACATACGAGCTGATGGCGTTAGGTCATGTAGGGTAGAAGAAGGTATTATCGTGACAGAAATTAAAAAATGTCTATAACTATGAAATTTCAAAATACACACAAAGGATTTTTATACCGTTATAGTCGCTCATATTACTTCTCTTAATAGTAATTAAATAGGATTTTTCACGTTAGAATCTCTAAGTAAAAAATACTGCAACGCATCCTACGAAAATGTAAGCTAATATCGTGATAAGGTGAGGCAATATCGTGATAGTAGTCAGGTATTATCGTGATAAACTGAAATTTTTATAAAATCGAGAAAAACTGAAAATTTTTCATTTTATTTTGTAACTATAAACTCATATAAGACATTCAAGTACTTAAAGTACTAAGAATTATTATAATACATTATTAGTCAAAATACTAGAAAAAAGTTGTAAAGTAAAATTTGTAGACAGTGAAAACAAGGTTTTCGCACAAAAGGCTGCTTCTTTCTTGTTTTATCACTTAAATCAAACATTTTTAAAATAATATTAGCAATTCCAAGATTTCAAACCGAACTAAAAGTTTTTATAATAAAGGAACACATTATTTTAGAAAAATTCAGTTAAAGTTATTTATGCAAAACTGGCAACGAAAAAATTCCTCATCATCATGTGGGACGAAGTCATGACATAGGTTTTGAAATGGTGTCACACAGTATGAACACTGAATCCATTTTTTTCCATTTTTTTTTCACATCATTAGAGAATGAGTCCATACATATTCCACATGTCCAGTCTTTGTCCGAGATTTTTGTTTTATCCTTGTTCTTCTTTCTCCAGTCGTAGGAACAACTAGGCTGCTCATCCTCCTGCAAGGATGGAATTTTGTAAAGTTGGAAGAAAATAGTTTTCTTGTGAAAATGTGGATGCATCTTTTGTGAAAGTTGCAGCATCGTTATTTAGGCATTTTGCATAGGAACTGTTCCCAACACTTTTATTTGTCATCACAACTTTGGGAACGACAAGGATACGTTGAAGTTCACTTGAGTTATTCGGAGACGTTTTTTGAGCATTGCGTCTCCGCAATGAGCGTTTCGATGGAGCCATGGCTTCGGCACTGGTGGCGCTACTGTTGAATGGGCAAATTCCACATTTTTTAAATGAGTTCAATATGTTTGAAAAACTAAACGCTTTTATGAAAGCTGGATTAAAAATACCATGAAAATCAGATTTGCCTGGTTTCTTAGTAGGATTATTTCTCATAAAATCCTTAACTGACTCATTCCATCGATACTTGAGTGATTTGTAAACACCAACATCGAGCGGTTGTAAGAGGTGGGTGTTATGAACCGGAAAAGTAAAAAGATAAATTGAATTAGCATTAGCTAAATTAACTACCTGGGGAGTTATGTGTGATGCATGGGAGTCCATTAAAAGTATCACTGGTCTCTTATCTGGAATGGCTTTGATAAAAAACTGAAACCATTCAAAAAATATATATGAGGTAATCCAACATCTTGGAAATAACTTTACTAAGCAGTTAGGCATTGCTCCTTGCCGTAAGGAATCGGTCCATCTAGATCCTCGGAAGATTATTAAGGGTGGTATCCACGAGCCATTTGCACATACACATCCCAGAATTGTGTGGTTTTCTCCCCTTTCAGCATATGTTCTGTTGTAAATGTATCTTTTACCTATCTCGGCAACTACCTTGCTCATATTGGTAACAAAATTGACTCCCGTTTCATCACAATTCCATATGTGATCTGCACTATCTTTAACTCCCAGCTTTACCAACAACAATTCAAGTTTCTCATAAAAGTCCTGTATTATTTCGGGATTTGCCATTGATGCCCTATAGGCAGATAAATTTTCAGCAACCCGCAAAGAAAGGCCATATCTTTCTTTAAAAGATGTCCACCAGCACATTGAAGGCACCTTGATTGAAAAATATTTCTCTCTGTTTTCCAATTTGGCAAGTTCAAAAGCGCTTTTTCTTACTTGAAACACTGTGAGACCAAATCCTTGCTCTTGCATTACTATAATATAATTGAACAACTTTATTTCCATATCTGAGGACAGAGCAAATGGTCTACCCAATTTCACTATGCTATTTTGTTCTCGGCTAAGATAATCTTTTAATGTTGCCCAGGGTACTCCACATGCTTTGCTTGCAGCATATATGGACTTTTTGTCTTTTTTACTAAGCTCAAACCCAATTGCAAGTCTTTCTCAGTGTATTGTCTTCTTTTTTGCCTATTATTTCTTTCGGCCATTGCTTATACTGAACTGAGGTTAGGTAATATCGTGATAAATTTTAATTTTCATAATTTTGGCAAGTAGATATTTTTTAAAATCGCGATTAGAATCCTTTTTCTAGTTATAAATTATTTTTTTTTTCAAAAGTCAACTTTATTGCAAAAAAAAATCATTAAAATTGAGCAGCAAATAGAGGCACTGAAAATTGTTAGAAAATTTAAGATTTTGCGCATGAAACTTAAGCTTTACCAAGTAAAGAAAAACAATTTCAAATTTAAAATTATGTTTATATCATTTTTTAATGTTTTACCTACAATTTACATACAAAAAAATGTTTGTACTTACATTGAAAATATTTCGAATTGCGAAAATTAGAGAGCACTGCTTTTCACTATAACAATTTTGGAATTTTGCACGTGGCGATGTTAAAAGTTTTTTTTCTACAATAACCGTTAACGTACAGAGAAGAGAGATAATTTTATTTCTCTTTCGCGTTTTCCACTACCAACATTTCAATTATAGTAACACTGAGACAAAAAGTTTTGAAGAAATAGCAATTTTAAAAACTATCACGATATTACTTGTATCACGATAATACCCTTTTCTACCCTATCTCCCTTGAACACTTCCCATAATAGTACCTGTACAAAAGGCTTAGGCAACCAAAATGTTTTCATCTCCAATCAGATATATCGCACGCCGTTGAATTCGGTCCAGAAGCTCCAAATAAGATCTTGAAGCTCATGCCCAAGTGTGCAAATTTTACTCCATTTTTCCATCTGAACAAAAATATAGGTACATTCCCTAAAAAATGGTTTTTGATCAATATGTCATAGTTTAATTCAAAGTTAAAAATTTACCGTTACACAAGTTGTCCCGTTATTGACAGGCAATCTATTTGCAGTGCAGTTTCTAATCTAAAATTTAGTTACCAAGAGATATATCACGAAGTAAAAACGCGCTGTGGACCAAAAAAATAGGTACACTTTAGGAAAAAAATATTTTAAGTGCATTTAAAAGTGTTTTTATTCGTGTTTTTTTATTCAAAAGTGTAGTTTTGTGATTTTTTTTTAAAGTTTTGTAAAATAATTTTAAATTTTGAAGCATTCATAAAAGATTTTGGTATTTACATAGATGGGTCGCGTTGATCATTGTACACCCGAAGAAAAGCGGATTGCTATTGAGATGCGTGCTGGAGTAAATGGATATGGAACGATTGCCAAAATTCTTGGACGTTCTCGAAATTTTGCCGTGAATGCTTTGAAGAAAAAAAAAAGTTGGAGCAATAGCAGCAGAATTAGGCAACAAAGTATCTTCACGGACTATTCGACAAAGGTTAGTGGATTCAAAGCTCTATGGCAGAATAGCCCATAAGGTTCCACTCCTTCGTAAGAAAAACTTACATGCGAGGAAAGAATTTGCCAAGTTCATGCCTCATGGTCAGGAGATGAAGGAGTCAAAAAGTGGAACAACATGCGACGAGACCAAAATAAATTTGTTTTCTAATGATGCCGCAAGGAATGTTTGTCGCCCAAAAGGTAAAGATATCGATCCGCGGTACACTAGGAAAACGGTCAAACATGGTGACGGAAACATAATGGTCTGGGGATGCTTTTCCCACAATGGCGTAGGCCCAATATTTCATATTCAGGACATTATGACCCGATTCGAATATCTGGAAATATTACAAGGTATAATTTTGCCTAACGCAAGTGAAGAAATGCCCTTAGTTTGGCGGTTCCAACAAGATAATGATGACTCATCGAAGTTGGTAAAGGATTTTTTTAAGGACAACAAAATTGACTGAATGTCCTGGCCCAGTCAATCACCCGACCTCAACCCGATTGAGAATCTTTGGGGTGAATTGCAGAAAAGAATATCTAACCAAACTTTTGAAAATAAGGATGATTTCTGGGAAAAAGTTCAGCAAGCATGGTACAATATACCATTGGAGACGTGCCAGCATTGGGTTTCGTCCATGCTTAGAAGGATTCAGGCCGTTTTGAAGAATAATGGCGGACATTCAGGATACTGGTTTGTACTAAGCTAAAGTATTCTCAAAATAATAAATAAAATGCAAATATCTATTTTTTTTCTTTAGAAACTGCCGGTGTACCTATTTTTATGGCCACATGAAAATCATTGTCATTACTTATTGTTATGAATTACTTAGTTTTCTTTATTATTGTTTGGAATTCAAATTGTTTTTCTTATTTTTAATATATTGAACTCTAAAATTATAAGTACATTTTTATAAAAAAATATTTTTATAATAAATTATTTAAAAAAACTCACTAGAGCCCTGGTGTACCTATTTTTTGTCCAGATGTGTGTGAGGTATAGATCACGCGTAGATCAATTGAAGTGAAGTTTTTCTTACACTATTTTAACCTTAATCGGTCCCTTGTGTAAATTTTACACACACTTTTGAACTTCAAGTTGATATTTCTTTAATATAAGTTCATCAAATCGAGCTAGGATTTTGGTTGATATTTTAAAAATGATTTTTTTTTTTTTCAAATAAATAAAATAATAAATAATTTTTAACGACAAGATCGCATTTATTTCATTCGTCGATGAAAATATGCTTCTTGAAAAAGTGTGTAAAATTTACACACAAGGAACTTATTCGTTTCTCGAAATAAGGGACCGATGAAGGTTAAAAAACTTAGGCACTTGGCACCTTCTTTCGGCGCATCGAAAATGTGATCATTCCAACGAAGATCAGTTTTGATCGAAATGCCCAGAACGTCGAGAGCATCTGACTCCGCTATATCCACACCGTTCATATTAAGGGGAGCTATGGGGCAATTCATTCCTTTGTGAGTTAACAGGCAACACCGAGTCTTGCTAGCATTAAACTCAACTCTATTAGCAAGCCCCCACTGTCCTGTAAGAGATATTGAAAAGGTAACGCAAAGGTCGTGCCAGTGTAGAAGCACACATTTTTAGTACAATTGGTGGTATACCATCCGGGCCAGAAGATTTGTTTATGTTGAGGTTTGCATGGACTCTTTTGACTGCTCTCGTTGGAAAAAATATCTCCTGCATCGTAGATGATTTATTTTCTACAGAGGGCGGTGGCTGCTTGCTAGCCGGGATTGTGGAATTTTGTGCAAACAATCCAGCCAATAGGTTCGCTTTATCAGCCGAGTCTGTGAAGACTTGGCCATCCCTTAAAAGAATAGGAATCGACAAAGATGTCGGAATTTTAACTCTTTTAACAAGTAACCAAAAGTGTTTGCTCTATTTAGGACAGAGAATAGCCTGTTCTCTAACACGAGTTTAGCGAAGAAACTTTTCGCGTTTTAAAACTGCATTACAGCGATTCCAAGCCTCAGTGCAAAGTCTTCTTGTATCAGCATTCTTGTTGGAACGCCAATTCTGAAAGGCTTCTTCTCCTTGGACCTGACTACAATCCGGTCTCATTAAACCAGGAGTGGTCTTTTGGCTTAATACTTTTTATTTTATTGGGAATGAAAGATCGCATGCCTTCTATAATTATTTCAGTACCATAAGAGCCGTTGCATTTAGATTTCTATCAGCGAGACATAATTTCCAATTGAAATTGAGGTAAAAATAATTTAACGCAGTCCAATTTGCTTTTCCATAAAACCAAGCGATCCTCTTCGGGGCTTTAAGAATAGAAGTGTATAGTTTAGAATATGAAAAAGCAGCGGATATTCCATGTATTTTTGTTTTTTGTATTTGTATTTATTGGACTTAAGAATTAGTACAGTAAGATAAATAAAGGTCTTTCAGCGTAAAACAATTTAAAAGCATAATAGTCAACAAGAAACAATAAAATAAAGCTTAAAGCTATCAATGAAAGTTTATCAAACAGAAATAACTAAAACAATGAGAGACAAAAAAATCCCATTTAAATTAAAAACTTAACTTAACTTAACTTATCTAAGCAAAAGAAGGAAAAGAGGAAGTAATTGAAGCAGTATGGAAGAAAAAGAGGAAGAAAAATTAAAGGCTAGAGAAGTAGGTTGAGATTGATGACTTAAATTTGCTCGTGCTGACAATATTTTTATGTTCGATGGAAGCGAGTTCCAGAGCTTGATGGCGTTGATGAAAAACAGCCGCTTGGATTGTAAGCAAGTGTACCTTATGTAGGCATTATATTAGGCATTATAATGTAGGCATTATAAGGTTTGAGGTTCTAATCGATGCACAGAAACGAAGTTTTTCGTAAAGGTATGATGGAGTCTTATTGATTATCAACTTGTGCAGAAATATACAGTTTCTTGGATTTAAATATGCTATTTGGCTACATCCTAAAATTTCTTTACTCTTAACAGACACATGGTTAAAACGTCTTAAGTCAAATATATATCTAGTCAAGTCATTAAACACCACAAGATTTTGTGCTCAGAATGAGAGTCCAATTTACTGTAAACTAACTCAGAGTACACAATTATAGGCAAAATGAGTTGAACAACAGGTCTTTTTTTGGTCATATAAATTCTTGGTATAATAAATTCTTTTTACAATTGAATTATATTGAAATTTTTTATTCACATGGTCAGTGCAGGTTAGTTTTGAATTTATATAAAATCCTAAATTTTTCACTTTGTCAACAATTTGTAAATTATTGCCATTAAGACTAATTGTCGGAATTTGGTTAAAGTCAAGTTTATCCTTAGCTATAGGAAGAATAAACGACTTGTTGGCATTTAGGCAGAGATCATTTTCAGAAGCCCACCTAGAAATTGCACTCAAGTCATCATTAAGCCTACAGCATAAATCTCAAGTAGTCCAATCCGGTTCGAAGAGTATAATTGAATGTCGTCAGCATATGCATGCATTGTCATATCATTACAAGTAAATAGTAAAAATGTCAATAAATAAACTAAATAGCAAAGGTCCAAGAATTGATCCTTGAGGAGCACCAGCTTTAATTTCTGCATAGTCAGACAGTGCATTGCCAACTTTTACTCTTTGCATCCTGTCTTTGAGATAGCTTGCAATTAAAGAAGCAGAGCTATTACTGAACCCAAACAAAACTTTCAGTTTCCGGACTAAAATATAATGATCTGCACTGTCAAAAGCTTTTGAAAAGTCGAGAAGACAAAGCAGAGTGATATTACCAGCGTCATAATTTATACGAATATCGTCTTAAATCTTAAGCATAGCTGTTGCGCAACTATGTCCTTTTCGAAATCCAGATTGGTACGGTGAAAGCAGTTTAAAAGACTCTAAGTATTCATTAATTTGTTTACACATCAAGGATTCACAGATTTAAGAGAACGAGCACAAAATACTAATGGGTCTGAAATCTTGTATAGAAGAAACATAACTGACTTTAGAAATCGGTATTATTGTTGCTAGCTTCCAAGAGTTGGGAAAACATGAAACAGTGAAACAGTGATTGATTACGTGTGTGAGGGGTTTTATGATAAACGGCAATATAATTTTAATAAATCGTAAAGAAATACCATCACTACCAATCGCGTTAGACTTTATTTTCATAATAGACAATATAACATCATTTTCATCAACATAACAGAAAGAAAACTGATCATTTACAGGTGGATTCTACGTATTACGGACATTACATTGATTAACATTAATATTTGCTGGTGATTTAAACAGAAAAAAGTTATTAAGACTATTAGGTTCAATTTCACATTTATTAGTATCTTTGCTACTCACAACTAAGGAACGAATATTCTTCCAAAGAATTTTAGATGGAAGAGCACAATTTAATTTTTTAAAGAAGAATTTTTTAGACATTCTAATAATGGAAACAGCACTATTGCGTGCATGTTTGTATAATTCCCAGTTTTCATTAGTAGGGTGTCTTTTCCATTTAACGTAAAGTTTGTTTCTTTTATTAATGGCGACTTTGACATGTGACGTGTACCAAGGACATAAATTATTACCAACTATAGACTCACGAACAGGGACAAAGTTATCAAAGGCATATTTGACGTGTGAAACGAGAACATTTAACTTATCGTCAACAGATTGGCTGAACCAACAGTCCAACAGATACTCGGATATGGTGCAGTGGTCGGAATTACCAAGAGGTACATGGACAGTCACATCATATTTTTCATGATGTGAAGTCAGAAAAAGGTCTAGAACTTTATGGCTTTGTAGACCAACTCTAGGGATGAAAGTTGGTTCCTTGGCAGAGAGCTCAACATAACGGGTGATGACAAAACAAATGAGACTTATTTTAAACAACAATAATTTTAAATCTATCACATTGAATTAGAAGGCGTTTTTTTTTTGGTTTTAATTGTTGCCATGAATACCTAAATTATTTGCATGATTTTTGTTATTGAGAACCAAACACAGTTTTCTTTAAAATGTGCTCGAAGCAACATATCCTCCGTGAGCGCATTATACAATTTTATAAAACGAATGAAAAGCTTGGCAAAATATTTACGGTGAACCATTTTAAAAGCGAAGGTGTTTCAAAACCTACTTTATATAGAATTCTGAAGAATATGGAAGTGAAAAGAAAATAAGGAAATGGAAGAATTTCATCAATTATGACTAAAAAGGCTCTGGCTCAGCTTAAACGTAAATTTAACAATTCGCATAGAATAAGTGAAGGTGACGCAGCTGCTGAGATGAAATGTGATCAAAGTTATATCTGCAAAACATTGAAAAAACTTCGGATAAAGTGTCGAAAAAAAAATTCGATCGCAGGGGTACACCGTTGATGAAATATACACCATTAAATCACAATGCCGATGGATGCTTCAAAATTATCGCAAAAAATCTTATGTCTTGGACAAAGAAAGTTATTTCCCGCTCAGTAAATCTCAAGTGCCTGGAAATGATTGATTTTACTCAAATGACGTTTCTGAATTCAATCCTAATGTGAAATTGAAGTTCAAGCATAAATTTGAACCAAGGGTTATGCTCTACATTGCCATATCCGAAAAAGGAATTTCAAAGCCTTGGTTCAAACCAAGTCGACTAACAGTTAACCAAGAAGTATATCAGAAGGAATGCTTGGCCAAAATATTGATTCTTTTTCTGAAAGAGCATCACTCTTATGAAAATTATGTCTTCTGGCCTGGCAAAGCATCATCACATTACGCCGTAAAGACGCAGGATTTCTTAAATAAACAAAAATTTAATTTTGTTCTAAAAGAGCGAAATCCCACAAACTTGCCTCAATGCCGTCCAATCGAAGATTTTTTGGAAATTCAAGCTTGTTGGTATACAAAAACAATTCGAGAGCAAATAATTGTCAAGAACTCGAAAAAAGAATTCGAGCAAGTATTCGTAAAATCGATAAAAATGCTGCCCAACAGTCCTTCAGAGGTACCCCACGGCTGATCAAGGATCTTTTTCAACTATACATTAAATTTTTATTAATTTTCTGTAACTTACACATACTTTTGCAATTAATTTTTATTATGAAAATAAAGTTAACTCTTTTGTGAAGTTTTAAAAAAAAGTCTAATTTTTTTGTCATCATCCGTTACTGACCCTTAGGTGTTGTTTGGCCCGAGTGTCATGCTGTTTAACGATAAGTTTGATGTGAGTTTTTCACGTATGACTTTTTTGAAAAGATTTGGAATAGTTTACAATATGGCAATGCCCTTATCATAAGGTGGGCAGATTTCCTGTAAGATTGGAAAATATCAAAGTTCAATGACTTATTAAAGATTATATACTTTGGCATGATAAGTTGGTCTACTCTCTTCTGAAAAAAAGTAAATTTCATCTATATCTAACAAATTCCTCATATTTTCGTCCATCGCGAAGTTGTGTTACTTGAATTGATGTGTGAAGCTTTTTAGCGCTACGACCACCCACCACAAACACTGAAGATACAATTGTCGAGGGCATTAAATCCAATAAGAATTAGTTAAGAACCGAGACACGAAAGAAGAGAATCTTCAATCAAGTTCTCTCAAATATTGGTGCCTTAAAAACCACAAAAGAGAAAAAATAACATGAAAAATTAACAGTAGAATGCAACGCTAATTAAAATCTATGTAGCTTAACTTACAGCTAAAAAGAAAAGTCCATCCCGCTCCCCGACCTTTCCCGCCAAAAATTCATAGGACAAACAAACAAAAACGAAGCAAAGCAGCGCTGCATATCTTAACCTTAAAATGTAATAAAAACAAAAAACAGATGCTCAACTTTCCAAGCTGCACTTTAACGGTAGCGGCGGCAACTTTTAAAAGCGCTGACCTCCAGGCAGCGCGCGCTTCTGTTTCTCCATACATCACGCAGCTCTTGACTCTTCAGTCATCAATCGAGCTTAACTTCAAAGATAGCCGGTTGTTGTTCGTAATGCTTTGTCGATGGCCCAAAACATCAATATTTGTTGGCTACCCACATTTTTCATTTGATGCTTGTTCCATTTTAATTTAATTTTCGGTCGTTTGGCTTTTCTCGCTTGAAGTTAGTTGTTCTTGTCGCTGTTGTTGTTGTTGTGGCTGTTTGTTTGACTACGATTTAACGATTGACTGCCATATTTAAATATTAGTTTATCTAGATATGTAAAGCATTTAGAAGATACACTGGATTAGCTTGTGCGCTGCTTCCCTTGATGTCTTCATAGAGCTGGTAGCTTTATTTATTGTTGTTTTGTTGTTTTTGTGTGTGCGCGTGTCTGTGGCTTTGATTGATTCCGATGGTAATGATCTTGTATGCAATCGCAGCGTTTCTCTTATTCCTTCAAAAAATTTTATTTTAACTACTAATTAGCTTAATTTTCGAAATAAGATGGATATCACGTTTTTGAATTGCTCACTAATATATTATGAATGAGTCTTTGGAGGATCAAGGATGTGAAATATGTTAAAGGTTTAAGCAAATTGAATACAATATTAGTGTGATAAATTAATGAACTCTTCACAGCAGTTTATAAAATATTTATTTAAAACGTGAGATTTTTAACTGGGGGAGCTCAAATTTTAAATTTGTTTAATTTTTCAAATATATTTTTTATACGCGAGAAAACGATGAAACATGATAAAAACGTCATCTTTTGATATGTATCTTATGATCTTTGTTTTTTTTTTATGAGGCTTAATAGCACATCTATGCTGTCTAAAAATAAAATTTACCATCACACGTATCCGGAGTGAATAATAATTCCATGCAACGATATTACATTTCTGTTACATAAGCTGTTATCTTCAAGACTTGGCAATGTCAGAATTTTTTGTTTTTATTTTTGTCGTAAAGTCAAGTATAAATTCTTTCATTTTTCTTTCCAAGCATTTATCGTAGCTTATAAACAGGTTTTTTATAAATGCTTTTTTTAAATGCAATAAAATAACAAAATTAAATTGTCTCCATGTATTATGCTGCCTCGGCTGGCTCCGCAGTAGCGCTTTCTGTCACTCCAATTTTCCAAGACCTTGTTGATAGTTTCGGGCTGTAGATCACGGATTGCTTGGATGATATTGGCCTTAAGTGCTCGAATCGTTTCCGGATTTTTGGCATCACATCGGTCCTTCACGGTTCTTTACAAAAACAAAACTTTAAAGGGGTCAAATCGCAGTTCCAAGTCGTCTTTTGACTTTGCCAAGATAACTTTTAACACGATTTGGGAATTTGGTGCGCTAAAGGTCCAGTGATGCCACCACACCATAATCCGCACCCCAAATGCGGCAATTTTGTTTGTTAACGTAGCCGCCGAAATGAAAATGCGCCTCGTCAGAAAGTATATATATTTCGCCCAAAACCGTTGTCCAATTCAAGCTGCTCTATGGCCCAAACTACGAAGCGATAACGAAGCGGATGGTCGTGCACCTTTAATTGCTGAATCAATTGGATCGGTATCTGAATAATTCGAGATCTTTGTGCAGAATTCTCCTCAGGCTAGTGGAGTTGTTGTTTTCGCCCCACCACCGAATTCGTAAAAATACAAAAATTAGGTGGCAACCCTATCCGCCATCTTCAATTTTAAAATAAAACTAGTAAGAAATGATCTCCGACTGGGCCGAAGTTAAAATACCCCCACGTCCGAACCGGAGTATATTCAAAGTCTTAAGCCGTCAATAAAATGTTTAATTGTAAAAACATTTTCGTTGTACATAGTTTTAACAGAAAATATTCGCTTTCATTTTTTATAAAATCACTTTGTATGGGAGATGGGTGTGGTTTTCACTCGATTTGGTTGAATTTTATACACAAAGTATATAACATGCATATCAAAGTTAATATGATTTGTTAATATTAAGTTAATATTAAGTTAAAATTTCAAGTCCATATATTATTTTTTGTGGAATTTAAAGAGATTTTACCTTTTTGATAAAGTCACTTTGTATGGGAGGTAGGCGTGGTTTTCATCCGATTTGGTTGAATTTCATACTTACCCCATCATTCACTATCACGAAACGAGGAACGAACGACAAAAAAGAAACGATCAGCAATACTTTCTTGCATTCAAAAATCTATTGCTTATCGTGTCTTGCCTCTCGTTGGTGTGCTTTTTCGTGATACAGAATGAAGGGATTAGAGTAAAGTCTGATAATATACAAAATTTCAAGTCTGACTGACGGACATAGCTAAATTGACTCGGGTGGTGATGTTGATCAATAATATATATACTTTTCTATACCCACCACGCCTCCTTATGGGCGTTAAAAACGTAGTGACAAAATTAATATACCCCTATTTACGTTTTTTAAACGTCGGGGTATAAAAATCATCAATTTTTGTCCAAGTACTCCACACAATCCCAAAAAGTTCTAATACGATTAAGCGTTTCCCACATAAGGTCATTGAATTATTTGGATACTTGACTTAAATGGATACTTGCTATTACTTTCAAGCTTTTCAAGCTTTTTGCCGAACATATCAAGTTTTTCCTTTACTTGGGACTTCGTGTCGTTCGCTTGCAAGCTAGCGTAGTTGCAAGCTGACGTGGGCTTACTTATATTCAAGTAGAAGTCTTAATTGATTGAAATTGATCACAAAAACACCGCATTTTTCGGATCAAATATATGCAAACACCGCACAGTTTTAATTTAAAAAAAACCAACAGTTTCGATAGTATCGGCAGTGTAGACATAAAATTCCTTTTTATACAGTAATGGAGAAAAATTCTGGTTTTTGTTGTTTTTATTCATTTTTATGTTGGTTAAAATTAATCGTTACATAAAAAATTAAATACATACGCACCAACGTTTTTATATATTAGATAATTCGAATTTATTCTGATATTTAGCAAATATTTTCATAACACAACGATCATGCGGAGTCTCTGCATCTGTAAACCGTTAAGTAGGGTACACATTATCGCTCATGAATGTCAGTTGAGAGAGAATCTGAGCTTGAGTCATAGTATGTACCATGGTATAATAATACAAGGTAGCATTGCCAGTTGGTTGGGAAAACATCTCCTGTCAAAAAAATTACTCAAAAAGAGAGCGCTCACAATCGGCCATTGAAAACACAAACAATGTTAAAAACGTTGAAGTGAAAAAAAACAACAACCTCAGTAGCTGCGGGTGCATTTTCACAAACAGCTATTTTTGACAGGAGATGTTTTCTTGTGAAAGAGAAAATAAGAAGTTGTCAATGCAACCTTGTATTATTATACCATGATCGGCCATTGAAAACACAAATAATGTTAAAAACGTTGAAGTGAAAAAAAACAACAACCTCAGTAGCTGCGGGTGCATTTTCACAAACAGCTATTTTTGACAGGAGATGTTTTCTTGTGGAAGAGAAAATAAGAAGTTGTCAATGCAACCTTGTATTATTATACCATGATCGGCCATTGAAAACACAAACAATGTTAAAAACGTTGAAGTGAAAAAAAAACAACAACCTCAGTAGCTGCGGGTGCATTTTCACAAACAGCTATTTTTGACAGGTGATGTTTTCTTGTGGAAGAGAAAATAAGAAGTTGTCAATGCAACCTTGTATTATTATACCATGAGTATGTACACTTGATTGTTGAATTGTAATTCTTGACTGAACGCTCACAAAAATTTTTGTGAGCACGTCCGTCACGGATTAGCTCTTGCTCGTTGTTTGACAATGTGTACTAAAATTTTTCTGTGTCCACATCGCTCGTGGTTCGGTTTTTAAAAATTAATGCAGAAAAGGCGTTTTTAGAACATTTTATTGAATATTTACTGCACGATATTAGCAAACGAATGATATCACGGTGTAACAGTGAAAATAAACTCGGCTCGAGACATAGTAGAGGTTGTAGGCCTAGTTGAACATAAGATAGCTGCATACTTAGTTTTTTTAATATACCCTCAAAATCGGGATTTGTGGTCAAAAAATCGATTTTAGGTAGGTGCATGTATAGTTTGTTATGTAACTCCGTTATATCTAGCTCAATTTTAAAAATTTAAACATTGATAAAAAGAAGAAAAATATATCTTTAATAAAATATACAGACCGTTTTTTTACAAAAAGAATTGACAAAGTTACAGGTAAAATCATTTGAAAATTTCTCATTTCTTTTTAAGTTTTTCACCTTTAACAACGTTTTGTTAACAAATTTTGTTTTTTGGCACTATTAGTTTTAGCAGGATTCTGAAAGCCTGTTAAATTTTGCGTTCAACAAGTTATCATTTACTTCAATTGGCTGAAATAGAAATGCATTATTGAATTTTTAGTATTTGTAATAAAATACAAAAAATTTTAATTTTTTTTTTTTTCTAAAAATGTTTATTTGACCTTTTTCGTTTATATATATTATAATCGATTTCACGTTTTAGGGACCACCAGAAGTCTGCCAGCATGTTTATGGAATTTTTTCCCTGAAAGCCGGTTTCTATAGCTTCCATCTCCTGGTGGAACCTTTCTCCTTGTTCATCACTAAACTGCCCAAGGCTATTCGGGAAAAAGTTTATATGGGAGTGCAAAAAATGTATTTTAATTGACATATTGCAGCCCATTCCTTCGTAGGCACTTAAAAATTCATTTACAACATCTATGTAATTTCGACTCTTCTTGTTGCCGAGGAAATAAATGCATAACGAAATAAAACTATTCCAAGCTCTTTTTTTCAACTGGATTTAATTTAGAAACGAAATCAGTGTCCAAGAAAATTTTCCGAATTTGTGGGCCCACAAATAAACCTTAGAATAACCGAAATGAATAAATAACTTTTATAAAAGATTTGAACGTGCAGGATACTTTCTTTGATTTTGGCCTCACTTAACCTAGGAAACGCTGCAATCAGATTTTTTTTTTTTTAGCTTTGAACCAAGGATTTCAGGTGGAATACCTATTCAGTCAAGTCTGCCTTGGTTCGAGGTGGAATACCTATTCAGTCAAGTCTGCCTTGTTTCGATAATGGGATGATAGATTAGTGGGAAGGAAAGGGCAATCAGGTGAAACACGTGTAGGATGTTCTAAGCGTGGTGGAAAGCCAATGAAACATATGAATTTGAATCAGACGCAAGTGTTATACCTTTACCTCAGTCAATTCAAGTTATAAGTCAATCTCATCCACAAACTTATCTACCATCAACTACAACTTAATGTCGTAAATATTGATGAATTTTTAATTTCAGTTAATTAGAAATGAGGATAGAAAATTAAGAAAGGTTAAAAGCGAAGGACCATGGCCTGGCCAGGAATCGAACCCGGGACCTCTGGGGTGGCAGTCGAGCACGCTACCAACTCGACTACCGAGGCCGCGGTAGGATTACATTTTCAGGTCGCACCAGTGGAGTATTCAAAACATATTTTTTGACAACTTGAAATGAAGCACGCAGTGGATACTCCTTTTGCTTAAATTTATTATCCCATTCGACTATCCCATTCGCAAATAATGCAAGGATACTTGGTATATCCACCTTGCATTCCAAACAGTATTGTTAGAGCCTTTAAGTCGGCGACATACATACATACTGTGAGCGTCAAAAATGAGTAGACACATGCTAATTTTTTCATTTTCATCTTGTACCAAAAAAATTAAGAGAATTATCTGAGTTTTAATAATGCAAAAACAAAGCTTCATTCATTCATAAACAAAAACAAAAATACTATTCCAAAACAACAACAACAATATGTTTTTTTTAGCATTAAATTCAACAAACCAGTTTTTTACGCGTCAAAAGTGAGGAGACATGCACATGCTAAAGCAAAGAAATATTATTTTTTTTAGTAGTACATTTAAAAGTACCGTTACAATTTTTAAAGTTGTTGTAAAAATGCATAATTTTTATTAGTTTAGCTCACTTGAAAATATTATTTAAAAGCGTTCAGTCAAGCATAATAACATAAATAACACACATTTAAAATGCGAACAGAAACATCAATAGAAACGCGTAAAATAATAATAGGACTAAGAAAAAATGGAAAGTCTTTTCGCGAAATTGGAAAAATAGTTCAGAGGCATCATGCAACAATAAAAAAAATATGTGATAAATTTGAAAAAACTGGAAATTTGGAGAATTCCAAACGAACTGGACGACCGAAGCGACTTACGCCAAGAGAGGCCCGCTGCATTATAAGGCAAGTAGATGAAAATCCGGGATCAAGTGCTGTGCAAATAGCCAAAAATATATCCATTGAATCAAGCAATAATGTTAGTGCCAGCACAGTGAGGCGATGCTTACATTCCGAGGGAATACACGGCAGGGTTCCACGCAAAAAGCCGTTGATTTCAAAAGTAAATAAAAAAAAACGACTAGACTTTGCCAAAAAGTACAAAACCTGCGACCAGTCCTTCTGGAACAAAGTTCTATTTTCGGATGAGAGCAAATTCGAAATATTTGGACATAAAAAGAACACAAAAATTTGGAGAAAAAAAAATACAGCCTATAACGAAAAAAATATTAAAAGCACAGTCAAACACGGTGGTGGACATGTGATGGTGTGGGGTTGTATGGCAGCAGCTGGAGTTGGCAATCTAGTCTTTATTGACAGCACTATGAATAAGCACGATTACTTGAAGATATTGCAAGATAATTTGGAGCCGAGTGTAAACAAATTGGGACTGCCGAGGGAATATATCTTTCAACAAGATAACGACCCAAAACACACGTCATACTTGGTGAAAGAGTGGCTGCTCTATAGGACTCCAAGACAGTTAGATCACCCCCCACAATCGCCTGATCTAAACCCAATTGAACATCTCTGGGAGCATTTGGACCGAAAAGTACGTCAACACAACATACAGAATGCAAATATGCTGAAAAACGTCTTAACTACGGAGTGGAACAATATTTCTCCAAATTATACAAAAAAACTAATTGAATCAATGCCAAGACGAATGGAAAGTGTTATTAATGCTAAAGGTGGACAAACAAAATACTAAAAGAATTGTATTTTATGTTATGAGTTTTAAAATTTATGAATGTACGATATGTGTCTACTCACTTTTGAAGCGTAAAAAATTAGTTTCTTGGATTTATATTAAAAAAAATATTATGTTGTTGTTGTTTTTGGAATAAAACGTTGGTTTTTGTTTATAAATGAAGTAAACTTTATTTCTGCATTATTAGAAATCAGATAATTCTCTTAAATTTTTTGGAACAAGGGTAAAATGAAAAAATTAACAGTATATCAGAATTTAACATATCAAGAATCACACAAAAAGTTTTTAAATAAATCATACTCTTGCAAGATCCCTCAATAAACAAACGCCATTCATTCGGAAAGTGTTTGTGATTGAAAACTGCAAACAGTTCCGTCACATCCGGGCAATACACCAGCTTTATGATAATATATATAAACGAAAAAGGTAAAAAAAATTTTTAGAAAAAAAAAAAATTTTTTTGTATTTTATTACGAATACTAAAAATTCGATAGTGCTTTTGTATTTTAGCCAATTGAAGTAAATGATAGCTTGTTGAACGCAAAATTTAACAGGCTTTCAGAATCCTGCTAAAACTAATAGTGCCACAAAACAAAATTTGTTAACAAAACGTTGTTAAAGGTGAAAAAATTAAAAAAAAATGAGAAATTTTCAAATGATTTTACCTGTAACTTTGTCAATTCTTTTTTTAAAAACACGGTCTATATATTATATTAAGGGTATATTTTTCTTCTTTTTATCAATGTTTAAATTTTTAAAATTGAGCTAGATATAACGGAGTTACATAACAAACTATACATGCACCTACCTAAAATCGGTTTTTTGACCACAAATCCCGATTTTGAGGGTATATTAAAAAAACTAAGTATGCAGTTATCTTATGTTCAACCAGGCCTACTACCTCTTCTATGTCTCGAGGCAAGTTTTTTGATTTGTTTTCATTTTGTAACACTGTGTATTTAATGAAGACGGCATGAATGAAAATCTTGTCATGCAGCAGAATGAGAGAGAAATTTAACGAACTTAAGTGAAGCTCATGAGCAGTGTTGCCATATTTTTTTTTAAAAACTTTAATTTCCAGAAAAGAAAACTTGTTTTATGTTGAAAAAACTTAATATTAAAAATTAACTAAAACATGTATTTTAAAATATGTGCTTAAAATTTTTGGCGATTCGCTTTGTTCTCTCGTTGTCCTGTTATTTTGGCCACTTCATTTCTCAAGAAAATACGGAAGACTTGACCGTCAACTCTGAATATATGTAAACTGAAGCGTCAAGTTCAAAAAAGGAATGCCAAAAATTGACCGCCAAGACTCGACGAAGGGCAACCGAGACAAAAGAACAGAAACAATGATAGCAACAATAATAGCAACAGTGCTGCCATAAAAATAAACTTTGAAAAGGAGTGAAAATTCATAGTAGCAGCTTCAAATGATACTTATGTTTTTGTAGTAACATACAATTTAGTTTATCTATTTGATTCATAGATTCACTAAAATAGAAAGCATCGTTTTAAGGGGGGAAATATACTCAGAACTTGTTTTTTTAAACAATATGTGGTGAAAATTTCAAGTCGATATCTCAAAAAATAACAAAGTTATAGCCTTGTCAGTGAACCGCCTTCTAGAGCGCGCAGTGCTGGCCTTATTTTGAAACGCGTTTTTCTCGAAACCATGTTTTCAAAGTCGGTGACCAAGATTTCTCGAAGCTCAGTGAACCGATCGTTTTGATTTTTTTGCAGGCTTGTTTTATTCATAATAATCTCGTACTTGTCATAGGATTTTTTTTTCGTGACTTCATTCATTTTTTATAGGCAAAATAATGAAGAATGTTTGGTCGAAAATGTTTGGTTCGGAAGTCCGCCATTTTGTGAAAAATCAATATTTTCAAAATCGGATATGACCAGTACGAGTTTTAAGTATCTAGTTGAATAATATATTTAATTTTTTTTGTTTCAGTTGAATTTAGAAGGAGCAATCTTGGTCACCGCATTTTCAGAGCGCTCTACAAAAAATGCTGTATCTACCTTAATATTAATTTTTTATCATATTCTTGAATGTGTATATTTTAAGTTATAAAAACTCATTTAAAAATATCCCTTAAATTTTCTTAAAAAAATGCACAAACATGACCTTTTTTCTTCGGCCGCGTGGTGTATTTCCACCCTTAATCGAAAAAACTTGAAAAACTGGGTAAAATAAAATAAAACTTTTTTTTTTTAGGGAACAACTTAAAAACTATCTACCCTCTCAAAAAACTGGCAAAACAAGTTTTATCTGCCCACATGGCAACACTGCTCATGAGCAGCTATGGGCAGAGAGCGCTCTTAGAGCGTTGAGACAAGTGAAGACCGATTGAACGGTTTTGCGTTGTTGAACGTGCATTGTGACGTGGAAGCAGAGCTGCCAGGTGGCGGGATTTTTCCCCTTTTTCGGGATTTTTCGTACAAAACGGGGAGGCGGGGAAAACATTGATAAAAACGGGGAAAATTAAAAATAAAATAGCGAGTGAACAAATATATCGGTTATTAAAAAAACCAACTAAAATTTTTTATTTTAATTACATAAATTTTTTGTTTGCCATGTTTTACAAATCTGAATGTGTCAGTCATATATGGAAACATAGAACTAACTTTGAAGACTTTTTGATTGTTTCATGCAAAAGTAATACATTAATAGTCATAATAGTATTTTTGATGTAGACTTAAACGATTTTGATATATTTTTAAGATGCTATATAAAGGGCCATTCATAGATAGTAAAAATGAAAAATAAAACTTTAAGCTTAAAAACATTTTCACACGATATTTCGGATCAATTCGAGTGGAATGATTTCGACCAAGAATATAGATCGTTAAGAAATATAAATTTTTCAAATATATCATCAGAAATTAGCCAGGAATTCTGGAAAGAAGTTAAATTTTTCATTGATTCAGATGATATATAAAAAAAAATAGTGTCGTTTATTTTTTGCTTTCCCTATAGCGTGGCAAGTGCTGAAAATGCTTTTTGAGCTATTTATTTTGTTTAAATAAAACAAAAATAAGAAACTTTCTTGACAATACCACTCAATGCGGAATTCTCCGCAGTCAATCTTTTATGAAATATAAAAATTGCTTTGCAATTGAAATAAATTTAGAATTTTTGACTTTTTATAATAGAAATAATACACACACTCTTGTTTACTTGGTTTGATAATATGTATAACAATATGTATATTTCAAATAATTTCTTACAATTTCTTATAATCTCAAAAACGTTACGTTCGAGTCACAATACAATATCGCTTAAAATTTTCATTTTTATTTTTATTTTTCTTATAGATACATACGTTTTTCCTGTTTGTATTTATTTTTGTTATAGTAAAGTGAATCAATAAACTTGTTATTTCTTTAAATTACTTTTTATAAAACAATTTAAAAATCGGGGGAAAAAACGGGGAAACTCGAAGTTAAAAACGGGGAAAAATATTAATTTGTATGCAAAAATAGGGATTATTTTTCTCTGAAACCTGGCAGCACTGCGTGGAAGTAACGTGCGAAAATGTTATCGACATTATGTCGAAAAAGCCAAGAAAAATTAATATATTTTTATAATCTAAAACATGTTAAATTTTATTTACTGATGACTTATTTAATAAATATACTATGTGTATATATATAACGTAGATAAATATTTTTGAACCCCCCCCCCCCCGAAATATTTTCCTGGAACCGCCCCTGCATAATACATCATGGAACTTCTTATTTTATCGCATTCAATAAAATAATAGGAATATATGTATGTCATGCGATATGAAACATTAGACTGCTTTCTCTTTAAATATGTAATCATTTTAATTGAAAAGTGTTCACGCTATAATCTTGTTTTCTTCTAACCTGTGCAATAAATATTGTAGCCACTTTATTAAAATATTTATTTGTTCGCTGACGTTAGCGAGAGAAACTTAATTTACAACAACATCATTGTCGTGGTGATCGTTACGCCTACATTTGACATTTGATCACTTTAGACAACACAAAGTAAACATTTCATACGTGACTGTCATGCTGCATGACATTAGCATCAAATACTCGTAATTGTCAATTAGCAGGCTTTCAACAGCAGCAGCAACAGCAACAACAGCAACAGGCATGATCAACCGCAACAACAACAACAATAACAACAACGCCAACTGCAACCAGTGGCAATTTACATGTTGCTGCTATTGTTGGTTTTATAAACCTACGCAAAGTATTATTTATACAGTCGAGGAAAAAATGTTGGCACTGTTCAAATAAATAAATATTTAAGCTTCTTTCAAAGACCGTCTTTTAACCAAAATGTTCATAGAAAAAAAAAAACAAATTTTTAAATATTTAACATTCAAATGAACTTAAAAGTTTAAAGATTATTTCATTAATAAAAATTAGTTTCTGTTGATTTAGAAATATTTATGTCAGCCTTTACAAATGTTTGAATGAACTTTTACTAATTTCTTAGCCACAAACATTTAAACCTTGATTGTCTGATCAAGCTCTCAGTAGCACCATCACAAAATGATCTAACTGAACAATAATATTCTGATGATTGAGTTCCTGTCATTATAACAATTTTGTTGTTGTTGTTGTTGTTGCTCTGGGCTACTTTTCGTTACAATTTCAAGAACAAACAGTTTTTTATTGAAGTATTGCTGAAATTTGTTCAGTGTTCAATTTGTTATGTTGTTAAAACTTTCAATTATGCCACGATGAATAACCAAATCATAAAGTGACACACACGAGTATACAAACGGTGGACTGAGTGAGCGGACGGAGCATCAGGCAGTCAGTGACTCAGCTAGAAATTGCTAAATAATCGATGTATCGTTGCTGCCGCTGTAATTGTTGTTGTTTTTGTATTTGTTGTTGTTATTGATATATTATGAAAATTGATATAATTGTAGTTTTGCGTCTTCATTTATTTAATGAATTGTTGAACATGTAATTTTTTAATGGGGTACAAAATGATTGCTCTGTGGATAACAAATATTTAAAAAAACAAAATAAATAAAATTGAAACGTTAAATATTAGGTGTAGCAAGAAGACACCGCTTTTTTAAAGTACTACGATTATTGTTCCAAGTGATTGTTTAAAAAGGGTTTTAATCAAATAAGAACGATAGGAAAAGAAGAAGTTAAGGAAAAGTATTTTGAAGTGACATTCATGCCATTACGTATGGAATAGCACATCACTTAAATGGCCGCCTCGGTTTCGCTGGCAGTGCTTCAAGTGGTCGGTTCAATTTTTGATGACTTGGTCCAATATGTACGGCTTTATTTCGGGAATAGCGTCCCAATGTTGGTCTCGAGCTCGTCCAAAGCGGTTGAATTGGTAGCGTAGTTTAAGGGCATGACGTAGCCCCAGAGAAAATAACCGAGGGGTGTCAACTCGCATGATCGTGGCAGCCAATTGATGAACCCTCGCCGTGAGATGACTCAGTCACCAAATTTTTTCTTCACCACCTCAAGAGTTGCTTTGCTTGCCGTGGAATCACAGCTCGGATATATCGATGTTGTCGTGCTGTGGTCAGACAGTCTGCCAGAGAGACAATGATAGTTTGGTACTTAATAGACCCAATTTGGTTAATTAAACCATAGCATTTCTTTCTTCATCACAAGAAAGCATCTTTGGTACAAGTAAGCAAGCATGATCCCAAATAATCCACTGGAAAATAAATACTCGGAAAGAAACATAAAATCGCCGGGACTCGAACCCAGGATCTCTGGGATGACAGTCGAGCACGCTGTTCACTCGATCTTGAGTCCGCAATTTAACACCCGTGATGCGGCCTCTTCTCTTGGACTTATGTTAAGAGTAAGCTCTTCGCTAACCTTTCGCAAACAATTTCAACTCTCAAAGCGAACATTCAAGTCGAAACTGCCGAAATAGAGCCCCAGTAATTCGAAAGAGTGATCGGAAATTTCGAAAAAAGAATTAAGCTAAGTCGAAGTGGTCATTTAAAAATTATTGTATTTCATACATAATATCAATGTGTGTTGTACTTTATTTTTTAATCATTTCGCTTAAACACTAATATCTCAAAATAAAGTAACCACACTAAAGGAAATAACGCATATTAGCATTATCCACGCCTGAGTATAAATTTTATTCAAATATTTACGTGGATAAATCCAATGTTTTCCTTACAACTCGTTTTTTTCCCGTATTTGAATTTTATTTATACCACACACGTACACACATATTCCGACAAGCAGCAACAGCATCGCACTCTGTTCCTGCAGTTTATTTCTTGCATTTGCAGTTCTTATAGTTCTCATTTAGTTATTTTTGCAAGAGTAATATAGTATGCATATTTGGCAAAGAAATGAAATTATATAGGTTGGAGTGACAACTCGGTATTTTCTCAAGAAAATCTTGCACCGGTTGTCATTTACCTGCATAATTTGCTTCTACCTACATATATTTTGTAGATTACTTTTTCGTTCTCTATTTTATACTATGTTTGACAGTTGGTGCCCTAATATTGCACCAACTGTAATTATTAATAAAAATAGTATAAATTAGAGAACGAAAAAAGTGAAGCGAGAATAAATTATACAGGCAATGGCATTTGATGAACGCAATATGGAGAAAATAATACCATAAAACCATTAATAACATATTCAATTTATATATGTTTTTTTTTAAATTCAATATTTTAATATAAATTTTCTTTAAATGCGATAGTTTATTTTAAAAAAGTAAATATTTGAAAGATATTTTTAAAAAAATCGTGCATAATTTTAATATATTTTTATTGATTCTGTTTAAATGTTTAAATATTTAATTTAATTAAAAAAGTATTCAAATAAATTTTTAATATTTACGTAGTCGATTTATTCAAATGCGTTATTGGTGCAAAAATGACTCGCTTTTTGGATAAATTAAAACAGTTTTTGGATAAATTTAATATTTTTTTCCCTTAGTGCAGATAACTATTTAAATTTTTTTCTATTTATATATGTTTATATATTTGCATTCTCTGTTTAATTTCTTTCCCTCTATTGCTTATTTTTTAATTCTTCTTTTCTTCTTAATATATTGTCTTATAAATATCAAATATATTATTATATATGAATATAGTATATAGTATGAATATAGTTACTACACTAAATATTATTTTAAATATTATTTTAATAAAAAAATATTAAATTAATCCAAAAACTTTTATAATTTATCCAAAAAGCGAGTAATTTTTACACCAATAACGCATTTACTTAAATCGACTACGTGAATATTTAAAATTTATTTAAATACTTTTTTAATTAAATAAAATATTAAAATATTTAAACAAAATCAATAAAAAAAAATATATTAAAATTATGCACGATTTTTTGTAAATATCCTTTCAAGTATTTACTATTTGAAAATAAAACAATCGCATTTAAAGAAAATTTATATTAAAATATTGGAATTAAAAAACAACATATTTGAATATTTCCCACGAGCTGCGTCCATTAAATGCCATTTGGTAGTACACTAAGGGATATAACGCATATTAGCATTATCCATGCCTGAGTATAAATTTTATTTAAATATTTACGTGGAAAAATCAAATGTTTTCCTTACAACTCGTTTTTTTTCCCGTATTTAAATTTTATTTATACCACACACATACACATATATTCCATACAAGCAAGCAGCAACAGCATCGCACACGTACACACATATTTCGACAAGCAGCAACAGCATCGTAGGCAGGTTTCCTATAGTTCTCATTTAGTTAATGATGCAAGGGTAATATAGCATGGAAGTTTGGCAATTATGATTTGTGAATGCGATGGTGAGTGCGATGCATGATGAAATCATGTAGGGTGGAGTGACAACTCGGTATTTTCTCAAGAATGTCTTGAACCGGTTGTCATTTACCTGCATAATTTACTTCTTATTCTCTATTTTTCTTTTTATAGTTTATACTATTTTTGACATTTGATGCCATATTATTGCACCAACTGTCAAAAATAGTATAAATTAGAGAACGAAAAAAGAAAATAAAATATACCACCAAATGGCATTTGATGGACGCAGCTCGTGGGAAATATTCAAATAAATTGTTTTTCAATTTCAATATGTTTATATAAATTTTCCTTAAATGCGATAGTTTTATTTTCAAATAGTAAATATTTGAAAAATATTTAAATATATTCGTGCATAATTTTAATGTATTTTTGTTGAGAATATTTGTCTTCACTTTTAAGCTAATTATTCCACTGTAAACATAAACATAATGATAAGCATATAACATATATAGCAGTACATTTTATTTACTAATATTTTCTTTCTTTATTAAATAAAGCTTGAATTCAGTTTCTTGTAAGCATTCAAACGGTTCGGTGTTTTATTTAATCTGGTTAAACCCAACAGGTTATGGGCCCAGACACGAACAAGTTAAGAAACGGGAATTTTAATTTCAATTAAATAAAAAATTTGAGCACAAAAGAAAATTTTACTTTAATTTTGATTTTTAAAGTTTTTGTGTTGGCGGAATTTTTTTTTTATTTTTGGTTAGCAATTCGTACGGTATCACGGAGGGCGAATATGCAAAAATTGAAAAATTGGAAAAACCTGATCAGTGGAACCTGTGGCGTTTCCAAATCAGAGTACTTTTGAATGCTAGTGATCTCCTAAAATACATAACGGATGACTATGCTACTGCTGCTGCTGGAGTTGGTGTGGCTGGAGTTGGTGGTACAAGGGCTGGTGCTCAAGGTGGTATAACTAAGGCTGATGGTGATGGAGTTGCTGCTGGGTCAGGTGCTGAGAACAATGCTATGTTTGAATCAAATTGGATTAGAGGTGATAGTAAGGCACAAAAAATAATAGTTATGACTCTAGGTCAACAATCACTTTTACACATTTTAAATTGTAAAACTGCGAGGGATATGTGGAAAAAACTGGAAACTGTTTATGAATTTAAATCTTCCGCTAATGTGCATAGATTGCAACAGGAGTTTTATAGTTTTCAGAAGAATCCCTTAGACGGAATCGCGATCCATATATCTAAGTTGGAGTCTTTGGTCACGCAATTAAGGAATGCAGGCGAAGATGTTTCAAATTCTATGGTCATTACGAAAATTTTAATGACTCTTCCTCCAAGTTTTGCGCATTTCTATAGCGCTTGGGAATCCACATCACTTGATCAGCAAACTATTGAAAACTTAACAGCTAGGCTCGTGATGGAAGAGGCGCGGATGATTGCATCTGAAGGGCATGCAAAGCTCGGTAACGCGCTCTTTGCGAAGCAAAAGTCAACTCAATCATATAAAAACAACAAAAGTGGCAAACCTGGAAAGTGCTTTTTATGTAAAAAGCCAGGCCATTGGAAAAGCGAATGCACAATGAAAAACAAAAAAAATGGTGATCACACAAAAGGTGATGCTTTGATATGCGAAGCGGGGGCTGCAGAGAGCATAAGCGTAGGAGACGAATGGTTCGTGGATTCGGGAGCAAGCGACCATATGACAAAAAATAAAAACTGGTTTGTCACATATGAGCAATTTAAGGTACCGTTGGATATTCGACTTGGGGACGGTAGAACAATTAAAGCTTTTGGTCGTGGCGCGATAAATATATTCTCATACAACAACAAACGCTGGACAGAGAACCATTTGGCAAATGTGCTTTTTGTACCAGAGCTGCGACTTAATTTGTTCTCACAAAGTAGTGCACTCGATAAGGGTTTGCTAATGAAATCCGATTCTCAGCGCTGTGAATTTATGAAAAATGGTGCTACTGTTCTATTGGGAGTAAGATTATAAAGACTGTTTAAATTAATTATTAAAGTTGATTTACCATCGCAACAGATTAATAATTTTGTTTATTCTACAGCTGCTGCTGCGCTACATATAAGTGATTGGCACAAGCGACTTGCACATCAAAATATGGCTCAGTGTAAAAGTTTTTTAAACAAAAATCGCATTTCATTTATTGATGAACCTGAATTCTTTTGTGACGCGTGTCTTTTAGGGAAACATCATCGAGCATCTTTTCCTAGTAGCGACAGTAAATCCTCGTATGTAGCTGATCTCGTGCATGCTGATGTATGCGGGCCTATGGAGACGAAATCTATTGGTGGAGCAAGTTATTTTCTTTTATTAAAAGATGACTTCTCTCATTTCAAAAAAGTTTATTTTATGAAGGAAAAAAGTGAAGTTTGCGGATTTATAGAGAAATTTATTGATGAGGTATTTATGGAAACCGGCCGAAAGCTGAAAAATATTCGAACAGATAATGGGCTTGAGTTTATAAATAAAGGTGTAGATTTGCTTTTACAAAAGAATGCCGTGATTCATCAAAAAACAGTTCCATATAACCCAGAGCAAAATGGTTGTGCTGAGAGGGAGATGCGCACGGTTGTTGAGGCGGCAAGGTCCATGTTACATGCTAAGAATCTTGATAAGAAGTATTGGGCTGAAGCCGTTAACACTGCTGTCTACGTGTTGAATCGAACTGGAACTAGTTCTAAGAGAGGCATGACACCTTTTGAGTTATGGCATGGCAAAAATGCAAATATAGATAATTTGCAAGTTTTTGGAAGTGAAGTATTTATTTATGTGCCTAAACAAAAACGTCTTAAATGGGATAAAAAATCACAAGAAGGCATTTTTGTTGGATATGGTGAAGATGTCAAAGGTCTACGTGTTTATATACCGGCTTCGAAAAAGGTGGAATTTTCTCGTGATGTTGTTTTCAAGAAGGATAATGAAAATGAAATGAAAACCATAGAAAAATCAGATATTTTGGTTTCATTGGATACAGATGACCGGACGGACACACATGCTGAAAAAATTCTCTCTGAGCAATTAGCAGATAATGCAACAACAACTGGAAATTAGAATAATGAGTTCTTTGAGAACAACGAGGTCTCTGAAGCTGAGGTTGATGCTGAGCCATCTACAAGAGAACAAAGTTTTGTGAGTGACAGACTCCGAAGCAAAAATAAAAAAAAGGCATCAATTGCTGTGGTCGACGAACACGATGGTTGGTTGGATCAGAATGAGAGCACTGCTAATCGACGATTGCGGTCTGTAGATTTGGCTTTAGCAGATGGACATGCATTTCTAGCTAATTGTGGAATTCCAACTTGTCTGCGAGAAGCTAAAAATTGCGAGCAAGCTGCAAAATGGAAACAGGCCATGGATGAGGAGATTTATTCGCTAGAGGAAAACAAGACGTGGTTTTAGTTGAGTCTCCACAAGACTTCAAAGTGATCAGTACAAGATGGGTGTATGCAATTAAAGGTTCGACTGAAAATGAAGGTGAAAGATTTAAGGCGAGGCTAGTAGCTCGTGGGTTCACGCAGGAATATGGGATTGACTACATCGAAACCTTTAGTCCTGTAGCAAAGTTTACGTCCATAAGAGCTATTCTTGCTATAGCTGCATCGGAACGTTTGAAGCTAAAACAATTCGACATCAAAACGGCGTTTTTAAATGGCACTATTCAAGTGAATATCTATGTCCAACAACCAGAAGGCTATTGTGATGGATCGGGCAGAGTTTGCAAGCTATTGAAAGGATTATACGGCTTGAAACAAGCATCCAGATGTTGGAATCAAACTTTTACGAAGCTTTTAAAGAAATTTAGCCTAGAAGCCACCAAACCTGATAATTGTGTTTTTGTTAACAATAAAAGCAACAACAAAATGATGTTAGCAATATACATCGATGATGGTTTAATTGCTGCAACCAACGAAGATGACATCGATAGATTTCTTTCATTTTTGAAGAAGAGCTTCGAAGTAAAGATTTTTGAAGCCAGACATTTCTTGGGCTTAGAAATAAGACGTATGAAAGATGGTGGTCTGCATATCAATCAGATGAGTTACGTTAAGAAGCTGATACAAACTTTTAACATGAATGATTCCACTCCTATGGGTACACCTTGCGATACATCTATTAATGGATTAACAACGGCTGGCGACTATTCGATTAAAAATTATCCTTATAGACAAGCTGTTGGCAGTTTGATGTATCTTATGTTGGCGACAAGACCCGACATTTCGTTTGCAGTTAGCTTCGTAAGCAGATATTTGGAGGCACCATCTGCAGCTAACATAAATGCGGTCAAAAGGATTTTCAGATACCTACATGGCACAAAAGAGTACGGTCTCACTTTTTCAAATAAAGATATTTTTGTTTTGAATCTTTTTAGTGATGCTGATTATGCTGGTGAAATCACTACAAGAAAGTCAACGAGTGGCTATGTAGCTATGTTGGGGTCGTCATGTATTGCGTGGTCATCACAGAGGCAAAAGTGCGTTGCCTTGTCAACAACTGAGTCTGAGTTTGTGGCTGGCTGTCATGCAGTAAAAGAGCTTATATGGATTCGACAACTTCTCCATGCTCTGTTACCAACTCAACAGTTGCAGATAAATTTGAATATAGATAATCAAGGGGCCATACGCTTGATTAAAAATCCAGAATTTCATAAGCGCACAAAACATATTGATGTTAAATATCATTTTATAAGAGAAAAATATGAAGAAAAAATGTTCAATATTAATTTTGTTTCCTCGAATCAACAAGTTGCAGATATTTTTACCAAGCCTTTGGCAAAGGAAAAATTTGTATTTTTCAGAAATTCAATGAATATTTTCAAGTATAATTAATTCAAAATAATGTTTAAAAAATTGAACTTAAAAGGTTATTTAAAAACTAAAATTTTTTAATTAAATATTGAATTTTAAATTTATTATATATGAACTTTATAAAAAACGAAAAGTTAAAAGTAAAGCAAAAGTGGGAGTGTTGAGAATATTTGTCTTCACTTTTAAGCTAATTATTCCACTTTAAACATAAACATAATGATAAGCATATAAAATATATAGCAGTACATTTTATTTACTAATATTTTCTTTCTTTATTAAATAAAGCTTGAATTCAGTTTCTTGTAAGCATTCAAACGGTTCGGTGTTTTATTTAACCTGGTTAAACCCAACAATTTTTTATTGATTTTATTTTAAATATTTTAATATTTTATTTAATTAAAAAAGTATTTAAATAAATTTTAAATATTTACGTGGTCGATTTAAATAAATGCGTTATTGGTGCAAAAATTACTCGCTTTTTGGATAAATTAAAAAAGTTTTTGGATAAATTTTTTTCCTTAGTGTATATTTTATTTTCTTTTTTCGTTCTCTAATTTATACTATTTTTGACAGTTGTTGCAGTATTATTGCACCAAATGTCAAAATAGTACAAATTAGAGACCGAAAAGTTAGAAAATAAAATAAACATAAAAATATGCAGGCAAAATAAGTTAGCTTTATCACATAGGCTAGTAAAAACCTTACCATCATCTTCAATATCTTGAATAATGTTATTTGTTTTAGATTTATTTAGAATGTGGTTTACCAATTGCCATTCCTTTTTAGAATCACCTCTAATCTTAAGAAATTCATTTTTGTAAAAATAATTTTTTACTTTGCACGTTTCAGCTAATATCTCTTTACAAAGTCTACTATAACGGGCTTTTAGACTTACATCTGTTGTAACAACATCTAAAACAGTCCTAAGCTGCCGCAGATCTCTAAATGAGATGGCAGAGCAGCTCAATATTTTTGTATTTTGGATCCCCGAACAAAGAGACTTCCCAGGAAACTGCAAAGTAGACGAATTCGCTCGTAACGGTGCTACCAAACAAATAAGATTACCTCTCGTCACATATAAATTATGCAGAAATGAACTATCCCTTGAAAGTACCAACATAAGGTGGTCTACGGGTAGCACATGCAATACGGCACGTCAAGTTTGGACAACCCTGAACTTAAAACGCCCAAAGGAACTATATTCCCTTAAAAGGGACCAAATAAATATAACCATAGACGTTCTAACAGGACACTGCCTAATTGGAAACCATGCTCGAAGACTAACAACCCTCCATAACGACTTCTGCAGAAGCTGCAGAGACGAGAAGGAGGTAGAATCCACATCACATCTTCTCTGCACATGCCCAGCGCTGGCCAGAAAAGCCACCTTTTTCTAGGTAACTGGTTCCGCAGTGACCTAGAGGACCCCTTAAAAATCTTCGGTCTACCGAATACTCAGCTTTATAAATAACTCCAACTGGTTCAGATGGAGTGGAAAATAACTAACCCCTGGTACCACAACGGGCCTATTTGGCCTAAGTGTGTCTTCTAAGAGACAGTCGCGTCAAACTAACCTTACCTATGTATGCTGACATTGATAATTGGTTAACTGGTTTTAATCGGTTTTTAATTTTTCTTTATTCTTCTTTTCGATTATTAGAAAAAACGGTCATAAATTTGGTAAACAATTTTACAATATTACACTTGAGTAACACAGTGAACTGACTGAGTCGAATTATTTAAAATAACTTCTCTGTATAAACATCATATTTTTCTGAATCATCAAATGAGCTTCGTTAAAAAATTGAAACTTGGGAATTTTTTTTTCCCTTCACTGGACTACAAACAATTGAATAATTCAACCCATTAATTCTTAATGTTTTCCTTTGTTGAGCGCAAGCTGCCAACATCATTTAAATACAATTAAATTAACACAAGATCTCATTAAATCCTTACAAAAACCAAAAAGGAAAAAAATAAACAATCACGGAGGCGTCAAGTCGTCTATAACAATTGTTAAACTGCCGCTAAAACAACAACAACAAGCAGCAGGGCAGGATAATTTTTCTTTTAAAAACAAACCCAAACAAATGCTAAGCAAGGTAAGGCTATAAAAACTAAAGTAGAAGCCAATAAATACAACAAAAAGGCCACCTTCTGTTGACCCTCTCCACAGGGTCAACAGCAGCAGCAGCAGCAGCAGCAGCCGCAGCACCAACATCAACACCAACAGCAGCTAGCTGACTAAAAGGTCGGCTTGGTCAATGAATTCCTTTGATTTTCATCATCCTCAGTGAGCGCGCCTTGATAATGGCTAATCGCACAAATATTTGAGCATCTTTTGATTGTCCAAATTGGAGAAGGTGGAGAATATTAAAGAAAAACCGCCGCACAGAAGACTGAGTTTAACCTTTAGCGCTTCTGTATTTTGTCTATAGAATGAGGAATTTTTTATTAATTTAAGGCACTCGGCAGTATCTATGAGATTGAAACTATCTAGGCGATGCATTTAAGGCTTATGCGTGGGAACTTTACGTTCCCATGAAATCAATGGTGGAAGCATTAGAAGACGAGACGCTGAAAAAGTGTTAATTATGCTAAGCAATTTTGATGAAGGGAGAGGAAGTAAGACCCAACCGATATAAAGACCAAATCCTTTGAAACTCCGTCACGTCTTATTTGTTGCCATTGTACATAAGTGGCTGGATTTAAGAATTACACCTGTATTCATGTGGAAACGCTGAAAAAGCAGCGGCAATGAATTAGAATTAAATTATTGCGTGTGGCACCTGGCGAAAAGGATTCTTAATTGACTTCAGAATTAATCGAAGATCGAGTTAAGGAAAGTGAAAATGGAAAAATCGAAAGCATTGGTGGCATTTCATATATAAGCAGCTTGGAAATGAAGAGCGGGAAGATTAGTCAAGGACAGCTGGTAGTAACGCAACTTGGTAAGGTGTTATGTCAAAGAAGAAACTAGAAGTGTAGTGAACAAACTCTAAAACCTTGTGAAGACTCTGAAACCCTTAAATGGTCAACTTTCTCGATAGATATCTTTACAGCTTTCAAATTTCTCTCACTCAATCTTGATATCGCCATCTTGTGTATATTCCAAACAAAACAAAATTGAAATCTCCAAAATACAACCTTTCTTCATTAAAGACCCCACACATTTGCACTCTTCAGACTCACTCACTGATTAATTGTGACTGCCAACAACATCATGGCTGACATAATAATTATTCCCTCTTAGATTGTAATGCTCTACAAAACTAAGCGTTATTTAATTATTGCTTTTTAATCGTTTGTTCATTTAGTCTTTTCTTTAAAGTTTTTCATTTTTTTAGTTATCTTCTTCATGCTGCGCTTAAATTAATTTTAAATTAATTTTCATTTCTAGTTGTTGGAGTTAAGTTTTTTGTTTTTTTGTTGTTGGTCAGATAAGAGTTAGACAACGGGAATGAGTATTTAATTCTGAGCTATGTTGGTGGCATTTTTAAGTTAAACGTTGTAGATTGAATTGTTGATAGGTTTTAGTGTTTTCTATTTTCATTTTTCAAGCTTACTAAATGAATTAATTAGGCATGATTTCTTTCAAAATGAAGGTTTTTTCTTCTTTAAATTATAATCAGTGCCCAAATTAAGCCGCAAGTTATAAGATCTTTGAAAAATGCCTGAGTGCTTTGAAGTTAATTGAAAAACAAAAAATTTAATTGTGATAAATGCTCAAATTTTATATCTGGATAACCTGGTTTGGGCTTGAGTCCCGTTCACAGATTCATTAAAATAAATCTTTATTAAAGTACGGTTATGCAGAAATGGTCTAATTTTGAGAACTAAGGAGGAGATGTGGAATAAATAATCCTTATGCTATTAAAAATTACCTGTAAAAACTGCAATATCAAGCTTTTGAAGATTTTTAAAAAAAAAATCCTCAACTATATAGATTTCATCTCAAATCCGTCTATGAAGGGCGATTTCACAGGTTATTTACTTAATGAAAATGAAATTACTTCATCGAAATATATATTTTTCCGTTTTTAGGCATGCACGTGCCGCTGTGCACACAGAGTTCCTGGGGCCCCTAACAAATGAAAAAACAAAAAATTAATAATAACACGGTGAGACCGCCAAAAAGTTTCAGCCAAAATTCTTAAAAATTGTTAATAATTTTAAATTAACATCTTGTGATTATATCGCGACCAGTCCGACTTCTCAATTCCATCACAATTTTTTTTTAAAAATTCTTAAAGTTAAAAAGTAGGAATTCTAGTATTCCGACTTTTAACAATTTTTTACATATGCTTAGGTTGTGAGAATTTAAAACAAAATTAACTTTTGTTCAATAGAATTAAACGTTAAATTTAAGAGTTCCAAAAGGTTTTTGAAAAAAATATATAAAAAGTGGGTTTATCGCAATGGCGAATTCAATTTTTCAAAAATTTTGAACAAATGTCAGTTCTTCTTTATTTTTTAAAAAATAGTAACAAACAAAAATCCTTGATTTTTTTAACAGGAATCTTTAAAACTTTTAAGCATATTTAAAAAAAGTCTAAGATAACTGAAATCAGTTGAAAATTGGAAAAATGGCAGAAGTTGTAAGGTGTTTTTTAAATTGACAATCATCGATTTTTCTGATATTCGTTCACAGCGTTCAAAGTGCCGTCTTTTAACCAAATGATAACGGATTTTTCTTATATATGGCTTGTTAGAATGCTCAAGCTAAATACCATATTTTGCGACTCTACACGCAAAGAAAAAAAACGTTTATCGCCAGTTTGCCGCAAACGAACTTCGTTTGTCGTGCTTGAAATCGTTATTTGCAAACGTTTCAACAGTTGTCATAATAACAGTTCAGTTGCGAGAAACGCGTCATACAGTTGCAGGAAATTAATTTCGTTTGTCATAAACGCGAATGATTTTTAAATTGCAGCAATTGAAAACTTCGTTTTTCCCAACTGAAAATTTTGTTTATTTTTCCCTTCGTTGTATAAACATAACGCTTATAGTTTAGAGTTACTTTTTGGACAAATTGTAACTATATAAAAAAATTTGTAGTTTGCTTAATATGCGGACGGTGATAGCAACGGAGGTGCAATTCATAAGAAGACGGACGGACATAATGAGAAAAAATTATTAATATACTAAATAATAATGACCGAAATTGCTTGCGGTATGTATATATAAGATATATTTTAAAGTTGTGACAACTGAATATTTGTTTGCGGCAAATACAGATCGCAAAGAAGTATAGTTGGTGAATTTTCAGTTGTGGTAAACGAAAAATTTCTTTGCGTGTACACTAAGGGAAATAACGCAGATAAGCATTATCCACGCCTCAGTATAAATTTTATTTAAATATTTACGTGGATAAATCAAATTTTTTCCTTACAACTCGTTTTTTTCGCATATTTGAATTTTATTTATACCACACACGTACACACATATTCCATACAAGCAAGCAGCAACAGCATCGCACACGTACACACATATTCCGACAAGCAGCAACAGCATCGCACTCTGTTCCTTCAGGTTTCTTATAGTTCTCATTTAGTTATTGTTGCAAAGGTAATACAGCCTGCATATTTGGGCAATATGATTTGTGAGTGCGATGGGTGATCATGATGGGTGCGAAAATGGAACTATGTAGGGTGGAGTGACAACTCGATATTTCCTTACGAATATCTTGCACCGGTTGTCATATCCTTGCATATTTTGTATTTTCTATCTTACTTTTTCTTCCTCTTTTCTTCCTCTTTTCTTCTTCCTCTTCTTCAATTTAAATATTTTGATTTTTAAATTCAATATTTTTACAAAAATTTCTTTAATTGCGATAGTTTTATTTTCAAATAGTAAATATTTGAAAGATAATTTTAAAAATTCATGCATAAATTTAATATATTTTTTATTAATTCTGTTTAAATATTTAAATATTTTATTTTATTAAAAAAGTATTTAAATAAATTTTAAATATTTACGTAGTCGACTTATGCAAATGCGTTATTGGTGCAAAATTGACTCGCTTTTTGGATAAATTAAAAAATTTTTTGGATAAATTTAATATTTTTTTCTCTTAGTGTAGTTTTTGTAGAAAATAAAAAAGGCGATATCTTATGACTGCGAATAATAAAAGTTTTATTAATTTTTTGGGATAAAGGTTCAAATTTTGATTGAATGTATGTTCTTGCCTTTGTTGTAAATTGTATTTATGATGGTGCTCTTCACAACGTCTCATCCGGTGCCAAAAACAAACACAAATTAGCAATAAAAGATTGCAAATTTTTATTTTTGTACCGGTCCTCCATTGTTTTTGTCGTTTGATGGAAGCGCTGGCCTTGTTCATCAGATTTGGTTGGAATTTGCTGTTCGAATACATCTATATGATGATGCAGAAAGAGTACTTTTAGTGGCATTCGAACATTGAGCTGGTTAAACGCTTCCATAAAATCAGTGACAAGACTTGATGCTGCGTCTTCTTCTGGAACTGGATGTGGCATTGGAAATTCCTCAGAATGTGGCATGGGAAGAAATAAGAACATAGTGTCTTGATACACCTATGACTTTTGCATTTTTCGATTGAATTTCAATACCTTTTCGTTGACACAACAGTAGCAGAACTTTTAACATGACGATGAACAGATTTCCAAACACAGGTATTCCAAATGGCATTACTTTCTTGAAGCCTTTCATGAAAGCCAACATAATGTATTGCAAGAAACATAATAAATTGGGTGCCTAAGAAACATTTTTTTGCATATCAAGGACAAAATAACTTTTATAAGCGTTTTGAACTTCATTTGAAATCGCTTGACGATATGATTTTAGTGTATACCTACCACACACGTAACAAAGAGTGTTTATTTTATCGCACATCATGAATAAAAAAGTCTGAAAACACACTTTTCACTTTTTTGATCTGCTCAAAGGACACAATATGTTACTTACCGCAGGATATAACAACAGCAAAGAGCTCTAATAAAATTTCCTTCGAAAATAATTTCAAAAATACGCAATGCACTTTTCATAATTCAAATTTCACAATTTCAATTGAACTAGCACAAAAAAGTAGTTTTTCAAACGTAAATACACTCAGAATTATCTCACAGCAATCTTGTGATATCTTGTTAGATATCGCATTTTTTTTATTTTTTTTTTTTTTTTATGACATGCAATAACAATAGAATTTAGCTACTACAGCTTTTTCGCACATTCTCAGCATTAACCCATTTAAAGCCGCAACCCAAAAATCTTTGAAATTATCAACGATATTGAAACTAGTGGCTCAAAATAAGTTAATGTGGGAAAAAATTACCCACCAATATATGGTTGGGCTCAAGGACAACACAAGACATCACGACTAACCATGCAAAGACATAACCATGCAATTACACAATAGTTTTTAATCTACTTTTGAGTTGACCTTTAGACAAGTTAACATCGAAAAAGCTACAATTTTTAACTAATTTACTCATACGGTTTAATGGAGCAGTTAACATATAATTTGTTCTACTAAATGGTAAGTAAATTAAATTGTTAGCATTTCTACTGCTTCTACGATTAGAGTTAAAATGTATAAGAAAAAGAAGTTCTGGAGAATCAAATACACCGGTTATGAGTTGGTGTAGATAGACGATGTCTGCAGATTTCCTTCGCTCACTCAATGATTGCATTTTTAGAAGTTTTAAGCGATCCTCATAAGGAGGAAGGTTTAAAATGTCAAATCCACTTAAGCCCCTTAGGGCAAACCGAATAAAACATTTTTGGATTCTCTCTATTCGATCAACATGCACATTGTAACTTGGAGACCAGACTTGACTTGCGTACTCGTGGACTACAATGTTGTAGTTGTGATCATGCTATTGAATTCTTTGGCCCAGCGTTTAATAAATCCAAGCATAGAAGATGCTTTTTTACAAATGTTATCAATATGAATGTTAAAGGAAAGCTTAGAATCCATACATACTCCCAGATCTTTAACGATATCCACACGACATAAAGCAGTATCTTTTATTTTATAATCAAAAACTAAATTATTCCTTTATCGCGAAAAGGTCATAGTTTGGCATTTATCTGGATTAAGAAACATATTATTTTCAGAACACCAAACTTCAAAAGATTTCAGATCGGACTGGAGTAGGGCTGAATTGTCTTGAGAATTTATTTTTCTGTATATTTTCATATCATCCGCATAAATAAGCAGATGAGAGATTTTAATGATATGGGTCACATCATTAATGGCTAAAATAAACAGAAGTGGACCTAGGTGACTTCCTTGAGGAACACCTGATAACGCAACAAACTCAGCAGACAAAACTCCTCGGAATCGTATTTGATAAGATCGTTCTGTCAAATACGATTTAATCCAGTTTACAAAATATTGTGGAAATCCAATGGACTTAAGTTTAAATAGAATTAAATTGTGTGGTAACTTATCAAATGCTTTACTAAAATCAGTGTAGATACAGTCGATTTGGCAACCAGATTCAATGGTGTTTAAGCAAAATGTTGTAAAATCGAGTAGATTAGATACCGTAGATCGGCCATTAACAAAACCATGCTGACGAGTTGTTATGACTTCATGGCAGTGAATTTTTACCTGATCATACACGATTCGCTCAAAAAGTTTTGGAATCGATGACAGTTTAGCAATGGGTCTGTAGTTAATAACATCATTCCTGCAACCTTTTTTACAAATAGGACTAATAAATGATTTTTTCCAAAACAGTGGAAAGTAACTTTCGTTTATAGATTTATTAAATAACAAAGAAAGTGGTTGACCCAAAGTTGAAGCGCATTAAGTTAACACTGCGGCAGGAATTCCATCGGGTCCAGCGCTAAAATCTTCATCGACCGAACCAATATATTTTAAAATATCCTCTGAGGTAAAGGATAAAGAGTCCAAAGATTCTCTGGGTGTAGTATTCATATATTTAAAATACTCCATATCTGGATGAAAAGAATCTGAACAAAATGATTCTTTAAAAAGATTGGCAAATAGGCCACTTATTATGACAGGATCGTCTGTAAACCCATTTTGGGTCTTGAAAGGTGAAGGAAACCCGTCAGATTTCTTCTTAGTATTAATGAATCCCCAGAATCTTTTTGGATCAGACAATATTCTCAACTTAATATTATCTAAATACTCGTGGTATTATATAGATGACTGATTTTCAAATTCCAGAAACAAACGTTTGTAGGTTTCCAGGTCATTTGAGTCCAAGCTACAGACATATTTCTTCCAGGCCCTGTTCCTATAGTTGCGAAGCGTTTTTTATTCCCTAGTGTACCAGGGATATGCCGATTTTTTTGCAAATTTGAGGCTAAACGGCACAGACTGAGAAATCATCGCAAAGAGTTCATAATAAAAAAAATGAATGGAGTCATCAAGGTTGTGCCATTAATATATTCTAAAATATAATTCAGATTACAATCAAGTAAATGATTCAGCTTCAAAAAGTCAGCTTTTTTAAAATTGAATTCTTAAACCTTGTCCATTGAGCTCGAATTTACTATGCTCTCTCTGTCCGATTTATACCAAATGCTCAATGGTGGATGGTATTCATCAATAGGAGTCAGAGCATGGAAAGCCCTCTTAACAATGACATTGTTACTGTCTGTAGTTAAGACCAGGTCAAGAAGTTTTTCAAGACTATTATGAATACAACTAACTTGTTGTAAGTCAGAACATATATTGTCAACAAATATATGTTCTTGGCGGGTCTTCGAATTTGATGCACAATAATATGTATCATCGTCAGAAGACTGCCATTTTAAGTTAGGCAGATTAAAATCGCCCAAAGGTACTTAGTAGTTCTAATGATTCCTGTAAAAAAATTAAGGATTTTTGTTGGATACTATTTTTAAAAAAATAAAGAAGAACTAGAATTTGTACAAAAATTTTGAAAAATTGAATTCTCCATTGCGATAAACCCACTTTATATATTTTTTTCAAAAATCTTTTGAGACTGTTAAATTTAACGTTTAATTGTAATGAACAAAAGTTCATTTTGTTTTTAAATTCTCACAACCTAAGCATATGTAAAAAATTGTGGAATAGTAGCTTTCCTACTTTTTAACTTTAAGAATTTAAAAAAAAAAATTGTGATGGAACTGAGAGGTCGGACTGGTCGCGATATAATCACAAGATGTCCCTCTCGCGATATTTTTAAGAATTCAGGCTGAAAGTTTTTTAAAGGTCGAATCGGTCACACAGTGTAATATGTTGTATGTTATGTTATATGTATATGGGGCGTTCTTTATCAAATCACTTTATCAAGTCACTTTCTTAGCCAATAAAAAATTTTTCATTTCAGCCTGTCGAAACATGTCCTTTTGTAATTTTTGGTATTCTGTGCTTTCCTATGCACTTATGTGAGTGGGTGTATGCATTTGCATATGTGACTTTATTTCGTATTTCTCAATAATTGGAGAGTAATAAAGAGCTGTGATCAGTTTCCCATCAATAACGAAATTATACTTGAAGAAGATGATATTCAAAACGATTAGCAGGAAGCAGAAGTATTCCTTGAAGGAGATTTTGACAAAGATTTGGAATTCGAGGAAGAAGCAGCTGTTGAGCAGCGTCCTGGTACGTTGATTGCAAAAGACAATACTGCCTGGCTTATCAATCTACCTAATCAAACAGTTCGCATGAGTGCTCATAACGTGTTTCGTAGCACACCTGTTAGCCAATCTCGAGCTACCAAAGGGCTCATTGAGTCCGCTGTATTTGATTTTATATTTACTCCATCAATGCTCCATCAGAAGCAAGTTCTGATGTATACTTACGAAACAGCTCAGAAAATTTTTCAAAAGTGGAATAATCAAAACGCCACTGCAAAAGACAGGGTGTGGAATAAGGTGACAAACATTGAATTGAGGGCTTTTATTGGGCTTCTATTTTTGGCAGGTGTAAAAAAAACAAACGATGAGGATACGGATATTTTGTGGAGTACAGAAGCAGTTTGTTATTACCGTGCAACAATGGTAAAATCTCGGTTCAAGGAAATTTTACGATTTATTCGGTTTGACAGTCAGCGTACTAGAGTTGCTCGACTAATTAGCGATAAGGCTGCTCCAATTTCTGCTTTGTGGACCCCAAATGAACTGCAATATTCGCAGGCACCGTCAACCATCGCGAGAAATTACTGTGGATGAGCAACTATTTGCATATCACGGAAGTCTGCAAAGTATGGGATAATTTTTACCGGACAGCGAGATTTATACAGGAAAGAGTCCAAAGACTGGTCTACCATTGGGAGACCACAGGAAGAACCACAGTCTGCTACAATTTTTCACATCACTAAATTTGGGTAAGCATTTAATTTCCAAAGGGGTTGCTCTTCTTGGTACTGCTTGTCAAAATAAGACATTTGTGCCAAATGAGCGGAGGACGATCCTCACAAGGCAACGCGTGATGTTCAAGGTGGCGATCTTCACATGGCAACGTGTCTGACTGCCTCAACCTGGTGAGGCCAGCATTATCCATATCGAACTCGTCTCAAGTCGACTCAAACCTCTGCGTGGTGTCCTCTAGAAACGGCAAACTGGCAACCGTTAGTTTGACGGCTAATCTGAGCGGCGGGCTCCCCCTGCCTTTAAAGGGTTGTGCGTTGGGTTTGATGCCCACCACGTAAAAAAAAATTTCAATGAAACGAAAAAGAAATAAGATAAAAATGATCCCCAAATCTGGTGACGACTACCGCAAACGAAAAACTGACAATGATTTACGGATATGCATCCAACAGATAGATATCTTAGAAAGATACAAGGCTGATATCACTGCAATCCAAGAAATGCGATGGAAGGGACAGGGTTGCTCACGGCAAGCATCCTGTGATATCTACTACAGCGGCCATGCGGAGAAGCACGAATTTGGATGCGGATTCGTGGTTGGCAAGAGACTACGACATCATGTTCTGCGATTCACACCTGTGAACGAACGACTTGCCATAATTCGTGTCAAGGCAAGATTTTTCAACATAAGCCTGATTTGTGCGCACGCTCCGACAGAAGACAAAGACGATGAGACCAAAGACAGCTTCTACGAGCGCCTTGAAGATGCCTATGAGCGCAGCCCCCGCCACGACATAAAAATCGTGCTTGGTGACTTCAACGCCAAGGTGGGAAAAGAAAATATCTTTGGTCCAACAGTCGGAAAGTTCAGCCTCCACGACAATACCTCCGATAACGGAATGAGGCTGATTGACTTTGCCGCAGCGCGAAACATGGTCGTTAGTAGCACTAGATTCAAGCATCTCAATATTCATAAAGCAACTTGGCTGTCTCCTGATCAAAAGACGCGCAACCAAATTGATCACGTTTTGATTGACGGAAGGCACTCTTCTAGTGTTTTAGATGTACGCACGATCCGTGGTGCCAATATAGACTCGGATCATTATCTTGTCGCAGCCAAGATCCGTACACGCCTGTGCGCAACCAAGAATGCGCGCGATCCAGCACAAAGAAAGCTAGACGTCGAAAAGCTGCAATCAAAGCAAACAGCCGAAGACTTCGCTACTCGACTCTCACTCCTGCTTCAAGAAAGCACTCCTCCGATCGACGATATATGCGCGCAGTGGAATCACATTTCCCACTCTATGCGTACGGCTGCCGAAGAGGTGATTGGCTATCACCGCCCTCGCCGAAACCAGTGGCACGACCAAGAGTGTCGCGACGCCACTGCAGAAAAAGATGCCGCCTACAAAGCCACCCTGCAGTCGGTTGTAACGCGTGCTGCTAAGGAGCGATACAAAGAGAAGAGGAGGGAAGAGAGACGCATTTTCAGGCGAAAGAAAAGGGAAGCGGAAATGCGTGAGTGCGAGAAAATTGAGATGCATGGGGACAGGAATGAGGTCCGAAAATTGTTCGAGAAAATAAGACGCCTGGCCGATGGTTTCAAGACCGGGGCCTCTTCCTGCAAGGATGAAAATGGGAATCTAGTGACAGATATCCAGAGTACACTGATGATGTGGAGGGAACACTTCTCTAGGCTTCTGAATGACAACGACGACAACAATCCCGCCAATAGAGATGATATTCCGGAGTCCCCAATTTTGGACGACAGCGTTGAAGTTCCGCTGCCCGACCATAGTGAAGTCTTGAAAACTATAGCTAGGCTTAAAAACAACAAAGCCGCAGGAGCCGATGGCTTACCTGCTGAGCTCTTCAAGAATGGAGGCGAAGCTCTATTTACATGCATTCATGAGCTTCTATGCAGAATATGGTCGGAAGAATGCATTCCAAACGATTGGAACCTCAGTGTGCTCTGCCCAATCCACAAGAAAGGCGATCCCACAATTTGCGCCAACTACCGTGGGATAAGCCTTCTGAATATCGCATATAAGGTCCTGTCGAGCGTACTATGTGAAAGACTGAAGCTCATCGTAAACCAGCTGATTGGACCTTATCAGTGTGGCTTCAGACCTGGCAAATCCACCATAGACCAGATATTTACGCTACGACAAATCTTGGAGAAGACCCTAGAAAAACAAATCGACACACACCATCTTTTTGTCGATTAGAAAGCCGCCTTCGACAGTCCAATAAGGAATCATCTATATTCCACCATGTCTGAATTTGGTATTCCTGCAAAGCTAATCCGCCTTTGCAGAATGACACTGAGCAACACCAGCAGCACAGTTAAAATCGGGAAGGACCTCACTCCTCCATTCGATACCAAACGAGGTTTCAGACAAGGTGATTCCTTATCGTGCGACTTTTTCAACCTAATGATGGAGAAGATCATCCGAGCTGCTGATTTGAGACGCAGTGGCACGATATTCTACAAAAGTATTATGCTGCTGGCGTACGCTGATGATATCGATATCATTGGCCATAATACGCGCGAAGTCAGCGCAGCATTCTCCAGGTTAGCGAAAGTGTCGAGTCGAATGGGTCTTGTAGTGAACGCAGATAAGACGAAATACCTAGTGTCAACAAATAAACAGTCCCAGCGTCTTGGAAACCACGTCACTGTTGACAACATCTCCTTCGAGGTTGTTAAGGACTTCGTCTACCTGGGATCCAGCGTAAACTCTTTCAACGATGTCAGTATTGAGATAAAGCGAAGGATAACTCTTGCCAACAGGTGTTACTTTGGGCTGAGTAGGCAATTGAGAAGCAGAGCCCTCTCTCGACGAACAAAACTCACGCTCTATAAGTCACTAATCATGCCCGTCCTATTATATGCAGCACAAACCTGGACGTTGAGCAGTTCTGATGAAAAGACTTTGGGAGCCTTCGAGAGAAAGATCCTTCGTAAGATCTTCGGTCCAATCTGCGTCAATGGCGAGTACCGAATTCGATGGAACCACGAGCTGTATGAGCTGTACGCTGACATCGACATAGTTAAGCGTATTAAAATCGAGCGGCTCCGCTGGCTAGGTCATGTTGAGCGAATGGAAAACGACGCTCCAGCGAAAAAAATATTCGATTCGGTGCCCGGTGGTGGTCAACGCATAAGAGGACGCCCACATCTTCGTTGGAAGGATCAGGTGTTGGATAACCTGACTACACTTGGTGTTTCCAACTGGCGCCAGCAAGCGCAGAACAGAAATGGCTGGCGCAATTTCTTATACGAGGCCAAAACCGACTTACGGTTGTAAGCGCCAGATAAGTAAGTAAGTAAGTAAGTAAGTAAGTCATCAAAAACTGAAGAAAATTTGTCCTACTAGATGGATTGAGAGATACAACTCGGTTACGGTTTTGTGAATTTTTTCGATGCCATAATATTAGCATTAGGCAAAATTTCCTGCTGGGAGGATACAAACACATCCAGGCAATCCAATTAACTGAATTGTGCATTACAAAAGACAGACTTTCTTATATCTTTGCAGTGTATAAACCGAGTATTTGGTTATTCATATATTTTATGCAAATTCCTTAAAAGTCGAAACATTGACTTGACACAAGCAGTCGATTTAGCCAATATCAGTTTGCAAGAAGTAAAAAATGTAAGAGATAATGCTGAAATAGAATTAAAAAAATTGTATATAAATGCTGAAAAATACGCAGAAACCAATTGATTCATTTTGACGAGACCAAAAATTGCATCTTTCTACCCTAACGCACAATGTGTTGAATCGTATTTATCGCATATAGATTTACATACCCTTCTTGGATACATTTATCACAAGCCCGATTGACAGATTTTTAAAACATAGAGACATTCTAATTGGATTTCAATCACATTTTCCTGATGCAAAAAATCGCGAAATGTTGAAGCTTTAAGCGCTTTTGAAAAACTAATCGCATTTTATAAAGATGATTTTGAAGGAAGAGATTTTTATGACCTAAAAAATGAGCTGAATGTTTGGTATAAAATAAGTAATAAAAAAGATTATTATGGTAAAAACACAGTTTTTCAAGCCATACAACAGTGCAATAAGGATATATTTCCAAATATATATCACCCATTTCAGATTGAGGTTACCTATCAGTCGTACTGACCATCTCCGATTTGACTCAAAATTTGTTTTTATGTTGGTTTTTTGCTAAAAAAACCAGTTCCGGAGTTTAAAGTTTCAAAAAAATGCCAAAATAGGGCCTATTTTAGACAATGTAGCTCAGTCAATTTAAATCAAATTTTATTAACTTAGGTATAATTGGACTGGTTATCTCTTCTATTTTAAGGATAAAATATAAAAATTTTAAAAAATTGCTGTAAATTGACTCATTGTTAATTTCAAAGTTTAACGCCATTCCAACAACGGACGCTATAATTTCTTTTCAGTTTCTTTATTTTGGTTTTTTAAACGTTTCAATACCTTTCCAACGATATAAAATTAAGGTGTATTCTTGAAGGGTTCAGAAGTTATGGTGTAAAACGTGCAGTGTAAAAGAATTTTCAATACAAATTTGTTACTTTGAAATTAGGAATGGGCCAACTTACTGCAATTTTTCCATAAGTTTTATATTTTTCCCTTAAAAAAGACAAAATAGCCTTTCCAATGATACCATATTTACGAAAATCAGAATTAAATTGACTGAGCTACGTCGTTGCAAAATACACCCTATTTTGGCCTTGAAAAATGGTTCTAAAAATTTATAACTTCGGATTTGATTTTCTAAGTAATAAATAAATCTAGGAACAAAATTTGAGCCAACTCGGAGATGGTCAGTGCGACTGATAGGTCACCTCAATCTGAAATGGGTGATATATACAATAATTTACTTATTATCCTTACAACTCTTCCATTAACTTCATGTGAAAATTAATGAATATTTTCAGTACTTCGCCGACTCAAAACCTAAAAGCACGATGTTGCAAGATAGACTAAACAGAAAACTTACACCATCAGTGGATATTATTTTAGATAAACTCGCTAAAAGTAAGCGTTAACTGGATTTAAAAATATAAATTAGTTTCTTTTATTATTCTTAATCGCCTTAATCCTGTTACTAAAATCTTTTCACTGCAAAAATAATAAATAAAATTTTTTCTATTCTAAAAAATATTTATTTATAAAAATTTTATCATTATGGGGGCATGTACAAACTTTTAAAAAAAATTTTTTTTTCGGGAATTGTTTTTCTCATAGAAGGAAAAAAGATATCGTTCTCAAATCTTGCACACATATTAATTAACATTTAAAGAATACAAAAAAAATGTGCTTCAGAATTTTTGAAGCGGTTTTTGACGTTAATTGATTTTTTTTAAAATAATGCCAAAAATATGAGGGTGTGCAGGATATAACCAGTCTGGTACATCTGAGGAAAAATTAAAAAAAAAATCAAATTAATCCTTGTTTAAGTGGCTATCGCCTGAAGTAGTATAATTTTTTTCCTCCGAAAAAATACAAAATGGCTTCCATTTGAAAAAAAATCAGTTTTCGAGTTTACAAAATCGGTCGGTTTTTTTAAAAATTTGTAACCTATATGCCCCCTTATGTTTGCTGCCATTGTGGTAGAATTAACGTTTTGAGTGCAATATTTGGACTCATTACATCATAGCCGCTATAATTACGTACATTTTCTTTTATATACATATAGTTATAAAATTCCCCCCAAACAAATTTCTGGTTGCGCCTCTGGATCAGCGGATATTTCTTATGTTCAGAAATGTAATAATTTGATTTCGAAATTTTATAAATTGGACTTATAAATAAATTTTTCCAAAAAAGCTAGGAATAGCTATGTTAATAGATTTTTAAAATAATGAAAAAGGAGGCTGACACAAAACGGAACCACATTGGGTTATTACTCCGACAGGAACTCTATCAGGTCCAGCGCCATAATCCTCATCGATTGATAAAATATACTTCAATATATCCTCTGAGGTGGAAGCATGAGAGTTTAACTTGTAGAGAAAATTTATCGAATTAAAATTCCCTAAAGATAAATTAAATAAATAAATAAAAGAAGATCTAATAAAGGATGTTTCATTAAAAAGTTCCTGTTAAGGAAGTTTGACTATAGCCAGAAACTTAGAGCCAATAAATCGAAAAATTACAGAGAAATGAGCTGTATTCCAAAGAGCCATTGATTTTTCACATTTAACACTTGAAATTGAAAGGTTAGAAGAACCAACATTAATATTTTATTTCAACAGCTATTTCGGATGTTATTTCTCAACTCAAGAAATTTATATGTAACAACCAATTCCAAAAAAAAAAAAAAAAAAAAAAAAAAATTCAAAAACATCCTTCTAACACAAATCTGAATTTTCCAAAAAAACGTATTAGGAAATTCTAAATGCCATTTATAAAAACATTCCCTACAATCAAACACACTCTCAACACTTCACAGTTGGCAGAAGCGTATTTTTAGCATACAAATCGACACTACTTAATAGTTATAATTAAATATACAACTTTTCCATAACGACAAAAACAACTAATTGCAGCTCTTCTACTACACAAGAAAAGTAAAAAACAAAATTAACAACGAATCAAAAAAACCCAAACTTGTCAAGTTAAAAATTAACCGTCGCTGTCGCTGCCGCTGCCTCAGTCGAAGTCATCCGTTATTAAGGCTGAAATTCTAAATACAGTCTCGTTAATACGTGGCTCACAATCAGTCCTTTCTCTGAGCTCATTAGGTTTTTCAGTTATTGCTTGCAGCGGCTGCATTTCACTATTATTCGCTTCTTTTTCGTTGATGGGCGCCATAATTACCGTTACATGTACCACCATTGTTATTTTGATACCTTCAAAGCAGCTGATTGGCCAACTTTCAACGCCTTCCGTTTTAATTGCGCTCTATCTCTTTCCAACTAGTTAGTATACACAGAATGCGACAGAGAAAGCCAGCAAGCAAGCAAAAGAGAGCCAAAAGCTTGCGACGCTAATGTTGGATGCTCTCTGGTAGCTGCTTTCACAGCAGTTGTGCTGCTTTCACTCTGTTGCGCTGCTCTAGCCCATGCATTGGTCGGCGTGCCGCATACTTAACAGCAAATAAAAACAATAGCAACAACAAAAGCAGCAACGAAAACCGGATATATCTGTCTCTGCACTCACGTGCACACGTTGAACTTTTGGTTGTTTTTTTTTCATGGCTGTTTTCGTTTTGCTGTTTTTTTTGTTGTTGTAATTTGAAGCTCGTTTGTTCGTTCATTCGTTTGATGTTTCGTTTGTTCGTTCAGTTTAGTTCAGTTATGATTTGATTGTGAGTTTAACCACCTTCAAACAAGGCACAAAGCTAAAGAGTGTGAGCGAAAGAGATGGAATGAGAGCGTGTGCGGAAGGACGTATACAAGTTGAGAAACAACAAAACATAAAAGAGGCACAGCACAACCAGAAACCAGTCGGCTTGTCTAGTTAGCTCTTTAGCAATCTGCAATCTAGTTTCGAACAGTTGACTGTGAAGCGTCGAGTGGAAAGGTCTTCCTATTGGATCAACGTCGTGTGTCAAAAATTGTTAACGAGTTTCAGTTCGAACAGAGAAGAAAGAAGAGCAAGAGTAATATCGAAAAAAAAAATACAACAAAACAATATTGAGGAGACTTACAGCGGTTTAATAAGGAATTGTTAGAAGCTGCTTAAAGCAAATGCTAACTGATTGTGTTTTGATTGATTTCATTACTCAACGAGCAGTGAACGCGTGCGGACGAACAGTTAAAAGTTTCGTTAAGTACTGAGTTGTTAAAAATCTATTCATTAAAACAATACAAAATAGAACAATGAAATAATTTTAGCCTTAAAAGTGAATTTAAGCCATATTTCAAGCTTAAGTATAATAACTTGTTCAAGTTTTCGTTATGTCAAGAATATAGTGCATTAACCCAAATAAACTACAATTTCGTTAAGATTTCGTTAAGTGTAACGTTCTAAAACTGAATAACAAATACAGAAAAACTATAAATTTTGTGCAATTTAATTGATATAGTTTAAAAAAAAACAAAAAAATAAAACTAAATCATGCTGTGCCCACCTACTTTGCGTTCCGCTAGTCCTGCTGAATCGGAAATTTCCGTCGGCGGCGCTCCCAGCCCTCTCCCACACCATCGCAACACCATCGATCTGTTGCAACATCAACATCTTTTGATGCAGCAACATGCTGCCGCAGCAGCTGCAGCAGGCCTGAATCGCACTTCCGTCGGCAACATGCCTGAGGAGTACTTTCAACCGCTCAAGCGCTTGCGCATGTCGGCCGAGTCCAATTCGCGTGATCGCACACCGAGCCCATCAACAGCGGTTGTGACCCAAACAGCACCACCACCACCGCCAACAACCGGTTCCAAGTCTAACATTGAAGGCGTGAAAAGTTTTTCAATAGCCGATATTTTGGGCCACGAAAAGCGTCGTTCCCTATCACCATCACCACCTCCACCAGCAACATCACTAACCGCAACGACTACCTTGCGTAGCACGGGCGTAACTGGCCCTTTTCATCCAAGATCCGAGCCTCTAGATGTTGTCACTGGCATGCCTCATCCTGCTGCTATGCTTCTACCCGGTGCACAAATTGTGCGCCCTTGGGATCATTTGCTCGGACCCATGCCTGTGCGTCCCTTCATACCGTCAGCCCTGCTACACTATGAGCAACGCTTGGCACTTGACTATCATCGTCAGCTGCAGGAACACTTTAATGCCCAGGCTCAGCTACTCCGCCACATGGGCATGGATATTATACCATCTGAAAGCGGCTCCGAGCGCTCAAGCTCGGCCGCCAGCGATTGTTGCTCGCCAGAGATCGCCGGTGCACGTCTTTCTGCCGATTCTAGCAACAATGTAACGCGTCACTCGCCTCATGCATCGAATGCTGATCGTGAACGCCAGTCATCTTCGGCCACCTCAGCAAGCAGTTCTTCGGGTGTAAATAATGGATGCAGTGGTGGGGGTATGGCATCAGGCGTTGGCGGCGGTAGTTCAAAGACAAAGCCGAATGGCACTCCTCTAGATGCTCTCTTCCAAATGACAACCAAAGACTTCGATGAATCTCAAGGTAAGATGGGGTCGAATATTCAATGAATAGCTTTAATTTATCTGAACAACCATCATCTTTAGTTGTTACTTTACGCAACTTTATCTTACGTGTACGTTCTTAATACGATATTGAAACTACACTCTACTAAAGATGTATCACACTCCATCTTCAAAACTGACAAAACTCAAAATTTCAAAATTTTCAGGAGAAGCAAGAAACCAGTTTGTTTTTTAAAGGAGTCCATGCAAAACAAGGAGACAAAAAGATTTTTTTTTTAATTAAAGAGTAAAAAGATGAGTGCAACCTTTTGATAGTTGATGGAGGTTATAACTACGAACAGTTAAACATTAAAAAGTAAAAATTTGTAAATTTTGAGTTGTGCCTGATTTGAAGATGGAGTGCGATATGCTCTTGATAAGTTTTGTCCGGAAGGGTAGTACACGACTGAGTAGTATACTTAGTAAACTACTAGTAGTATACTCAGTAAACTACTGGTAGTATACTCAGTAAACTACTGGTAGTATACTCAGTAAACTACTAGTAGTATACGTATCTAATAAAATTTTTTTTTATCTTATCCGAAATTTTTGAAAGAAAAAGTTTGATATTGTCTGGGTTGGTGAATATTTTACGGGTTAAAAGAGGTGTAGGTCTTGACAAAAATCATATAAGGTGTAGCATACTGGTTCATCTCTTATATATTCTTACTTTTTCAAGCGCGAACAAGTTCAAAAGCTTATATATTTGCATTTTAAAAAAAATATTGGTGGCCCATGATAGGCTATGCTGTCTTTTTAAGTAGCAGAATGTTGTTATATTAATTGTTGTTCTCAATTAAATTGCTCCTTCAATTTCCAAAGTTTTATTTCCAAATAAAACACTCACAATGATCTTCAGAATAAAAGTACAATAGATCTTATTTAGAATTACCATCAGGTATTTCTTGATTTGAAATAGTTTTTTTTTATTGTAGAGTTTGATTCAGCATAAAAAAAGGTACTACCTTCCAAAAGAATTGCATCCTTAATCGAAGCATAATCATGATTCTTAAATATTTTCCATTTTCCATCGATGTTTAGTAACTTTGGATAGTTAGGGCTGTGTTCACTTTGACAGAGGTTATCATTTCAATGAGAAAAATAAAAAAGTATTTGCATTTTTACCGTAGTGTTCATTTCGTTGAAAACACGAAAAATTTAAATACGCTGTTAACAGAAAAACAACGTGAGTTGTTGGTTATGCGGGATCAGCAGGTAACAATTTAGAACTGGATCATCTGTCCCTTCCCCTTCTTGTCACCACCCAACTCGAAATGCTTGCAACGTTTCAAAGCAGATTGCTTGCGGTACTTGCATTCGGTGCATTCCATACGCAACACGATCTTTTTGGTAGTTTTAGCCTTCTTCCTGAAGATGGGCTTGGTTTGACCACCGAAACTGTTGTTTTCTGTCGTAACGTCTTCTGACCTGAGCACCTTTGCGCTCCTTTGACTTCTTGTACACATCTTGACGAATTTTAGCTGTCAAAAAAAGGAAAGGAGGTTTCCGGAAGTGCTACTTTTTTACTTCACCTTTACCTGGTAGGTGAATCGAATAAACTTTATTCGACGCCTTTTATTCTCTTTGCAAACATAAGCAGAGTACTGGTATCTTCTCCCTAAAGACTACCAGTGTCCCATCGCCCGAACAAAGGGAATATATTAATTAATAAGAACGGATTATAACACAATATTGTTGTTGCATTGGAAAGAAATATAAGGTTAGCTAACAAAACTGTTTTGAATTCAAAATCTTTATATTTCGCGGATCTGTCAAGAAGAGCAAATCTCAGAGATCAAAAAATTAAATTGAACACTTCTTGAGAAAATGAAGACTACCCATTCTCAATCTTCAATCTTGAAGATTATCCGTTTTCGTTTGACCTTAAGTCAAAGTTTTTGATCATTTTATACAAGCATGTTTAATAAACATATGCAATTGAACTGACGATCTAAGTTCTTTCAAGGAGTGGAGTAGTCAGTTCATCAACATTCCTGATTAGTGATTTGATAAACAAACTGATGGAGTTTGTTGACCCTCTAGTCCTTTCAAATGCCTCAGGACACTTATACCTTAATGCACAAATAAAATGTTTTCTTATTTGAAATGGTAGCTGTCATAACGGTTATATAAAAAAAAAAATAAATAACTGGCCATTTCAGCCCTTGAAAGGACTTTGACCCAGCTTCTTATGATCTATTGTGTTGTGCGTGTTATTAAGTTTGGACACAATTGACCGAGAATCGAACCTACATGTTTAACGCCGACTCCGAAGGGCGATGAACGAAATGTTCTCGTTCTCAAGAAGCTTTACATGGCATTTTGATTACTCTCTGAGGTTTGCCATTGTCTGCAGAGAGGTTATATATCTCGTCGTAATTCTCATGAAGGATTGATCGAAGGATTAATTGATTTTGCCGTTTCGTTTTTTACTGTGATCCCACTAGTATGGGAAGTTGCATTGTGAACTCAAAAAAGTTTGTGCAAAAAATTAATATATTTTAAATCAAATTATACAAAATTCTCAACACCAATCAAAGTGATATAATATTTTTTATTCTAATCAAAATTTAAATAAAACTTCGCAAAACTAAAAATGTTAAACACACAATTTTTTTTTAACCTAAACTCGCAACAATGCCCTGAGGCACTCTTTACCTATTTTCCTGACTGCTAAACTAAGGCCGTGTGCGAATTGATCGAAACTGACTAACTTTTCTAAATTATTGGAAGTTTGTCGTTAATGCTAAATTTACTTAGTGCTTGCCAAAATTAAGTAAATTGTCGTGAAGACTTTTCGTGACTAAATTGAAAGTTGCCATATTTTGGAGACTAATATCTGTGGGGAATAAAGTGGGTATTATAAATTGGGCAAAAGTGAAAAAACGTTAAAATTTTCGAATTAATTCTTACCGGTTGATTTTTGAAAATGAAAATTTTATATATTGTTATTTTAAGAATATTTTTTTTTTTAGATTTCTACTTCTTTTAGGAAAAAATAACCTAATCTCTTAAGTTCCACAAAAAACCCTACGTTGTTCAGTCGATCATCTGAACAGCGTTGAGCTTTTATATATTATTGTAAGCTCGCCAATGTGAAGAAACGAGATGGTAATAGGCGCTGCAACAGATTCTTAAATTTAGTGTCAAGTGTTGTTTCGCACAGTTAAGTCAGCTGTTTTGCTAAATTATTGCACTGCTAGAAATTTCCAATGAAAAGAAAAGTCATTTCCTAAATTTTAGTCCAATTCGCATACAGCCCGAACAACAAAATTTGTTTTGGATGATATTTTTGGGTTTATTAGGTCATAATTCACTGTGGCGTCCGTGACGTAGTTGGTTTAAGTGCGTGGCCGCTATGTCAACGAACCTGGAGACCCAGGTTCGAACCCCAGCAGCGACAGAAAATTATTTGAATTAAAAGAATTTTTCTGTACGGCCGCCACCTCTCTGCAGACAATGGCAAACCTCAGAGAGTAATCAAAATGCCATGTAAAGCTTCTTGAGAACAAGAACATTCCGTTCATCGCCGTTCGGAGTCGGCGTTAAACATGTAGGTCCGGTTCTCGGTTAATTGTGTACAAACTTAATAACACGCACAACACAAGTGATCATAAGAAGCTAGGTCAAAGTCCTTTCAATGACTGAAATGGCCAGTTATTTATTTGTTTATAGGTCATAATTCACATTAAAAAACTGTCCGAGTATTTTGTTTTTTTTTTTTTTTGAGTATTCAAATCAAAGTTTAAAAATAAAAAAAAAATCAAAGTTTAGTCAGTAGAAAAATCGAGTTTAGCCTTAACAACCTATTTTACGCAAGTAGAACTCTGAAACTATACACTAAGGTGGGTCACCAAAAAATGTTTGCTTTAAAAAAAGCTGGGGAACTAAAAAGTTCGGGGGCTCCCAGTGTAAAAAAATCTAAACATTTGAATATCAAGTCATAGATGGCATCTGAGGTAAATGAATTATAATTACGAGTTATTCTTCTTGTTGAGGCCTATCCAACGACATTTCATCTGCTAAGTTTTTTATCTGGTAAAGTTTTATAAAAAATATCATTTTGGCTGTTTATAGAGACCACATAGAAAACAAATTTGTACACTAAGGGAAATAACGCATATTAACATTATCCAAGCCTGAGTATATATTTCATTTAAATATTTACGTGGATAAATCAAATATTTTCCTTACAACTCGTTTTTTTCCCGTATTTAAATTATATTTATGACACACACTGACACACATATTCCATACAGCTACCAAGCAGTCGCCAAGCAGCAACTGCTTAGTTGCAGCTACCAAGCAGCAAGTTTCTTCGCACCAGCAGTTGTGAGTTTCTTATAGTTCTCATTTAGTTAATGTTGCAAGGGTAATATAGAACGGATATTTGGCAAATATGATTTGTGAGTGCGGTGGTGAGTGCGATGCATGATAAATTCATGTAAGGTGGAGTGACAACTCGGTATTTTCTCAAGAATGTCACTCCACTCTACATGATTTCATTATGCATCGCACTCACAAATCATATTTTCACAAAAAGAAAATAAAATATACCACTAAATGGTGTTTGATATGGACGCAGCTCGTGGGTTTGTTTTTCAATTACAATATTCTTATATAAATTTTCCTTAAATGCGATAGTTTTATTTTCAAATAGTAAATATTTGAAATATATTTAAATATATTCGTGCATAATTTTAATATATTTTTATTAATTTTATTTTAAATATTTTAATATTTTATTTGATTAAAAAAGTATTTAAATAAATTTTAAATATTTACGTAGTCGATTTAAGTAAATGCGTTATTGGTGCAAAAATGACTCGCTTTTTGGATAAATTAAAAAAGTTTTTGGATAAATTTAATATTTTTTCCCCTTAGTGTATGGAACTAAAATGTACTTTAGGTACACTGTACATGGAACAGAGAATGATTAGGAGAAGGTTAGGAGAAAAATTTCTTTTGTTTTTCTCTAAGTTAAGTCAAAGATACAGCATTTAGAGAGATACCTGGTCATAAGCTTGAAATAATTTGATAAGGGACATTATCATCACGCTTTAACCGGTGATAGAACCCAAAACATTTTTTCAACGACTTAAAACCATTAATTTAAAACCATAACCATAAGCCCACTGGGTATTGTGAAGGTTTTACATATTTTTTGTAAATTTATTTGTTTAATTTAAATAAAGACAGTTATAAAGCATATACCAGAAAAACCAAGACTTTGTGATCACTTTACCACAGTGGCGGATCTAGGATTTGCCAGAAGGGGGGAGAGCTAAAGCTACAGTTTTGTATTCCAAGAGGGAGTGGGTCTGAAACGTCTTTTTAGACTTTTTTTTATTTTTTTCCCATACAAAGCCCTTTTAGCCCGTAAGTAGATCCGCCACTGCTTTACCATAAGGCATAATACCTATTTAGAGGGATAATTTATTCTTATTCAATTTTAGGCAATATGACCAGTGTTCGGTTGTTATAAAGTACCATTTAGATTTTGATCCTTATCAACACGGTACGTTGCATTATCTAGCTACCATTAAGACAATAAGTATTTTAGAAACTCCTGTGCTGAGGTTCTATAATTTAATAATAACAATTTAAAAACAAAATAACCAAACATCTTGAAAAAAGAGTAAATTTGTATAAAGTACCCAGTTAGTTGGGATAAATTTGATTTTTTTTTTTTTTGGTTTTCTTGATTTTATTTTGTGGCTCTAAAATTATAATTGTGAAAGGCTAAATTTCATATCTGTAGAAATACCAAAATTTGATTCTGAACTATAAAAATATTTAATCTTAATATTTGAATACGGCCTTTGATTATTTATATTGAATAAAAATTTGAGCTTTACGCCAAGCATGTTGACAACAAGACAACATGAAGACAAAGAATGCAACAAAAACAAGAGAGGAGCTCAACAGCAAAATAACAACAACTTCATTTTGCTCTGATAGCGGTAAACCACTGTGATCGAATTTCGAAGATGCACATGAATTAAGGCTATGCCTAAAAGTATGATACGATCTATGTTAACCTTGATACAGGGTGCATCGAAGTAGATAAGAAATTAAGCTTTCTCTCTGACAAAATAAATTCCGGGTAATTTGCTCAGCATAATTGGCAGTATAAATAGAACCTAAGTAGATTAAGTGGATCACAGTGAAAAGTCATACAAGACTACTAATGAGTGGGTGTAGCGGCCAACAAAACAGTCTGTATAGTCAAGCTGTGTGATTTGCTTTATACAGAGCCGTTGTTGTTGTTGTTGGTTGTTGGTTGTTGCCTTCTTTGTCTTCATGTTGTCTTGTTGTCAACATGCTTTGCCTAAAGCTCAAATTTGTTTTCTATATAATATTTAGATTAGGTTGAATTGGACCCTTAAATTTCTTTTTCTACCAGAGCTACGGTAAAAGACCATTTATCTTAGAGTTATAACAAGGATAGTTAAATCCAACCAGTGCTAAATAGATATCTGAATAGGTTTATTCACCATTGAACTTGTTGTTTGATAATGTTGATAATGAAATTTTGTGCCATTCTTCAAGTTAAATGGCTTGCAGCGAGTCCTTGCTGGATATCGTCCTCTTTCTTATTTGTCTATCCAGATGTTCCCACAAATATTCGATCGGGTTGAGGTCCGGTGCTTGTGAGGGGTGATCCAGCTTTTTTGGAGGTTTGCACAGCAACCATTCCTTCACTACCTTGGCAGTATGTTTTGGATCGTTTTCCTGCTGAAACATCTACAAGCGATTTAGTCCTAATTTGTTAACACTGGCCGGCAAATGTTCTTTTAAAATATTAAAGTAATCAAATTAATTCATTGTACTGTCAATAAACGTTTAATTTCCTACTCCGTTTGCCGTCATACACTTGCACACCATCACCGAGCCCCCACCATGTTTTAATGTAGAAGTAATATTTTGCTCATTCAACTCCTGAGTTTTGCTTCCCCATATTTTTTGTAGATTTTTTCATTCCAAACTTTTCTTTCGTCACTGAAAACTATGTTTTTCCAAAATTACATTTCATTATTTTCATACTTTTTAGCAAAATCCATGCGTAGCCTTTGATTTTTTCTTAATATAAACGGGTTTTTTCGAGGCACCCTTCCAAATAGACCATTTGCATTTAATGCACGTCTTATTATACTGGCACTAACGTTGATTCCCAATAATACGAAAAGATCATCCGCTATTTTCACTAGTTGGCTATTTTCACACTATTCTGAATACTGATCGTATTGCGGTTTCACAGAGTTGTTTTGGTCTGCCAGCACATGGTTGATTTTCTAGTGCTCCAAATTTTTTGTGTTTGTCAATGATTTTCTTGATGGTCTTATGATCTCTATCAAAAATTTAAGCTATTTCGCGAAGTGATTTTCCTACTTTATGGAATTTTATGACTAATTCCCGTGATTCAATAGAGTTTAACTACGCATTTTAAAAAAGTTTTCTTACAACTTACTTCCTCACTTTACCAAAGGCGAATGATGCAGAAACATTAACTAACATCATAATTGACCAATTTGAGAGAAATACCATTACATTTGTTTTAAATATTTTAAATTGCTAAGCTTACTATGCAGGTGTACGCATTCTTTTGACGCGATAAATATGGACTTTTTTCTGTTTTTATTAAATATTTTGTTGTTGGGGTAAATTATTTGCAAGACTTTATACTTATATTAAGAGAGATTTTGACAAGAATTCAAAACAAAATAAATTTCGGGACTAATCACAGTGATGAAGACTTATATGTGGTATAACTCGTTTAGAAAAAATTTAAAAATTTAAACGATAAATTTAAAAAAGATATAACCAGGTTGTATGAAATCATAAAATTTTTGTTGATATATGGGTCAATTGCAAAAAAAAAACGTACACAAAGAGGTTTTCATGTTGTGTTTTTAAAGTTTTTTAAATTTTCCCGTTAGAGTAGTCAAATGAAGTGAAAATTAATGGAGAATTCGAAGTTGTTTTTAGGCCCAGCAAAAAATCATTTTTCTATGGTTTTTATACGATTTTTGTATTGAACGTCACACAGCAGATATACGGGAAAAATCACTACAAATTTGAAAAATGTTATAAATGAAAGCTTGCTGTGATGTTTGTTAAGATATTTGATCAGTTAAATTAGATTTTGCAAAAAGCGCCATTTCAGTTACAGAAATAATAGTTTTTTACCAAAAATCCCTAAATATTTTACAATTTTAACGGGAAAAAATTAAAATTTTTCTCCAAAAAGACATCAACAAAGAGGTTATTTTCAAAGTAGTAGACTTGCAGTAATAAATAATAAAAAACTGTTAGATAATAAGAAATTTCAGAAAAAACAACAGAGTGACGTTCAATACATTTTGTTGCGCTTAACCAAATAATTTAAATCAAATTGGGAGTTTAACAAAAAAGAGGTTTATTCTTTTAAAAAAAAAAAAAGGAAATATAAAGTATATAATTCAACTATATATAAAATTTTCATCCATTTTTTTTTCTTTATTTTTTTACAAAAAATCGAAAAAGACAATAGCTAGTTGAATTTGTATTGAAAATTTATACAGACTTCACGTTTTACAATATAACTTCTGAACCCTTTAAGCCACATCTTCATTTTATATCATTGGAAAGGTATAACCTAACATAAAAACGTAAAAAAAGAGTTGGCTGTGCCGTGGACACACCCGTAGGTTTTGACGTGACGAAGTTTCTTGCTGTTGTTGTTAATGTTGATGTTGATGTTGATGTTGATGTTGATGTTGATGTTGATGTTGATGTTGATGTTGATGTTGATGTTGATGTTGATGTTGATGTTGATGTTGATGTTGATGTTGATGTTGATGTTGATGTTGATGTTGATGTTGATGTTGATGTTGATGTTGATGTTGATGTTGATGTTGATGTTGATGTTGATGTTGATGTTGATGTTGATGTTGATGTTGATGTTGATGTTGATGTTGATGTTGATGTTGATGTTGATGTTGATGTTGATGTTGATGTTGATGTTGATGTTGATGTTGATGTTGATGTTGATGTTGATGTTGATGTTGATGTTGATGTTGATGTTGATGTTGATGTTGATGTTGATGTTGATGTAGATGTTGATGTTGATGTTGATGTTGATGTTGATGTTGATGTTGGTGTTGGTGTTGGTGTTGGTGTTTGTGTTGGTGTTGGTGTTTGTGTTGGTATTGGTATTGGTGTTGGTGTTGAGGTTGGTGTTGATGTTGGTGTTGGTGTTGATGTTGGTGTTGGTGTTGGTGTTGGTGTTGATTTTGATGTTGATGTTGGTGTTTGTGTTGGTGTTGGTGTTGGTGTTGGTGTTGGTGTTGGTGTTGGTGTTGGTGTTGGTGTTGGTGTTGGTGTTGGTTTTGGTGTTGGTGTTGGTGTTGGTGTTTGTGTTGGTGTTGGTGTTGGTGTTGGTGTTGGTGTTGGTGTTGGTGTTGGTGTTGATGTTGGAGTTGTTGTTGGATTTGGAGTTGGTGCTTTTCTTTTAGCTGTTTTTTTTTGCTTCCCCATTGGTTGTGCTCTAATTTCAATTAATCCAGCAAAAGTAATGCATATGCGTCACATTAGGCGGTTCCCTGAGGGTTTTTGACACGCCGTCAAATTTTTTTTTTATTTTTGTCATATGCCCGAAGACCTCACCTTTGTTTTCGTTCCTTAAAATTTACCGTTGCACCAGTAGTCAGAGAGTTAAAAATCCATGCAACGTTTTTTCATGGCTGTAGCATTTTTACTGCATTATGTGATTGCATCCCTGAAATCATGACAACAAAATTTTTTTTGTAATTTAGTTGTGAAGCGTAATAACACATCCCTGCTGTCGTAAAACAAAATTTACTGTAGCACTCCTCCTGAGTGAGTGTAATTCCATGCAACGATATTACATTTCTGTTACATAAGCTGCTATATTCACGACCTGACGACGCCGGAATTTTTTTTTTTATTTTTGTCGTAAAGCCATGTATAAAGACTTTATTTCCCTTTTTAAGCTTTTATCGTTGGTTATATACTCATTGAGTAAAAATTCAATGCAACGCCGCTGCATGAATGTTGCGTTATCGATCTTTGAGCGGCTCTCTCAGCGTCCCCATGATGTCAGAAATTTTTTGTCTAATTTTGTTGTGAGGGCTTACAGAAGGTCTTTATTGACGTATCGTATTTTTAATCCTAGCACTAATACTCAGCGAGTAATAATTCCATGTAACAAATTTTCAGTTGCGTTGCTTACGCAGCTTCCACTACGTCCCTATGCCGTATTAAATTTTTTTTTGTTTTTTTAATATAGTCAAAGAATTAGCCTTTATGGTCATACTATTTTTTTAATCATAGATCTTATACTCAGCGAATAACAATTCAATGAAACGCAGATGAATTTTTAAAAAAATTTATTTTTCAACTTTTTTGAAAACTAGAGCAGTACAACGTAACTTCGTCACGTCAAAAATGAAAATTGTAAAAAAGAAAAATAATTATATCACGTGTTGCTGGCATAATATCGAACTTAAACAAATTAAGAATGAGTCAACTTGTTGCTATATTTTCAAAAATTTTGTACTTTTCCTTAAAATAGATGAAATAACTTTTCCAATGATACTATATTACCGGTAATCGGTCTTAAGTTGATTGAGCTACGTTGTCGCCAAATAGATCCTATTTTGGCCGCGAACAATTATTCTAAAAATTTATAACTTCGAATTTGGTTTTTAAATCTATAAACTAATGCAAGAAAAATAGTTGAGAGAAATCGGAGATGGTCAGTGCAACTGATTACTTCAATGTGAAATGGGCGATATCAGTTAGTAAAAACAAAAAGCAAAAATCAGGTCGAAGTCATACATAGGTACCATTCTTTTTGCTTTCGTTTATATTTTTCATTTCGTTCCTTATCTAGCTTTATTTTTCCCGATATCTTCGTGCTCTTTCAGCAGGCGTTAACTTTGATATTTTACTCTTAAATATACAAAAACGAAATACAAAATGAATACTTCAGCCGGTGGTGTGACATATCTTAAAAGTGACGTTCAATACATTTGCCACTTTTTAGTTTTTTTTTCTTAGGAATTATATTTTGCAAATATACAAAAACAAAGAAATTAATCAAAACCTATGAAACAATGATTTTAAACTTGGATTTTTTTTTATTTACTATTTTTGCTTTAATAAAACTCCGCGTGACGTTCAATACATTTTTACACGTACTTATCATGATCAACTGAGAAAACACAAAAAAATTTACTTTTATATTATTTAAGCGTCTTAATTTTTAGTGGCGTCCGTGGCGTAGTTGGTTAAATTGCGTGGCCGTTATGTCAAAAGAACCTGGAGACAAAGGTTCGAACCCCAGCAGCGACAGAAAATTATTTGAATTAAAAGAATTTTTCTGTACGGCCGCCACCTCTCTGCAGACAATGGCAAACCTCAGAGAGTAATCAAAATGCCATGTAAAGCTTCTTGGGAACGAGAACATTTCGTTCATCGCCGTTCGGAGTCGGCGTTAAGCATGTATGTCCGATTCTCGGTTAATTGTGTACAAACTTAATTACACGCACAACACAATTGATCATAAGAAGCTAGGTCAAAGTCCTTTCAAGGGCTGAAATGGCCAGTTATTTATTTATTTTTTTTTTTTAATTTTTAGAATTTCGTGAGAACTAATCTCTGCACTTTCTTAATATAGCTTTTTAATCATCTATACCACACCTAAATTAAAACTAACGAAGCGTAGAAAAAAAGTGACGTTCAATACAATGCGTGGGGACCAAATGTAAATCAAAAGCCAAATTCGCGATGACAATGTTTTGAGAAAAACAACAAAATAAAACATAAGAAATAAATGCTATCATTACAAAGCAGTTATTATTATTTGTTATATTTTTGCATTGTTTTTAACTTTTTTTTAACGTTTTTCATCAGAAAGTGTAACTGGGGACACATGTTTTTGTATTAAGCGAGTACGAGAGAGCAATATAACATTCTTCAAAACAAATATGCAAACCATTTTAGGATTATGAAAAATATATTTTGTCAATAAATATTCTTCAGTAATCACTTTCTCATGTTTGATTTGTTTTTTTTCTTTTCGTTTTTACCTAAAAACAGAGTTAAAAGATCGGGGACAAAAAAAGAGCATTTTGTATGCAATTGACCCATAGAAATAGAAATTGCAAATGTTACACAAAATGTTTTTCGCTTATTTTCAGGACTGTAATCTTTTTAAATTTAAATTTTTGATACGGTTATTGACAGCCAACATTAAATAAATGCCAATTGGAAGCTTAAACCTTCAATTTTCATTTGAATTAAGCTTTCTAGCTCTTTCGACGCCTGAATTAAACTCTTAACGTTGGTGTTCAATTTGTTCATTATGAGAGAATGCATTGATTTTCGAATTTTGATCCAGTTCATATCAAATTTGGAACACATAGTTTCAGAATCAATTTTTGATTTACGAAATCATAATTAATCAATATCATAAGAAATCAAACTTGTGACAAAATTATCTGAAAATTTAAACACATGGCATAGAAATTTTGTCTACTTCGTCTCTTACACGGGTGATTAAAATTGATGCTTTAACCCTTATCCTGTATTCATGGGTCAAAATTGCCCAGGATGTATTTAACATCGAATATTTTTGCACTAGGTATACATATTTTAATGAAATTTCTTGACAATTATTTTTTCATAAAACTACAATAAAAAAATATTTATTTGTTAAATTACCTTTTTTAAGTAGGGCTGGGCAAAAAAAGTTCCACAAGCTGTACATGTGGGTCAAATTTGCCCAATATAATAACTAGTTATTATTATGTTATTATGAGTGGTTTTTCTTACATAAAAAAAATTAAAACCTGAATAGCAATTATTTGAATTGGTACTTTTATAAGGAAATTTTGCAACGTACAGCAAATTACAACAATTATAAAAATATTGAAGCTGTTGCTCAGTTTCTGTGCCAACAGTTGTGCATTCATAATAAAATTTTGAACTTTGCGGTTGTGTTTTACAGTGCAAAATGAATAGAGAAGAAATTTGAAGCTTTACTAGAAAACTCTGATTTTGATGAGAAAATACCAAATGATACTGCCAGTGAAGACGATGCTTCCGAAGTCGGATCGAAGAAGAAATTGCTGGCCCTAAGGACGGTGTCTCAGAAATTTATCCTTCAGTAAATGGGTAATATGTGTGGTCTAAAAACTCAATTGCAAGCGGAGCTGGCAGACGTTCTAAAGATAACGTTATGAATATTGTGCCTGGTGTTACACGGTATGGTATTGCTACAACTGCATTGGTATTGCTAGATGGCATTCGATCATCATTTCTTTCATTCATGCCGCATGATATTGTAAACAAAATCATCGAGATGACTAATATAGAAGATAATTTATTTTCTTTAGCTATTAACAAATGACAACATCAGCGAATTGTTTTTAGGCCAGTTTGTTTTTGGACATACTTGGATTTAAGTAGATAAAATATTTATTGAGGGATATTTTGAACTTTTGCTATTAGCTGGAGTATTTCGAACCCAATCTTGAAAGTTTGTAGAATGATCGGAAAGACGTCAAATTTTCAAGTCAACAATGAGTCTTCGCAGATACACTAGATCAGGTTATCAGGACGTATACTTGCAAACGTAGAACAAATCGTTGGTCTCAGGCTTTGTTTTATAATATGGTTGACATAAGTGCATACAATGCTTTTATATTTTTTACGCTTATTAACCCTGAATGGAATAGAAATAAACACTACAAGCGTCGCATATTCCTAGAGGAGCTTGGTATGGAACTCATTGATCATTGATCATTGAACTCACGCAGAAAATTCATAGCAGTCCAGCAAAAGCAGTTGTAAGAAGCCTTCAAAATATAGCAGATACAGTTTTACAAACTACAAGTTTAAATCGAGGACGTTGCTTTATTTGTCCAAGTCGATAAAATAGCACAAAATATTCAAATAAATGTTCAAATTGCAAAAAGTTTACTTGCAAAACCCATTCCGATACAAAGATAAGCTGCACTTATTGCTCAAAACCCACTTAAGAAATTTTAGATTTATAATTCCATTTCATATTCATTGAATAAAAATAATATATAATATTTTAAAGACTTTTTTCATACATTGGGCTTAATTGACCCACTTGTGTCAAATGCGCTTTTATTTTTAAATACAGGATAAGGGTTAAACTGCTTTCGAAATATTTATTTATATGACAATCTAGTGTAACAAGATTAATATCTTATAATATCTACACTAGAGGTGTAAGCTATTTAAGGTCAAGTTGGTTAAACTGGTTAAATTAAAAACAAACATGTGTGTGTACAATTAATTTTGACAAATCAATTAAGTTGCAATTCTTATTAGCAAGTAACTTGTTCGTTTTTTTATGGCTCGCATAGTACTTGGCTAACATTTATAAAAGTCACCAATTGACAGCTCATTAGGTTAAGAAGTTGTTGCGAGACAAAGTCAAGTAATAACATTGAAAAATAAAAACTGACCAGAATGCAAAGGAAATTAATTTGTTTATTTAAAAAACAATTTTTTATTCCACTTGCTAATAAAGTCATTCGCTGACATATGTTGAAGTAAAAAACAAAACAAAAAATAAAAAAAAAATTGTAAATTTATTGATTAATAAAACATTTCAATAAGAGCAGCTATTAATTAAAGCAAATTTACTGCCGAAATATGTTGTTTTTTTTTAAAAACTTCTGTTTTAAAATAAATGCAAAACAATTTAAAATGCTAAATAAGATTTCAGCGCCATTTTGTTTATTTGTGTGTCATTGAGTTGTTGACTCAATTAAAAATTTAATTATATGTGTTTTTGTGCCAGAAAATTCAAAAAGATAAATAAAGGTTATTTAATTAATTTAAAAAACAAGCGAATTCTTTAAAGAAGCTAGAGAAGTTTTTATTCAAATTTGTGAGCCTTAAAAAGTTTTTTTTTTTCCAGAACCAACTAACTGTGCTCATTAGCTTGCATTGTAATGCGTAGATAATAATATTTGTTTTTTACTATTTCTGTTTATCTGGTTGTTGTTATTTTTATCATTTAATTGCGGCATTTACATTAGTTTCAATGCCTGCTTACATGGGCGCCCTGAGGGCAGGCGGAACAGACTCATGCCTGTGGCGCCAAATGTAAGGGGCGCCAACATTTTCAATTTATGATGTTTTTCGAGTCTATTTTTATTTCCACAAATTATTCTTACATGTTGCATGAAAATTCATAGTAAAAGTTATCGTACCTTCTCCTAAAAATTTCAACGACATTACTCACATTGTTTAACAGCTGCAATACCAATATTACGAGTATCGTTCTTAACTACTTAAACTTTGACAGTGGAAGTAATTTAATTTTTTCTTTAACTGATTGTCCTCCAATTTTTCTTATTAGAAAAGGCACCCTTAGAGGGAGGAACCTAAGTAACTCACGAAAAATAGGCGTATTTTCAGGAATTTTCTTTTGGCTCAGTGAAAAGGTCAATAAAAAATCTGTAAAGTACATTTGGGGTCGTTCATATATTTCGTTACCGATTTGTAACATTTTTTAACCCCCCTCCCCCTCCGTTACTCTTCGTAGTGCATTTCAAAACTCCTCCCCTCCCCCCATAAAGTAACGTAGTATATGGAATAAAAAAATGAATTTATTAAAAAATATTTGAAAATATATTTAAAAAATATTAATTATTACCTTGACTAGATCTTGCTATGTGTGCTATCATGACTAGATAAATTTAAGAAAAAATTTAAAAAAATCAATTATTTTCATCGATAAAAACTATTCCTTCTTCAATCCAAGAGTCGATGCTATCAATCACTGGAATTTAAGATTCTGGAAACTTTGGGGACTCTTCAAAATAGAATTCAGGAATTCAGGTGTATCCTCATTTCTTATGCAAAGAAATTCGCCTGGTCTTTGAGAGAGTACCCGTAAAGGCTGCACCTGTTCAGCACCAAGTTCAGTGTTTTTATGAATATGCTTCCTTAAAATTGATTTATTTAAATACTTTTTATACCTATTTATTTTATAATCTTAATTTTTGAATACGGCCTTTATTGAAAATATATTGATAACAAATTTTTGAGCTTTAGGCCAAGCATGTTGACAACAAGACAACATGAAGAACAAAGAAGACAACTACCACAACATCAACAACAACAACAACGGCTCTGTATAGAGCAAAGCACACAGCTTGACTATACAGTTGGTGTAGCGACCAACGAAACAGTCTTTATAGTCAAGCTGTGTGATTTGCTCTATACAGAGCCTTTGTTGTTGTTGTTGGTTGTTACCTTCTTTGTTCTTCATGTTGACTTGTTGTCAACATGCTTGGCCTAAAGCTCAAAAATTTGTTTTCAATATTTATTTTATATTAAATAAAACTTGATGAGAATTCATTGATATTTTTGAAGAGAAATACAAGCCGCAATTCAAATATGGGACACAATCTTGAACATTTGATAACCCCTCCATCCCCCTAAATTGGTAACGTAATATATGAACGACCCCTTTCTTATAAAATTTCAATATAAAATGGCGTCGGTGCAGCATTCGTTTGAAAGCGCCCATTTTTTTTAGAAGGGGTCCATGGCTGGACACCTAACGGCTTTAATTTTTGATCGGGAACAAAAAACAAAATTTGGTCAGTTTCTATGCATCAACATCTATCGACACACGTAGAATTTTTTTCTATATGCTGATTTTTCGCGAAATGGTACACTAAGGGAAATAATGCATATTAACATTATCCACGCCTGAGTATCAATTTTATTTAAATATTTACGTGGATAAATCAAATATTTTCCTTACAACTCGTTTTTTTCCCGTATTTGAATTTTATTTATACCACACACGTACACACATATTTCATGCAAGCAAGCAGCAACAGCATCGCACACGTACACACATATTCCGACAAGCAGCAACAGCATCGCACTCTGTTCTCTTGCAGTTGCAACCTTAGTTCTTATAATTCTCATTTCGTTTTTGTTGCAAGAGTTGTATAAAAGGGATATTTGGCCATACGTATCAGCGATTGCGTGCTGAAATAATGCAATTATATGTAGGGTGGAGTGACAACTCGACATTTTCCCACGAATGTGTCGTACCGATTGTCATTTGCCTGCATATTTTGCTTTATTAGTTTGCTTTATTATTGCCATTAGCATGGTTACTTTATTTTCTTTTTTCGTTCTTTAGTTTTATACTATTTTTGACATATGGTGTCATAATATTGCACCGACTGTCAAAAATAATATAATATTAAGGAACGAAAAAAGAAAATAAAGTAACCATGCTAATGGCATTAATGGACGCAGCTTGTGAGAAATATTTGAATATATTGTTTTTTAATTTCAATATTTTTTATATAAATTTCCTTTAGGTTTTATTTTCAAATAGTAAATTTTTAAAAGATATTTAAAAAATTCGTGCATAATTTTTATATTTTTTTTTTTTTATTTCTGTTTAAATATTTTAATATTTTATTTAATTAAAAAAGTTTTTAAATGAATTTTAAATATTTACGTAGTCGATTTATGCAAATGCGTTATTGGTGCAAAAATGACTCGCTTTTTGGATAAATTAAAAAAGTTTTTGGATAAATTTAATATTTTTTCCCTTAGTGTACCTGATCGAACAGAACAGTTACAATTTTCACGAATAAAAAGTCAAAATTGTTAATAAAACGTCGATAGATAAAGATATTTTGAATATACTGTGAAAATTTCAAATCGATCGGTGAAGATGTGGTCGAGTCTCAAAAAAGTAGTTTCGATAAAAACGCGTTTAAAATCTTAAGTATGCTCGGAGCCTACCTGGGAAGCGTAGCGCAGAATGGAAAATTTCCGAAAATGCCGGTTTATTTATTTTTATTTTATATAAAACATGTTTTAAAGCATCAAAATTACTTTGTCGTGCCTTTGTTCGTATTCTGGTCGTTTTTGCTTCAATGCTCTGCTCAAACCTATCAATTGAGTTCGGTAGGGTTGCCCTGTGATGGTTTCACTCGGTTGTAGTAGCTCATAGTACACCATGCCCAATTGGTCCCACCAATTTTGGATTTTAGTGTATGGACCGCCCGTATGATTTTTGCCAGTCACAAAACGATGCAGAAGTCCTTCTCTTTTACCGTTGGAGCAGCTGTCCATAAGTGAAAAAACGGCGTTCGACGTCTCTCGGCTTCAATTCATACGGTACCCAATATCCTTACTTATGGATCATTCCCATGGCTTTGAAGCGAACAGATATGCCTTGTTGAGTCACTTCCAATGCTTTTTCGAGTTCTTCTTGTGTTTGGCATGAGTCTTCATCCAATATAGTCTCCAATTCAGCATCCCCAAAATTTTCTGGCTGTTCTTCGCATTCTTTGTCATCGGTATTAAAATCACCACATCTAAAACGTCTCATGTGGAAATCGATGAAGCATGTTCCCTGTAAGCTTTTTGCAGCATTCGATGGCCTTCAGCTGCGATTTTCTTTCAATGGAAGCAGAAAAGTTTACTTTCCCGCAAATTGTGTTTTGTTGGCTCCAAAGTTGACATATCCGTAGCACACAAAAACTATATTGTTTACACTTCAGTGAAAGGAAGAAAGAAAGGAAGATACTGAAGAAGAAAGTCTAATGATGAGGCTTGAAAATGAAGTCGGTTGCAACAATGTCCGATTCGATTTAATACCAGTGATCACATCAAAAGAAAAAAATCCTAGTAATTACTCAAGAAATGGGCTTAATCGAACTAAATATACGTCCACTTTGCAGAAATCAGTTTAATTCCTGAGTTGTATAACCCTCTGAGAAATGGAAACATTCCCGGATATAAGCATGCAACATTCCGTAGGATGTAGGAAGCATTCCCTTTCGTTAGACACTCTATTTCTTTTTATACTCACTATGTCATTGTAGGGAAACATTCCTCTCCGCTGTCATTGTCTGGGGCGCAAAATTTTTAATTTTAACTTAGTATATTCTTAAAAAATTAGTAGTTTTTTTAAGCTTAATATATTTCAGAAAATTAATAATACTTTTTAAATATATTTATTTAAAGTGATTTAAAACAAAATATGATGGATTTTTTTCGATACGTTCTTTGAAAATTAAGTATATGAATGATAGGGGCGCCAAAATCTTAGCTTACCTTCCTTAACTTTCAAATTGCCTTGCGACGCCCCTGGCTGCTTAATTATCATTCGAGTGCACCAAACACACTCTAGTGTACAGCAAATGACATTCAAGCAGCCATATTTAATTTTGTGAGTTGTTTGTGGCTAATTACCGTTAATGGATTTTCAAATATCATAGCTTCCATTACTAGTTACAATGATACTGTTTTTGTGTTTCAGCTGTTTTTTTTTTTGTTGTTTTTGTTTTTGTTTTTGTTTTATAGATAGCGCGGAACTGTCAAGTGGCATGTCATTGAGACAACATCTACTTTCCTCCGGTTTATTCGTTTTTTTTTTGTGTTTAGTTTTTATTTTTTGTTAATTTCCAACTAAAATCTCTGCTTAGCTAATTATAAATTTTTTTAGCAACTCAAGAGCTAGTTGTTTGTTAAGTTTTTTTTATTCAGTTTGTTCATATATTTTTTAGCGCACATAATGGTTTAAAAAGATTTAACACTTAGGCTTTGTACGTAGATTGCCTTTTAAGTCTTGCGCCTAACAATGGAGAAGTTTATCAGTGAAAATTTTTTGTTTTAAAAAGTATAAAAGTTAAAGTAAAAGTACTGTTTAAAAAGTAGATGATCAGTATAATTTTGCATTCGTTTAACCAATTTTCGAAAGAGTTTTTTCCAGCCATTCTGGAGTTGGTACTTCCGAAACCAGGTTTTTGAAGGCTTCAATGGCCTGTTTGGGCGTAGAAAACGCTCGCAACTAATTTTTTTCTTAATGTGAGGGAATAAGAAGATGGAATTGAGAGCCAAGTTGGGGCTTTAAATTGGATGACCCATCAATTCCACCTTATGAGTGCTCAAAAACTCTTTTGTTTTAGCTGATGTGTGGAAACTCGTATTGTCGTGATGGAGGATGATCTTCCTTCGATGGTTGATTTTTCTCAATTCTCCAAATCCTCCGAAGGTACAGTTGCGACATAACCGATTTTCTGAAAAAACTGGCAATCATTTGCTTAGATGTTCTCCGTCAGCGTACAGTTTTTCTCGGGTTCTGCTCACTTAAAAAGACCTAAACAGTGGATTAATGCTTTATTTAGCATAGAATTAAATTCGTCATCTGTGATGATGTTGTAGACATATTTTGAACACCCCCAGTGTATTTGTTTTTGAGCATGTCCTTGCATCAATCGACAGGAGCTTTTTTTCTTTTTGATCAACCTTCAAATTATGGTTTATCCAATCGGTACATATCTTCCTGACCCCTAAATACTCATGTAAAATCAAATGTATGCTAGTGCCACTAATGCCCAAGGATGAGTCTATCTCACGGTATGTCACATGCCGATCTGCTTCCAACAGTTCACGCACATCATCGATGTGTCTGCCAAAACAGCCTTTGTGGACTACCTTCACGAAATTCATCTTGGAGAGAACAACGACCCTGCTCGAACTCATTAAACCAGCGTTTTACTGCAGCTGGGTATGGTGCTTTATCACCAAAAGTTGATTTAATTTAATCCACATCGAAAATCATAATATCATCACCGGACATTTTAAGGTATTTATTGCATTTTTTTGCTGACATACAATTTTCAAACCACTGTCAACAACACAATAAGTGCACATACACCAAAATGTTGTGAGTACATTTATATTAGAAATTCCAAAATTTTTTAATGGAATTGTATAAATTCATCTGACAATGCTTAGTGATACCGAAGTGAAAGCCTTAGAAGGCAGCTCCCGTATTTCATACATAATGGCATGAATGTGGCTTTAAAATGAAGTCAGAATCAATTTGATATCTCGTACCGTTATTGTTTTATGTATATATGTAGTATGTTTTCTTTTTTTTTTCTTATTGGTCTTATTTGGTCACCTTTTATTACCTTTAATATATACAATTTAAACTAACCAACTAATCTTTGAGGAAAATTTTCAAGTTTATATTAAGGCTGTTCAAATTCGGGTTTTTCGAAGCTTTAAAGTATTCGAATCTTCGATGAGAACTCCGGCACTTCGAAGTTTTTTGAAGCGAAGCTTCGAAGGTAACTATTAGAATAGGAAATACTTCGAAGAATTCAATACTTCGAAGCTTCGAATGGTACGCAGATTGAGATACATACATATTTTGTGTCTATTTTTTTATTTCAATTTGAAACAAAATTTTTTATCACTTTCTGAATGATGGGTAATTTATAGATGAAGAAAACTTAAAAACAATAGTTTTCAATGCGACACTGGACGCGTTCCATAAACGTAAGTTCTCTGCAATGTAGTTTACATTGACCCATTTTATACCATCCTCGAGCACGCGCAGAGGTCGAATTGTTGTCTGGCTCGAGAAGCATGTAATGCTATGTTCGACAACTCCCATAAATTCCGTGAATTTGCGGCTGGAGGTAAAGTCGCCGGCATGCCATTAACTTCGTACATGTTCGAATTTTCTTTGCCATATAAACGCGCTTTTCCGATGGTTTCGGAGAGTGGCTTGACAAAGCAATTTTCTCAATTGAAATACAAAAAATGTTTTCTGAGAATGCACTTTTTATGTGTTCATAAATAGGTTAAAAAAAATCTATTTTAAGATCAGGAATATATAGGTCTGTTATTATTCTACAGTATTATTCTACATGCTCACTTGCCTTTCTTTATGCTGGCGTTTTCTTTGTAGAACAATTGAGTGAGTCTTCAGATGCGCACAAAGTGTACTTGTAGATCCATGTGACCACAAAACTCGCTAGTATACGTTGCAAATCGCTCATTGAATATCAGCACTTCTAGTAAAATAGCCACCAAGGATCTCACTTTTTGTTTTTTTGTTTGTAGTTATAATTATATGTTAATAATTTTTGAACGAAGTTTATCACACAGGCACAAAAAAATGTTGAAATATCCAGCAAACATTATGACTTTTAAAAGACTCTTTTCAGACTCATATAAATGAGTTTTTATCGTCATAATGCGCTCAAAAAAGATTCTTTTCTAAGTATATTTTCGTAAGTTGTGGGCTTCAAAATATGATTCATAATAATGACTGCTTTATGTCTCATTTTGGACTCAAAATTAAGACTATTTTAAGACTCGTAATAAAGACTCTTTAAAGACTCACAATGAAGACTCTTTTAGAACTCATATAAATAAGTCTTTTTGGACTCAAAATTAAGACTCTTTTAAGACTCATAGTTAATACTCTTTTAAGACTCACAATAAAGACTCATTAAATACTCGAAAGAAAGACTCTTTTAGAACTCTAAGTCTTTTTGGACTCAAAATGAAGACTCCTTTAAAAGACATATTTCATTCTCTTTTTAAGAATTATGCAATGGAATCTTTGAAGACTTTCAGAACTCGTAGAAGTTATTATTTTAAGAGACAGAAGTCTCATGTTAAAGGTTTTTTAATGGTTTAAAAACTCTTTACAAACACTAATTTCTAAATAAAACACTAATGTTAATAAAACATAACAAACCCCTTTGCGCGAAATTATCTTGTGTGCCATTTTTTCCGTTTATTTAATAATATCTATATATATAAAAAGAAGTGTACGTTTGGTTGAAATCGCATCACTTCAGAACGGCTGGACCGATTTGGATAATTTTTTTTTTTTAAATGTTCGTTTTAGTCCAAGTTAGGTTTTTAAGGAAAGAAAAATTGACCACGCCCACTTTTGCGCCCACTTTTTTTGATTTATCTAAAATCGGAAAACGGCTGGACCGATTTGGATACTTTTTTTTTCAAATGTTCGTAGTAATCCAATTTAAGTGTTTACTGAAACTTGACCACGCCCACTTTTGCGCCCACTCTTTTGATATCTATGTATATAAAAATAAGTTGCATTGTGTATGAAATTGATGTTCTCTGTAATGCGTGAACCGATTTTGTTTCTGGAAATTTCCCATGAAAGGTGACATCAATACGAAGGTTTTTTTGTACAAACGGTCTTTGTATGTGTATTGGTTTATGAATTATAGGCATTTTAGTGAAGTTTTACAAAATACAGGTGTGAAAAAATACAGATGTGCACATATGGTGTATATGGGGAAATATTTGCAAGGGAAATTGGAAATAAATGAAATATTGGAATAATTTGGCAAGTCTCACTTTAGTTTGCATTTGCGCGAAAAATATAGGCATTGTAAAAATTTTCCATACCCCCTTTACCGCCTACAAATCAATAAAAATGCTATATTTAAGACTTTTTTGGTCGTATTAGACTAAAATTTGGTAAATAAGTTCGTATGGTTACTGTCGGCAACTATACTAAAACTGGGCATGGTCTAACTTTATATACGCCCACTTTTTAGAAATCATTATTATTCCTCAGTTGTACAATGTACATGTTTTGATAGTGGAAAATTGATGTGTAGACGTTTTGGGCCCAAGAGGTAGTTATTATATATTTGAGCGAACATTAGACAAGGGGGAATTTGGCCACACAGGTCAAATTTATGATATCGAATTGCTTTGGAACTAAATGTCGTATGTAACTATGCAATAGACTCCTAAACTACTCATCCGATTAGCATGAAAATTTGTGTATAGAAGTTTTTTGGTACGGTGCGTGTTTGTGAGCTATCAATTTTTATACACCTTGAACACCAGAGGGCGCTGTCGTAAAAATTTTTTACAAAACTGCCTAAAACTCACAAACCGCTCATGCGATTAGAATAAAAATTGGTATAGAGTAGTTCTCAGGTACGATGAGTTTTTTGACAGTATCTTCTTTGAACCACCTTGGACACCAGATGGTGCTGTAGTACAAATTTTTTACAAAATCGCATATTTTTAGTTGTTACATATGCAAATATTTACAAAATATAAAATATTTCTTAAATTTAGTAACATTAAAAAATTTCCGTTATTTTTACATCAAAAACATGAACATATCTTGAAAACTATGAAAAATTTTACTGCAACGATATATTTAATGCAACATCCTGCTCAAAAATGAGAAAAACACAATCAGAAATTTAATTTTGCGACTTTCGAGTCAAATATCTCCGCTGCTTTTGTATACATTTTGTTAAATTTTTTTTTTTTGTCGTAAAGCTTCATCAAAGAACTATGAAAACCTTATTGCAAAAATACCGTTAGTTGAGTATATATATTTTAAATATTTTTTTCAAAAAAGGTCTGAAATTTTGGAGTTTTCCTCAAAAAAAGGCTCAAAATTTGTTTTTGTTGTAAAAATAATTTAAATTCAAATTCGCAAATTTTCAACTCTATTTAAAATCTACAACATTTATAGGCAAAAGCTATTTCAATTTTACGCAAAAATTAAAAACCATTTTTGTGACATTATTAATTAAAAACATTTTTTTCCAATATTATCTTAAAATTAATTTATTAGAAAAAATTATCTTAATATCTCTTACCAATCAAAAGTTATAGCCAATAATCTTTATCCAAAATATATATACAAAAAGCAAAACGCTGTCTGTGTGATGGCTGGAAACTTCAAAATTACTGAGCCGATAGAGCTGAAATTTTGGCAGTACATTTTTTTCAAGTACGAGATGGTTTAAATTTCTGTCACACCCCCTTTTACCGCCCACAAATCAATAAAAATGCTATATTTCCTACGGTTTTTGTCGATTTGGCTACATTTTAGTAATTTAGTTTGTATTCTCACTGTCGGCAACTGTACTAAAACTGGGTAATGTCCATCTACTAGAAAACTGGGATGGGCATTTTATAAGTGAGTGTGGCTCCCATACAATTAAAACTTTTATTATCGAATAGCTTTGAAAGTAAACGTAGCAGTACTTACATACAAACTCAAAATGGAGTTACTATTTGGTGATCTCCTGCTACTGGGAAACTGTAACGGGCAGTGGAAAATAACAGTGGTGTCAAACTATGAGTTTAAGAAAAGTTTTGAATACACCTATTATGTTCTCATATAGTTGCAGGGTGCAGCAACGCGCGTCGAGAAAAGGCTAGTTAATAATAAAAATAAAAATATTTCCATATTTCGTAACGTTGAAGTTTTTTTCCTTTTCGAAGTTTTGAAACGAAGATTCGAACTTCGTATAAAGGCCATAGGCTGTGCTCACGCGTCAATCAACCCAGCAGTTATTTTGGAGTCAATTGAAATAGTGAACTAGTTCATTTCTAGCGCAGTTCGCAGTAGTTCTGAAAAAGTACAAAAGGCGTTCAAAAAAAAGTGTAGAACAGTTATTTTTGTTTTTGTTTTCAAACGTATTGCTGAAAAAAATAAACGCGTTCTGACTGTTTTTTAAAATTTAAAAAAAATAATAAAAAAAAGAAATGTTTATATACAAAATGTTTTCTGGAATGTGGATGGAAAAGATGGTACAAATGAGATCTTTAGGACCTTTCCGTTGCACTAACTTTTTAAACTTTTAATATGTTCACTTTAAAACTAGTCAAAAAAGAACCACTTTCAGGCTACTGCGAAAGCAACCAGTTTAAAAATGTTCCTAATGCAACTAGTTCAAATATGGGGAAAAAGGAGTGTTTCTGGGGACAATTGTCTTTTCCTATGACATCAACCCGCAAAAAGCGTCAGTTCGTTCAATGTTAAAGGGTATTGTAGTGGAACTAGTACTGGTCCTTTTTGGAACTAGTTCAGAACTATTTCAAATTTGGTCCACTTTTCTGCTGGGAAGTAATTGATAAGAAGCTAGTAGATTCAACACAAAAGTACTTTTATGAGTAGAAAAAGCATAAAATTGTAGGCAAAATGACGCTTATCGCAAACAGTAGGTAGCAGAAAAGCCTGCGTCGGCGGTTCAATCAAACAATCACGTGTGAGCAGACTTCAGTCAAATTCTCTCAGAGCGAGTAAAAAATAAAAAAATCCCGTTATTCTTCAATCATTTGCTTGGCGTGTGAGCATAGCCTTAGCTATAGTTTATATTATCAAGCACATTTAAGAATGAATATTGCTTAAATTGTTGGTAAAAACTAAATTTCCCATAAAAAAACTTCCTTCGTTAACAACTACACTGCTCTTATGGAAAAAATATAAGATATTTAAGAGTAAAACATTTTTCTACCATAAAAATTTGGGTTCGTTTTCAATATGTCACTGTTTTTGATTTACTATTTTCTATTCATTCAAATATTTTCCTCTTCTATTTTCGGTAAATTTTATTACAAGAGTTATACAAACGTTATAACTTATATAGAAGTTATTATATTCTTCATTCAATTAATATAAAAAGTATCTAAAACTTATGTTGAAAAATCTTAATAACTTTCTTAGAAAACAACTTGATAAAATTTCTGTTATTAGCAAAAACTGTTCCATTTACAAACATTTTCCAATGTATGTCATTCTTCCACTCCCACATTCCGCTTAGATATTATATGAACTTCAATATATCAATTAATACTTATATCCACAGACTCATCCCCAAATCTTGCGTACACGATTGACACTTAATATCGGTCGTTTACATGCCACGCATTTGCTGTCAACCAACAAAGTTTATTGCATCCATGTAGCATTTTTCCCACTGTAACTCACTGAGCGAGTTTTGAATATTTAGATACGTTTGTTTGTTTTTATGTTGCATTTGTACATATGTCTCCAAAAGGAGAAAATAAAAATAAAAACATTTATATTCTGCTCTCAACAAATCGTTTGTCAATCAACGATGATGAACTTTTATGAGTTCACACTTTATGAAAATAGGTTTTTATTCTTACTTTACATGTAAGTATTTTTTTCCCCTCAACATTTCTATGAGGAAAAATTAATGTGTGGCCGAAAAATATTCGACAACATGTTAAAGAGGTATTTCTAATTTTTCCCAGATAATGCCAAATAGTTATGCTTGTCAGCAGCGCTATTATTTTATGGATAGTGTCATAAATTGCTAGAAACACGCAGATATTCTTGTCATTTTGATAATTAACAGTTTTATAAACATGATAGAATTAGAATTAATATCTTTTTCGTTTTAAAGATTAATTAAATAAGGAATGTCGTTGAAAATGACTTTTTATTGCTTAAAAATCAAAATGTTTAGCGCAAACATGCTTTTCTATGAAAGTTGGCAAGAAAATAGTAATAAACTGGGCTATAATTAGTTTTTTTCTTTTTTTTTGTCAAATCAAATATTTATAAATAGATAAATAGATTATTTGAAAAGTTTATATAAACTTACAACCGAACGGCAAGTGCTTACGATAATCTCTACTCAGTTGTAAAGATACATGCTTATTTTTCATCAAATCATGAAAGAATTATTGATAGCTTAAATATAAAAATCTTGTAGTATTTTCTTGGCCTTGATTTTGTTTTTTTTTTAACTATTTTTATGTTTTTGAGCTTTAAATAATGAAAACCCGTATTACGGTTTTTGAAATTTTGCCGTATAATTACGTCTTTTAGCGCGGTTTGTTTGGGGCCGTTTTCACAATTTCTTTCAAACGTACCTTGCGTTTTTGTCAACACTTTGGGATATACATACAGCCTTAAAAATCATCGTAGAAAGTTTAAATATGTGCCAAAATATCAGTTATATGGCGAATCAAATTAATATCTAATTCTGGATTTTGTCACTTCTTTAGTGAAGTCACAAAATTGAATAATCAAAGAAGAAAAGTCTCTAATTTTTTTATGAAAATAAATGCATAGAATGCTTCAGTAGCGACTTATGAGCCCAAAGCGGCTGTCGGTTGTAGGGTGCGCTATGCAACAAAATACATGGAAATGTATGCAGTCACCAAAAATTAAATCGCCGAAGAAAATCGCGACGGAAAAATGCCCGAATAGAATTTATTTTATTTTATCTCTGACGGCTGTCGGATCTCTCTTTGAGAGACGTAATTGTTGCTATACTTTTGTTAAGAATTGGCTCTGTTCAGTGTTATTTTCTAAGTTTTTACCATGAGCTGACGTTTCGTTTTGTGTGTCTGTGTTGTTTTCATGTAAGTTCAAAACAAAATATGAAATTTTGTGCCATTCACACACCGAAAAGCAACTCTGATCCGACAACCGACAATTGCTCCTATTCTGGACGTGTTCGCAGCGGATTTCTCAGAGAGAGAGGACCGACAACTGACAGCCGCTTTGGTTCTGTTCGGGCTCTATGTTGTTGTTATTTTTGTTGCGTTTTTTCCAAGAATGAATGAAAGAATATTACGTTTTCCGCAGTCCCGTTATCTAATGCTCTCTTTCTCAACTGAGTGCATGACGTCACACAGAACTTCTGCTTGACAAAAACGTATGCAAATGTGCGATCGCTTAGGCAAATTGACGAAATTGAAAATAAATTCTTTTGGAAAAGTAAAGTAAAAATATCTACACTTATGTATGTATAAAAATATGAAAATTTTTGTATAAGAAAAATATCAATTTTTGAAATTTTCAAGATTTTTATCTTCTAAACCATTTGAGACCGACAAAATTTTATTGCACCAATAGGTTTAGAGCTCCATATACATATTATAAAAATAAGAAAAAAATATTTAGGCTTGGGCTCCACAGTAATATTATTCTAAATTCAGACAATATCGCTTATGACGTCATGTTCTCTCTCTCTCTCCCTCTCATTTGCGGAACGCGTAATCTTGTTTCTATAATTCTTGCGTTTTTTCGTGCCGAAGTCGCGAACGCAACATCATGTCGTTTGTTAAATATCGTCTTACGAATATTTCTCAGCAACTGCTTGTGTTGTTGTTATTATTATGTATATAAAATTTACATGTTTACATACATATCAGTTGCTTTCGTTTTTGCTGTAGAAGTACGTTATTCTCGGAGGTAAGTAGGGTGCTTGATTGCGATCAGCAAACAACCAATGCAAACGATGTCATACTTTGAGCCTTTGATGTGCTTAAAGTATTGATCGTTAAATGTTGATTTAAACACTTATTAGTCTGTTTGATCCTCACTGGGAGGAAAATTCATGTTAGAACTCTCTAACTTACATAAATTTTACACAATAACATGAAATACCACCTTAATCAAAAAGTTCCCGAAATTTATTCAGAAATTTAAAAATACAAGGTTATACATCAAAATCGATACTGTCTCCTTCAAAGTACTGCTCATCGCAACATACTTATACCAGTGCTTAATCCAATCCTCGAAACATTTTCTATATTCTGTTTATGGTAGAGCCATCTTCGATTTTTCCATGATCTCATCTTGGGTGCTGAAACGCGTTCCGCGGAGCGGTTTCTTGAGTAAACCGAATAGGAAAAAGTCGCAGGGAGCCAAATTAGGTGAATTCGGTGGTTGTTTAAAAATATTCGTTTCGTTTTTAGCCAAATGTTCACGGCTAACGGTGCGCTATCGTGGTGCAAGGTTCACAAATCCGATCTTTTTTGGTGAATTGCTTCACGCAAACGTCTCATAATGCCTAAATAATACTCATTCGGTGCACGCTATTCGCTCGCTTGATGTCTGGATTACGTGTCATACTCATTAATCCCCGTTTCGTATCCAGTAATGATCCGTTTGATGTATGTTGGGTTGGATTCGACCATGGAAATCATGTCTTTTGCGACGTCATCGCTGTCCATTTTTTGTATGAAATTCAGGTCTTTCGGCACTAGCTTTGCAGCGATATGTCTGAGGCCCAAATCATTAGCCAAAATGTCTCGAACTGACCCAAAAGTAATACCCAACTCCTCTATTATCTCTCTAATGGTCAATTTGCGGTCTACGGTCATCCATTATTTTGTTGATATTTTCGTCGGTTTTCGATGTCTATGCCCTGCCACTGCGTTCATCATCGTTCACAGACTCACGACCACTTCTGAAGCGCTCTTGCCGTGATGTATCTAATTTAGTAAGTCGATTTAGATCATTTCGCAAATAGCCTTAGTCTCAATAAGAAGTATATAAAGTGGTTCTTTGAAAAGTCGTTATGAAGTTGACATAACTCACTTTAGCAAGGCATTTCACAACATCTCTCACACTATCTTCCTTCTAAGGCTAAAAGCTTTCGGCTTTAAACCGAATAGTGATGTAATTATTTTTTTCGAATATCTTTCGGGTCGCTGGATCCAAACATATGATTGCATATATGATACACGAGCAGTTTTTGCTCGAACGTCAATGTGCGTGACCACAAGGTCATGCTGGCATAGTTCGGGTTAAAGCCCTGTTTATTGCTTGGTTTAAATCTTACCCTGAAGAACGTCATCTTTAGATTTCAAAATCCGAGGTTTTTACAGATTTTTTTTACAACTGAAGTTTTTACTCAAGGCAGCCACTTTGATCCTTTGTTATTTATCTTAACAATATCCGATGTCGATGATGTAATCAAATCTTTCTGTTTATGATGACGACATGAAAATCTAGCGACGCATACATACCAACGCTGACTCTTGCCACCTTCAAGATGACCTAATGAATTTTTCTACTTGGTGCCAAAAAAAACTTTCTGGAACTCAATATCAGTAAATGCCAAGTAATCACATACTCGCGAAAGAGACATCTCCATCACGATCTTATTACACTTTTGGAGAGCCTGTTCCCTCAGTATGTTAAGTTCTTTGCGGAGATTGGATAATTTGCGATAAGGAACTTTATTTTCGGTCCCATATTGATAACATCATAAGTAGAGTAGATAACATCATCACTCTACACTTGGTTTTGTGAAACATTGGTCTATGCAGTTCTCCAGCCCATATATTACAAAATTCCTCTACCTTACCTTTGTGAGGCCCATACTCAAATATGCTAGCCAGGTCTGGTCACCTCTCTATGTCTCTCATTCGATGCATATCGAAGCTGTGCAACATTCGATTCGCGTTACGCAGCCTTCCAGGTTCCGACAGCTTCAATTTACATCCTGATGCTGATCGTTTAATACCGTTATCGTTTAACATAAAACTCTTGAAATACGCAGGGTAGTTACCGATGTTCTCTCCATTCGCCAACTACTAAGCGGAACCATGATACAATTATATAAGTTTGGAGTGACAGTTATTTCATCTTGCACCAACTGTCAAAAATAGTATAAATTAGAGAACGAAAAAATTATAAAATAAAATAGAAAACAAAATATACAGGCAAATGACATTCGGTGCAAGACACTCGTGAGGAAATATACAGCTGTCACTCGTACTTTGTATAATTGTATCATGGGCGGAACTATTAACTGCCCTACACTGCTTCAAATGATATGCCAACCCATGCAACCTCAGGTCTTATACCTCTCAGCCATCTCAACTTTCATCGCACCGGCTATGGATGCGGCGAACCTATAACTAGGATGCTTCGTTTGCCAAATTACATTATCAGTGAACTTGACTTTCATTTCAGTAGATCCTAACTTCGAAATATCCTTCTTAGCTCCAACCCTACTTATCTATATATATAAAAATAAGTTGCATTGTGTATGAAATTGATGTTCTCTGTAATGCGTGAAGCGATTTTGTTTCTGGAAAGGTGACTTCAATACGAAGGCTTTTATGTATAAACGGTCTTTGTGCCACACCCCCTTTTACCACCCATAAATCAATAAAAATTCTATATATCAGAAGGTTTTGGTGGTGCTATACTAAAATTTAGTAATAACTTTTGTTTGCTTGCTGTCGGCAACTGTACTAAAAGTGGATAATGTCCATCTACTCGAAAACTGGAATGGGCTTTTATAGGGGGTTGTGGATCCGCCCATACAATTAAAATTTGTAATATCGCATAGCTTTGGAAGTAAAAGTAACAGTACTTACATACAAACTCAAAATGGAGTTACTATTTGGTGATGCCCTGCTACTGGGAAACTGTAACGGGCAGTGAAAAATGACAGTGGTGTCAAACTATGGGTCTAATAAAAGCTTTGAATATACTTATTATGTTCCCATATAGTTGCAGGGTGCAGCAACGCGCACATGGAAAAAGCTAGTATATATGTATATCCTCAAGATACCATTAAGTCTTGGTATAAATGTATCTATCTCCTTAAAAATGTCATCAAGATAATAAAACGGAAGAAAATTAGTTTATTAATTTTTAGTTATTGTCATCAAAGCTGATATTTTTGACATTTTATTAATATTTTTTGGGAAATGTCAATGTGTTCAATGCTTTCAATTTTCAATGCTTTTATTTCATATGTGGAATGCCATATTTTCTTACCATAGCAGACTCTGTGGAATTGCCTTTCTATGAGTCTTTCTAGATCTTTCCAAGAACTATCTTATTATGAAATGTGCCAGACGCTCTAGACTGAGTGGCTCTAGTTATCCATACTATCTGCAATGAATTCCATGAATTTAATAATTAATATATTTCAGAATAAATTTTAAGGAATTATCTGGAAAATATGTATCGCTAATCAATCAAGATAATTTTCACTCCGACTAAATGTCTAAAATTACAACATCAGCAAGTACTTAATTGACTCTAAGTACTCGAAGGCCAAGGGATGCTCGTATTACCAACTGAGTAAGGTCATAAAAATATGAAAATTCATGTTTGTTTAGCTCGAAAACAATGTCTCCCACTTATTAGTAAGGTTTTATTTTTTCATTTTTTATTTATTTTTTTTTTTATTCACTATTATTACAAGCAGACATCTGACAAATATAACCAAAACAAACCACCCTTAAAATCCAAAGAAGAGCTATTCAAGTGTGCGCTGAGGACCCGTACCGTAGAAAGGACCGACCCGCTTATCGAGTGTCTGCATTGAAGTCAAGTGGATTATTGCTTTATGACTCTCTATCGTTTGTTGTTCTTGGCTTTGTTTTTTTTTTTGTTTTGAGTATAGCTATGTACCATTAGCTGACCTTTTGAGAAAAAATAATAATATTTCATGCAGATAAGTTCTAAACGACTTAATGATGATTAAATACTTGGAGCATTTAAAATAACGCACTTAAGGTGGCCTAAACGGTTTCGTGTTACAAGTCAATGATTGAGTATTGTTGTCGTTTTTGTTGTTGTAGTTGCTGTTATTGTTGTTGTTTTTGTTGTAGCTATCCAGAGTAAAATATGTGACCACATTTTATTCCAAAAGTTTTATGTAAAACCTACACTTGTTGCTAAACGCTGCTTGCCAAGAAGAATGCGTAGCCTAAAAACTTAATGTTACCAATTATCGCTACTTAGCCAGACTAAACAAACCCCAGCTTTGATCAGCTTTGTCGGCTAGCCATCACAAATCGAAATCCAAATCCAATTCTAATTTCAATGAATTTTTAATACTCTCTAGTTTCAAGCTTTAATCAAACCCATTCAATGCATAAATTATTGATGTTGAATCGGCGGAGAAAAAAAAAGAACAAAGGAAAAGACGCTCATGAAAAATGAAAACTGAAATAATAATAAAAACTACAAAAAACTTCAATAAAACGGTAGCAGCTTTTGGACCCCCTAAAGTCTAAAACGCTTGTATGAGCTTGGAAACTAGTTGAAGAAAAAAAAAAAAAAAAAACAAAAACAAGATACAGATAAAACGGTAGCTACAGATATTTTAAAGCTGGTCATAAATTTTTTTGGCTTCTTTTTTTTTCTTTCTTCTTTTTCAAAATAAGCCGCAAATTTAAATTTGATATCTTTACCATTAGTAGTTCAAACAGTCAAGAAATACGTTAACTTAATTAGATACATTTAGTTTGAAAATGAAAAATACAACGTCAAGCTGGCGTCTTTAACTTGCTGACTAATTGTGTAGAAAGAAAAAATGTTTGATTCAACGTAATTTTTTTTAAGCTATTGAGATGGAGCAACATTTCAATTAACTTAACCCAAATGAGACTGTTTAACCGTACTAGCTTATTTTTTCACTTTTGTTAACGACGAACTTAAATTATTGCACAAAATAATATTCTCTTGAATAACAAAGGGGTAAGCAAAGGGCTTTGCGTTACAGTTTTTAAGGAAACTTGTAAAAATTTCGTTTTCTCATGCTTTAGCCAATTATATCTTAATTTTACGCTTCCAAAAAAATCATATTTCGAATGTGGCACATATTTTTTCTATTCGAGCATATTCGTATGACTTTATCAAACAGTAAAAAAAGAATTTCCCAAAAATTTCCCAAAAGGGAAATTTTACTTTTTTCCAATTTTGCAGTTTTAGGTGACTATTTATTACATTTCTTTAAAAAAAAAAATTTACGCAATCAAAAATTCTAAGAGGGAAGCTTAAGAAAATGTTATCCTTTAGTAAATTGTTTTAAATAATTCCCTAATATACATGCAAATAGTGAAAATAAATTAATGTTTTACGTGAAAATATATTATAACAGTAATTATCTTTGAGCACAACATATTATCTACTGAAAAATAAAAATTCCCAAAAAATTTCCCAAAAAGGTACATGTAAGATTTTCTTCCTTTACGGTTATTTAAGACTAAGATCTGTCTTATAGCCAAAATTTAGGCCAAACACAAAATTTCCTAAAATTAATTTCCTTAAAAAAGTCTTTTTAAATGCATATTTATATGGAACAATCTCCTATTTTTAAGTATTTGTCTAAAAGTCCGTAATTTGCACAAAAGATAAACACACTGCAAACGATTTTGATTGAAATTCATGTAATTTTTCTCGTATTTAAAAAATGCTTTAATTTTTTGTAGTACTTACGATTAGTGAAAGTATCCCCGAGTGAACAGTGCATTGAGTATGCGTTAAATGAAATTTTGTTGCTTTGTACTTAAAAGCCACACTGAGAAAATTGAACGCCTTAAAATCAAAAGTTGCTAAAAGACTGTAACCAGAATATCTTTGCTACAAGGAAAAGATCGTTGCACTAATGATTTATTCTTTAAATAAGCAACTTCTGCATCTTTGAAACAAAAGACTGAAGTTCTTTGAAGCTAAATCAATCAAAAAATATTTGCCGTAAAGATAAATTATTTATTATAACGATTTAATTCTTTGCTAACAAGAATTTGTTAACAAAGAAAAAAGTACGCAAAATCAACAAATTTTCTTTGTTTTCTTGAAGCTAAGCATCGTTGTTTCAAAGACAAAGTCTTTAACTTTAAAGAATTTTTTCTACAAAATCATATTTTTCTTAAAAATACACACGCTTATAGTTCGCAGTTACTTTGTGGGCAATATGTTCTATATAAGGCAATTGATGTATTAACCCTTTGACCATTGGGACACCGGTGACCCTTTTACTTTCGAATTTTTCCTGGAAAAACTATGCAAACGATTTTTCTTAACAAGGTATCGTTCAACAGGGAATGAATGTGGCTTCCAGAAAGTACTTAATTGTCAAGAGTAGATTCATCCCTTTGCCTACCAGACCACCCCAAAGTCGAAAAATCTTTACCTTTTCTCCCCCTTCTTCTTGCTGCAATATTTTGTGGGTAAGAAGAGCTATAGGTAAAAAATTTGTGGGGAAGTTGCGGGCAACCTTCCACTTTTTAATAAAAAATACCAAAAAAAGATAGTCCACTTGCGCTATCCACGCGACCACCAAATCTAACGAGACCTGTATGTCCCAATGGTCGTCAGCGGTAAATCTCTAAGATATATTTAATTTTGTTGAAAAGTTGATTTAATTGAAATGAAAATAAATTCGTTTGCATTTTTGATCAATGCATTGAATTTTCATTTTCTTATGATGAAATTTGAAGTTATTTCGATCATTGGCGAAGCAAAATGGTTTTTTACAAAAGGCACAAATAGTAATTATTCGATGGCCTTTGTGTTGTTTTGAGCAGAAAATACATCCTTACGTCCCGTTTCACTTTTCCGCAAGTTTAAATCTCTTAGGTACCTGTCTTACAACAACACAACAGCGGTTGGTGACCGCATTGATCATTTGAGTAGCCAGTTGCCCGCGAACTTCCGATGCAGATATAGAAAATGAATCATTATCCAAAGTAGAAATTTTGTGCACAGCGGCGGATTTATATATGGGTTGATAAGGCTTTAGCCGCCATTCCCCTTGAATAATTTTTGTGTTGGAAAAAAAATTGAAAAAAGCGCTAAAAGCCGTTTCAGCCTCCCCCTTGGACTATAAAACTGTTCACTCAGTCCTTTCCCCCTCTGGTGAATCCTAGATCCGCCACTGATTGTGCACACTCAAATTAAAGCGATCGCAGAAAAGACGCAAATAGAATTTGGTCTTTGATTTGCAATCGTGTTCGTAGTAATACTGGAATAAAAACACAAAATCAAAAGTGTAATTTTCTTTCTAATGGTGGTACTTTGGCCACTCTACGACTATTGGTACAAAAGATATTTCCAAAATAGATCAAAAATTCGTTAAAAAATCTCAACAATTTTTTTTTTTACGGAGTTTTTTTTGTTTTGCATCAAATGAAAGTTCCGATTTTTTGAAAATTTAACCCATTTTGTGATATTTTGAATAGTCGTAAAGAGGTAAAAGTACCACTATTTGAAAGGTTATTTTTCAACATTTCATTGGATCAGACATTTCGTCGTAGGAAATATAGAAGGATTTTTAAAAAATCATTTTCTTATTGAGATAAAATTCTCTAATGGTTTTTTAAATATTACAACACAAGAACTGGAACAAAATTTTAATGAACACGAACAATGAACTGTTCCTTAAAATTAAGAACAACGATTCATTGAACCAAAGAATTCGTTCTTTGGGGCAATGAATAGTTCTTAAAAATCAATGAATTTCGCTTTATGAACGAGATTCTTTGATTTTAAGAACAATATTTGGTTCAGTGTAGTATTAATGAAATCGACTTTTTTAAAGACGTACATCTTTGTCACAAGAATTTAAGTCTTTGATGTAAAGTATATTTTTCATGGGAATTTAACAATCTTTGTGCCTTTGCCGTAAGGATGTTTTATCTTTGGGCACAATCTAACTAATAAAAGTCTTTGTGGCAAAGTGTATTTTCATTGGTTTTATGATTAATTTGCCTGAGTGCAGGAATTGTTTCTCTACAATTCTGATATTTTTCTATAACTCTCCACATGATATGTTGTTAGAAACACAAAATTTCAGACAATCTTTATTGTCTGGCTGGATCTTAGCCCTCACTACGAAAATAAGCAAACAAATTAATGAGAACCCGCTCCATAATCAACCTGATAATAACAATATCAGATTTTATTAATATGTTTATCTCATTAAACAGTTTTTAGTTCTACAAATGTATATACATAATATGTATAATATATATGACAATTATCCATTTAATAAATATTTAGATAAAAAAATCTTTAATTTCGAATTGTTTTTAATTTTTTTTTTACTAAAAAAAAATGTTCCCGCGAGTTCTGTAAAATCTCGGAATTTTCTAAAATGTCCCTATATTGCCCTTTCCAAATCTGGGAACCCTGAATAGCACCTTTTCCACTCAAAAAATGTGAGATTAAAATTTTTTCAACTTCATTAGCAAGATTTAACAGCCCAAAAACAATTTCCCAAAACAAAAATTTAAAGTTTCCCATTATTTCGCAATTTAAGAGCTATATTCTGCTTATTAAAAAAAATTAAATTTCCTTGGAGGGAAATTTAAAAATTTTTCAATATGTATTTTGTTAAGTTTTCATGCCTAGTTTTAACACAATTTGTGTAAAATTTTATTCATAGAGTGTAAACTACTTCATAAATACATAATTATAAATAACTCGTTGTTGCTGTGAAACTCTTTTTCCAAAAAAAAAGCTTAGGATTTAGGTTTTCTCTTCAATGCAATGTGTTTTTTGAGTTTTTTTGCTTCTAAAGTGCGAAAAATTAAAATTTCCCTAAAAAATTCCCAAAAGGGAAATTTTTGATTTTTCACTTGAACCATTTTTAAAAAAGCTTCAATAAGGCAGGTGACGCATTAAGACAGAAATGTTCACATATCTCAACTTTATTGCAACTTAGATCTAAATTTATGCTTAAAAAACAATATAAATGTTTAAAAATGTCTCGAATTAATGCATTAAACACAATTTTAAGCAGGAATTTCTTTTAAATTCTATTCCTACTTATAATAAAGCTCAGCTTATTTCACTGGGATATGGGCTTGTCCAGAAAATGGTCAACCAGAGGTAAAAAAAATAAATTTACTTATTTCTTAAAGTTTTGGTTGCAAAAAAAAAGCTTAATATCTCTTCAATCGAATACAAGAGCTTACTTTGGTTATATTCTCTTGAGTGTCGTGAAAATGCCAGATTTATTGTCAATTGAAATAATTTTGTTTTTTTTTTTAATTTTTCTACTCATATTTGTGATGATAGGTTATGCTCTTTTATGCTCAAATAAGAGAACTCTGAGAACAGCAACAACTGCCAATTCGAAATATTTCAAAGTCAGTGCATGAAAGAATTTAATTTTTAAATGTAGATATAGTATTTCTAAATTTTTAAAAACATTCATGTGAATTTTCAATTAGAGGGAAAAATGTGTAACGTCCGACACGTGACGTCCGAACAAATAAAATTGCTAACTGTAACTTAAAAAAAATTATTTTTTAAATGATATAGGATTTTCTTTAAAACTTATTTAACTTGCAGTTATTTGTTCTCTTAGGCTGCGAACATAGTAGACGCGAGTTGCTGATCCGAGCCGATTGAAACTCAAAAACGCATTCGGGTAAAAGAGATGCGTGACTTGCGTACTGTATTGCTCTTATATGTTTTTCGGCTCGGCTCAGCAACTCGCGTTCACTATGTTCGCAGCCTTAGACTTCTGAGGTGCGACCGACCATTTCGCAGAATTAATCTAAGCTTTAGTGTTAGTCTCACAAGAACTTCCTTTTTTTGTAACGTTCGAAAGCACGACAAAAACAACAAATTTCGGGTAGAATGCGGTAAGATGCTTGATGTTATAATTATTATAAATTTTATTTATAGGGAGCTATTTAACCAAATTAATTTTAATTGGAAAACTGTTTATAAAATTGGCGAAATATATAAAAAAATGTATCCGAATGTAACGTCCGAACGCTAGGACTTACCCATATACGCTTTAGTCGTACTTTATTGCCACACTTTATGCTGCCTTGCTTTAAACTGCCATACTTTTAAGTCAGCCTTTGCTTTACTTTTAAGCTACCAGTACCGTCAGAGCCGATAGAGGTTAAAGTGATTTGGTTTTTTTTTTTCATTTTCTATGCTGCTTCGTTGTTGGCCATTAATCGATGCCGAATAAATACCACTTCATTAAACGCAATTAATTTATGGCAGAGAAAACATTAATCAGCTGTCATTGAAAACGTGTCAATAATTAATTATGTGCTTTGACAGCTCTAGAGAATTGCACAAGTTTCGCATAAATAAGTAATCAAGTCGTAGATGTTTTTAATTAAAATAACACTTTTCTCAGACACAATCATATTTCATGTATGTATCATTATTATTAATGAAGTATTTAGCTGAATGTCAGATGTCAGCCACCTCAGAGTGTTTTCTGAAATGATTCTACTTTAACTTCTTGTTAACACTTTTGTTAAACTATAAATTGAAGTAATTTACGTCAATTATATGTAATATGCTCTTAAATGGTTTTGCTGTAGAAACGGCGAACTACGTACGTAAGCCGGTTTCATAAATTTACTTTGTAATTAAGATATAATTACAATAGTCGCTCTATTGATTTACCTTTAATATATAAACCTCGTGTTAACTTGTCATAAGTCAAGTCGTTCAGCTCGAAGCAATTAGTTTTAATTATAAAGCTTAGGACTAGGAAGTGATCTTATCAAGCTGATGACCCATTTGAAAAATAAATAAATTGTATTTATCTACATTTTCCTGAACTTAATTAATTTATATCTCTTTCTCTCACTCTCTACTTCAGATAAATCCCACTTGGACCTCTTCTCCAATCGCCCACAGCCCAAGAAGAAACGCAAGTCACGCACCGCCTTCACAAATCATCAAATCTTCGAGCTAGAAAAACGTTTTCTTTACCAAAAATATCTCTCGCCAGCCGATCGTGATGAGATCGCCAGCTCACTTGGTCTCTCAAATGCGCAGGTTATAACCTGGTTTCAGAATCGACGCGCCAAGCAAAAGCGTGACATTGAGGAGCTAAAGAAGGATTTCAACAGCGTTAAAGTTTTTTCGGCGCACAAGAGTTTTCTGGAGAATGTCAATGATTTGAGCATTTTGAAGAAGAAGCCCATGCATGATGCCGAGATGATGGGTTTGGCTGCCATGAATGTAAGCGGCTTAAATTCTAACGCTCAAATGGGTCACTCAGCTCAAACATTGAGCCCACAAAAATGAGATTTTTGGCATTTGTTGCCGAAAAAGTCGCGTTTTTATTATTAAAGATAAACAACAACAATCAACCAGACATAAAGTAATCGCGAAGTTTTCAAGTATAAGGAATACAAAATGTTCAATTGTATTTTAATGTTAAGCAAACGAGCGCGATTGCACCGCTGAAAGAATGCTGCGCAATCGTTGACTCTTGGCAGTGGATGCCAGGCGTGCTCTTTGTCTGAGCAAGCTCGAAAGACAAACAAATGAGTGCTTCGCTGATTAATCTTCAAATGCGCTGCGATCACAACTCGTCTTGGCGCTTATTAAGATAATGATGCGTTTGGATGGAAAACCGCGCTTCACACGTAAAATTGTTAATTTACGTGAAATATCTTGAACTACCGCACATGATTCCAAAGCGGTGAGAAGAAAATACGAAAACACACATGGAATAGATGGAGGCGCATATACATACAATACAAACCACTCGAAAAGAAACAGCAAGGATCTCCGCTAAATCTCTATGAAAATTTCAAATATCAAAAAAAAAAAAAAAATTAAGGAAATAAAAAAAAAATTAAGGAAATAAAAAAAAAAAAAAAAATAAAAAAATAAAAAAAAAATATAAAAATAAACTAAGAAAAAAAAATGGTTCTTTTCAGAGCCACAAACCGCCTAGGCACAGAGATAAAAATTTAATCAGTTTCAGGCAAACAAAAAATCAATACTTCAGATATACGAGGTGTGTTCAAAAAGTAAAGGGCATTTGGAGATTTCGCGGGTTGTGTTGACCAGGCCCGTAGTCAAGGGGGGGTTTTTAGGGTTAAAACCCCCCCCCTTATGGTCCAAAAAGTATAAAAAATATTATATTAGCATTAATATAACTTTGCCAATTTGCGAATACTTGCTGCACGTGCGTCTTTTTTCTCTAACAGTGCAAACTGCAAGTGTAAACAGCGAAAACATCAACACGTTTAAGTTTTCGAAAAAAGACCGATACATATAATTGAACTTTGTCCACCTCCAGCAATTTAAGAATTTATTGCGTTAATAGGTACGTGAAAGTGGTAAAATTTTGATTGAGTTTTGTTGGATAAGTTTAAGAGTTTCTTTTGTTAATTTTATTGTGCCAAAACTACAAAAATGAGCCTACTTAATTTGGCTGCAGAAACCAGAAGTAAAAAAGGCTAGAACGGTGGAAAGTAAGCACTTGATTTTAATGATTTTTTTTCCTTTATCAATGTGTAAATGTGTTCAAAAGTTGCCGAATATTTCTGAATGTTTGAAAGCGTGGTTTTTTTTTTTTGGTAGCGTGTTTGCATTGATATGTATATTAATGGATTAATTTTTTGCTTGATGCGGAACAGACAAAATCCGAATAATAGCTGCGTTTGATTCGCCAGTTCTCAACTCAATTACGAAAAAAACGGCTACTCACTTAGCTGTTACTTACTGAATAGTTGGCAACACTATTTTTGACAGACCACACACAAGAAGTCTTTCTTTTGACAGACCACAAGAAGTCTGTCAATAAATTAAATTGAAAACGAAGAAACTGCTTAAGGGGGAGATACCCCTAAACAGGGTGAAATTAGTTTTGTTTAATAATTTTTTTTCAAGTTGATAACATAATTGGATAATTTTTTATTTTCCTATATTTTTAGTAAATGGTGGATCTGCAGAGTATCTCCTGTAGCTGTCAAAATTTTCCCAATTATATGAAGCAAAAGAGGTTTTTTCTTTGAGTAATGCTATTTTGAATGGAAGGATAAACCTGTAATATCATAAGAAAGTTAAAAATTCAAATTTATATCGGCTGTTTAATCGAAGGTCCAAAATCGACTATTTTTTCAACAGTTTTGACTCCAAAAACATGATTTATTCACACGATATCTTTCAACTTTTAGGTACATCCTTTCGGAAGGTACATCCGAGCTGTACGAGCTGCTTTTGTTTTGGAGAGACTCTTTGGGTTCTGCTTCGCTACTTGTGCCTTATTGGTATTTTCGGCGAAAACTTTGCAATAGGTGCCAATAATTATACTCAGTTCGTTCAAAAGCTTCAGAATGGTGGTGTAGCCTTCACTAAATATTCCAGCAGCAAAGTTAGCTGAAATTTTGAAACCCAGGCCTCTCGATCCTGACTCACCAAAACTTATTTTGTGCTCGAATAAAGAACAAATTAAAAATTCTGATAGTGTAGTAAAAACTTCGAAGATTCAATAATGCTGTAGCCATGCAAAGGATTTGTGCGAATATGGTCACTACGAGCAGTTTATAATTTTTTTTTTTAACCCTATTCACTTCACGCTGTGTCTTTGGGTCACTATGCAATTTCAAACCAATATAAATGACTTGAAACTTGTTTAAAAGAAAAATTCGAAAAAACATTTGAAATTTTTCCGAAAATATGAGGTATCTCCCCCTTAAAGGAAAATAATTTTGTTTATGTACTCACATCACATTTTGACAGAATCTATTACATTTTACTTATTCCGTACACAAGCCAACTAAAAAATAAGAACTTGGCAACGCAACTGTACTCAAGTCAACTGATAATTGACCTACTCTATACTCAACTAGCTGTAGACTTTGTTGTTGTTTTCACATACAAATTTTGAAATAATCGACATGAATTAAGTATAGGCTGGCGAATTGAACGCAGCTAATATTATATTTCATCAATATTGCAGAATACAAAAAAGTTTTAAAGTGTTTTTTTTTTAAGTTTGTCGCTTTATTGTTATTAAGTATTTTAAAAATACATTTTCATTATCGATATCAAAAACTATCGATATTTTTTTTTAATCCAAACCCCCCCCTTAGGTAAATCCTGGCTACGGGCCTGGTGTTGACACTTTGGTTTTTATTGTTATGTGTGGCAAGCTTGTCTAGAAAGTATCTATACATTTTCAGCAATATTGGTTTTTTACTTTTTTGACAATTGTAAGAATAACACGTGTTTTGATAATTTTGTTAATTTTTAATTTTTTAGAAATAATGGCTTAGAGAATTTGCTTTAAATTTTGTTATAAGTATGGTACAAAGTGTTTTCGGTGAATCTGCTGCAAGTAAAACAATTCCTAACGACTACGAGCAGTATAAACGTTTTCATAATGGCCTTGATGATGTCGAACGCACGCAAAAACGTGAAAAGTGAAAGAATTGAGAAAACTGGGAGCGTTGAGAGTAAGAATTGAGAGCAAAGGCTTAGCAACACAAAACGCAACAACAAATCTAAGACAAAAGACAAACACAGAAACGACACGGAAACGCCTTAAATGTAGTGTAGCCTATTGTGTAGTGTATAGTGTAGTGTAGCCCATACTCTATTATGAATGATCGCCGAATCACAATTGGAGAAGTTACTTAAGATGTTGGCATATCAATTGGCTCATGGCATGAAATGTTTCCCGATATTTTGGGTATGAAACGTGGTACAGCAAAATTTGTTCCAAAAGTGTTAGGTTTCAACCAAAAACATTGGCGAACACGAGTTATTCAGAAGTCGCTGAACGATGCGGGACTACTTAAATGAATAATAACAGGCAATGAAACATAGGCTTATGGTTTTGATGTCGAAACTAAAGCGCAATCGTCCCAGTTTTATAATTGACAAAACACGTGTTAGTCTTTCAACAGCTGACAAAAAAAGTAAACAATTATTATGACTGAAAATATATAGATGCATTTTAGATATGCTTGCCAACACAACAACAAAAGAATCGTGCCAATCGGACCAACACAGCGCCCCCGTAATTACAAAATTCTCCTTACTTCTTGAACACACTTCGTAATTAGTTCAGTTCTACTACATTAGACCGTATCACCAAAACTAACCTATATTTGACCCCACCTCAATCGTTAGACATTTAAAAGACATTTTCAAAAGAAATTTTTTTTTTTTTTGATATGGTCCCTATGGTGCTTTTTTCTTGTTTTCGTTATATCGTCTGTGCTTCTTGTCCGACCCCAAACATTTTTCATATATGTGTTTATTGTTGTTTTGCAAATTTTTTTTTCTGATTTTTGTTTTTCGCGAATCTTGTTTTTTTTTAATTATCGCCCACCGTTTCTCAGTTGCTACTATGTCAACAAAATCTAAAAAGGGCAAATAACTAAAGCTCACAAAAATCATTAAGACCATGGAAACAAATGATATCCATAAAATTTATTTTTGGTGCAGTTCCGACCGATTTTATCCCAAAAATAACACTTTCGAAACGTTCGTCACTCATACTTGAATTTTTATTTATTTTTTGAATCTTTACGGGATTCAAGCTGGCTGTAGCGCTCGTAGCTATCAATCTTCGCGAAAATGTGCTCCAAACGATTTTCGTCAGTGACTGCACAATTTGGACGTAAAGCTCGGTGTTTTGCAAGTGACAAGGAAAATCTGTGAAAAACTTATAACATGATAAATACGATTTAATATATGACGTCACAATTAATCATTTATTTCATAAAAAAATGTCTGCTATAATGTTCACCAGGAGTTTTAATAATGACGTCCGAGTACCGTAAATCAGTCAATTGCTCTTGAATAAAAAGCTGAAGACATGGGGGATCAGTGATCTGAAATTTTATTAAATCGATCATTTCAGTATATGTGGTGCTGCCATATTGGATAAAGGGCTGGTAGTTGGGTCCAAGAAATTGCCGAATACGACCTGTGAGGTTTGTGTTTTAAATATTTTTTGTACATGTATGGAAGCGACGATGATGAACTGGGGGGTGGTGGTGTCAAAGAGTGAGGTGCGTAAGTCGAAAAAGATTAAGAAATTTACCGAAAAGTGGTGTAATTTTTTTTTGGTAAAAAATGTGTGCGAAATTGAAGGCCACGATGAGGTGATAGAAAAATACTTGCAGTTGCAGCTGGGTGCGAAACAAAAATATTTAAAGCCGATAACAACAACTACTGTTGGGCACAGTTTGTAACAGAGCATGATTATATTAATTAAACTTACTCTTAACGAAAAATAATCGTCAACTTTAATAAACAACTAGAGATTTTATTACAATTCTAGTAAATATCAAATTTCATATATAAAATGTTTTTGCAATCTTCAACACTCGATATAATTGACTTTTATTAATTGTCTTATGAGAACAGTTGTGATTGAAAAACCCAAGTTGTTTTTTTAATAAAAAGTCGAGTATGAGTGACGAACATTTCGAAAGTGTTATTTTTGGGTTAAAATCGGTCGGAACTGCACCAAAAATAAATTTTATGGGAATCATTTGTTTCCATGGTCTTAATGATTTTTTGTGAACTTTAGTTATTTGCCCTTTTTAGATTTTAATGACATAGTAGCAACTGAGATACGGTGGGTGATAATTTAAAAAAACAAGATTCGCGAAAAACAAAAATCAGAAAAAATTTGCAAAACAACAATAAACACATATATGAAAAATGTTTGGGATCGGACAAGAAGCACAGAAGATATAACGAAAACAAGAAAAAAGCACCATAGAGACCATATCAAAAAAAAAAAAATTTCTTTTGAAAATGTCTTTTAAATGTCTAATGATTGAGGCGGGGTCAAAATGGGTATACTTTTTTGCCACACAAGGTGATACGGTCTATACTACATGTTTCAATAGGTCATCGAGTAACAACAATAAAAGGATTGAGTAAATATGAACCAACGCATGGACAGTTTATTGGAAAGTCCCCCTGAATATGTCAAGATGTCCAGCAGGTTATATTTTTGCAGCCAACTGTACGACACTAACTCTTAGAGGTTGCATAAATGTGTTTGGAGCTAGAGTTGCATAAATGTTTCGATTCTCTTAATCAATTTGCTGCTGCCTTCTTATAGTCATTAACTATATTTTTAATACATGTTTACAAATGGAATAAATATAAATAAAACTATTATATGAAATATTATTCAATCGGTAATTTTTAATGAACTTTTTTTTTTTGAAAATTTTTTTGAAAGTTTTTGAAAAATATTTTCAGGTGACTACAAAAACATTTTTGTTTCTTAACAATTTCAATACTTTTTTCACATAGACCGTTAACTTTCAAATTTGCTAACTTCTAAATAAAAATATCGAAAAACCATTTGGTGATAAGATGGGGCATACATATGGCTATCAAATGGTAAAATAATAAAAATAGCCTTTTTTGTATGCGCAACGACGACATGTGATCTTTCACAAGAATCACAATATATATATTAGGGCGAGTCAAATTTTTTATCGATCAAGCGTATAGCAGAAACGTAATCTATGATGAATTCTGAGAAAATTTCCCCAAGAAACCTTAGGTCTAAAATCAATCACAATATCGTGCATATCGAGGTCAAAACTTGTATATGGATTTCATAGTTTTATATAAAAATACTGTAGAATAGTCCAAAAAAGGCAGCATATATCATTGATTTTGGGCTTGTTGAAAAGGAAATTTTACCAGTTCTCCGAATCTGAATTTATTTGAAAAATATTTTGGCTTTTAAACCAAATTTTGGCAGCCTGATATTTAAAAATTGCAAAAAATGTAAAAATCCTCGTATAAACATTTCATAATTTTTTATTTTATATTTGAATTCTTCATTTTTACTATTTTATTACATTCTGCACATTTTAGTATTTAAAAAGTAAACAAAACTGGAAGTAATAACCTCAGCTATACGAATTCTTTCATATAAAAAGTTTATCTCTTGACGATTTGGTTGGAATTTGTTGCGATGGAGAAGTAAGCAATACTGGTACCGTAATGGCATTCTACGAAGGTTCGAAATTGCTCTAGAAAAATCATTACATAGGCTTGTTTGCTTGCTGCATTTTAATGAACTACTTGCTTGGTGCATTGGAAAACTGCCAGCTGGGATTTGTCAAAATTAATTGAAACCTGTGAACAATTACAGGTAGTTTTATACTAATTTTAAAATAATTGGACTTTATTTAAAGTCAACCCACTTTTTGTTATAGATTGTGTCTGATTTTCAACCAATTTTGTTTGGAAATATGCCTCTACCGTTAAATACTAAAGACGAACACGGTCTTTCTACAGATGTGAAGTATCTGTATCGACAAGCAAGGGCGTAGACAGGATGAAAATTAGGGGGGAGGGAAAGGCCTTATAAATTTCTTTTTACCATATCTTTCATATCTACATCATATCTTTTTAGCATATCTAGCTTCAAAGCCATCGATTAAACAGAAAATCTCAGGCAACTGCCCCCCTTCCCCCCATAGCTACGTCCTTATCGACTAGCCAAAGCCGTGTCTGAAGGTTTCTGTCCCGCAGATTTACCCAGCATGAAACCCGGGCAAATAGTTCATTCTCGTTGGCTGACCAAAGCTAGTAGACTATTGCGACTATATGTAACTACAAATTTGCCATAAATCAACTTAAAAACTCTAGCAAACTATATTATGCAAGTTCATGTACCAATGTACTTTAATGTAAAGTATTATAGTTCTGTCTACGGCAGTGCACTGTTAGCAAAATTTATACGGTCAACGCAATATTTGCCACCAAGCCTTAGGTATATTGTTAACGCTGTAGTTCAAAATAATGCCTATTTCGGTCATTCAGAGAATGTTTTATTGGCAATGCTCTTTGATGATAGAAAACCGGTTCGCGAAAGAGCTATCAAGGAGATTTTGTATTATCGAGATAAGCTTTATGATCCAACAGTATTGAGGACTTTTAAAAAGCATAGCATTAATTTTGATTGTTCAGACTATGTTGATTTGATAAACATAGATGATGACAGCATTTAATCCGAACCCCCATTCACAGCAAACATTCCATACGAGCACATGCTAAGTTATCTAGAGTTTGAAGATCCGCCGCTGCCAGACCCACAAATTCCATCGCATATTCAGGGAACTGAGCGATTTGTTCAGTTACTTTGAAGTGTTTTGCGACGCGTAATTGAAAAAAATCGAGACGTTCTTATAGCAGTAGCTGTAAAATTCGACCTAAAATACCACGCATTGAGAGCAAACAAGACTTAAAAGTCTAAAATTATACTTTTTGCACTATTTGAATAAAAAATTTTTTGTAAACTTAAATCGTTTTATTTTTGAAAATATTAAAATATTAGATTGGCAATATTTGGTTTAAAAGAAGAAAATATTTTTAAAATAAATTCAGATTCGGAGAGCTGGCAAAATTTCCTTTTCAACAAGTCCAAAATCAATGATATACGCTACCATTTTTGGACTATTCGTTAGAATTTCTATTTCAACTATACAGTTATTTTTTAATTCATATACAAGTTTTGACCTCGATATGCGCGATATTGGGATTTATTTTAGACCTATGGTTTCTTGGGGAAATTTTCTAAGAATTCATCATAGATTACATTTCTGCTATACGCATTTTTGGTTTTTTTTCTCATCCGACCAAATTGACCCGCCCTGACATATATATATGGGGTGTTCTTTATCAAATCAGCCAATTAACGACTGAATTTTTAAGAGAAAAAGTTAACGGCAGCTTAAAATTTTCCTTGAAAACTCTATTTTTTGCTATCGTTTGGCGCTCTTGAAATTTTTTATAATTTATAGGTGTTTTAGCCACTTTTTTGGACAAAAATGACTACGCAAAAAGAAAAGGAAACGTTAAAAAAATTGGTCAAATTAGGTTAGTTTTTTTTCTATAAAATTAGTGCAAAGTTTTCTAAAAAGTTTACCCTTATCAGCAAAAGTAGGTCCACAGAATATTTAATGATCAAACTTAAACGATAAAAAATAAGGCACTTTAGAGAAAAATTTAACAAAACAAAACGTGCTTAGAATTTGTTAAAATAAAAGTACAAATTTAATCGGTTTTCAGGTTAAGGTTGTTAATACTGCCTAAGCATGTTCTGAGCATTTTACAGTCAGGTTTAAGTCAATTATTAAACCAGAAATAAAAAATAAGAGGTTTTCTTTAACCCCTACCTCCTAAAAGAAAGAAAGGCTTATTTTCCACCATGTATTTTAAATGGGTTGGTTAAGGTTTCTTTTAATTGTCAAGTTTCGAACATCAGTATCTAAACACTTGAGATTTGCATGGTAATACTACAAAATGCAATAATATAATATAAGTAAGCTAATTTTTGAAATTTTTTGGTGATTGAGGTGTCTTATTCTTAAAAATAATATGTTATTTTAAGAAATGCAAAAAAAAAGACTAAATTTGATTTCGGGAAGATAAGGTCCATTTTTATATGAAACATCACATATATATATATGTATTTGATTGTAGGTGCTATGATGAAGATTAATTCCTTGACTTTATGATAAAAATAAAAAAAGAACATAAAATAAAAAAATTAAGTCATTTTCGGAAGACGGAGGGAGTGCTCTTACAACGCAATTGAAAAATTTTTACATGGAATTATAATGCGTGGAATTATATACAGGCACTACGGTAAAATTATGACTCGCCAGTAAAGGCTTGTTTTTAGCCCATTCGACACAAATACACCTAGGAAAAAAAAAAACAATAATAAAATCACCTAAGTCGGCTTGGGTGGAAAAAACTTATGCTTTTTCACCAAAGTAATATATTGTTTTGTACATTTTTTTGGAGTTCTGTATTCATTTTGAAAAAAAAACTTTTTTTTTTCAATTTTTACCACCGTACCACGGTATTTCGTGAAATAAGAAAAACATACCAGCGCCGAAGAATTATTCTTCATCAAAACAATGCGAGCTTGATGGCTTTTTGAGCACTCAAAACATCGAATTAATGGGCCATCCACCGTAAAGTCCTGATTTGGTACACTTTGGTATAACTTCTTTTTGTTCCCGTACATCAAGGACAAACCACGTGGACAACGATTTTTGACTCCAGAAGAAATCTTTGATGCTTTCAAAACTATGTTTTGAAGGTATCTCAAGCGGAATGGGATAAATGTAATGACAAATGGTTCGAACGTATGCAAAAATATATCAATCATGAAAGAGAATATTTCGAAACACAACAAAGAAAAAAAATGCTCTTTATTTTTATTCCCAAAATATAAGTAGTAACCTACGTATAAGAACCCTAAAAGAATCAAATATCGTTGCGATTTGCGATATCGCAAAGCAATAGAATGCATAAAAATATATGAACACGTCCAGAATGAAATCGCAGGTCGGCAACCGCAACGATATATCGCACAATTAGAATCTATGCTATTTTTTATCTTGCGACCGACGATTTTCTCTCTGAGTGCTATTAATGTTGCCATATTTTTGCTATAAATGGGATACGTTCAAAGACATTTCCTTTATTTTTATTATGTCTTGACGTTTCTTCTTTGTGTGTGTTGTATTCACACAATTGAAGAGACCAATGCATTGAAATGAAATAGAAAAAATAAATAAAAAAATACTAAATAAAAGCAACTTTGAATCGTCAGTCGCAATCCTTTCATTCTGGACACATTCTCTGCGTTCGACGACCAGAGAGCGTCGTAGGTCGCAACGATTTTTGATTCTGTTTAGGCTCTAACTTTCCTGCTTTCGTCGTCTTTGAATGTGTACAGTCCAATGATGCCACCGGCCCATAATCCACACCAAACAGTGCATTTTTTCGGGATGCATTGCCAGTTCTTGCAATGCTTCTGTCTACTCTTCACACAATTCACAATTCACACAAAGAAGCAAATGCATTTGTTCAGTCTTTTTATGTCGACACAGAGAGTTTAGTTGGGGTTTTCAGTATAAAGTTGAGTTTTGCCATTGGACGCAAAATAAGCCCTTGAATTTCCCAGTTCAATTATGCAGGAAGATACTCAACTAATCTCAATTATCTTTCTGTGATCAAAGCTCAATTTGAGAAATACCTAAAAGTGTGCTTATGTTCATATTATCATATTATTATTGATTCCCCGCTTAATCTCAGCTCTGAGATAAATTCAAAGTTAGAATGGCTTAGAATATGGTTCTTGCATCACAAACTGACTATCAGCGATAAGACAAAACTAATGTATTTTAGTACAACTAGTAATGATTCTCATCCAAATCAAATTTACAATCATTGTGGTAAATGTCAGAAATGTTCGTGCTACTGACAGGTTGGTGAAAGAAATGAAAGTGTGAGTTCTTTTTCTCGTGATATTGATTGTGATAATAGTTGTTTCATAATTGAAAGTGTTACTTCCTTCAAATGCCTAGGTGTTATGATAGATAATGGGATGAATTGGTTTGTACACACATCTGCTATTAAAAAATACCTCTTTGCAGTCAACCGTAGTATTTTTCTCCTAAAATCGTTTTGCTCTCTAAACCTACTGAAAGCAATCTATTACGGCATTTTTCAATCGAAATTGGAGTATGGGTTGATTTTCTGGGGTGGCACCTATTCCATAAAAAATAGACCAATTTTGATAGCTCAAAAACAAATCATTCGCCGCATTTGAGGAAAAAACCGAGCTTATAATAGTATGCCTCTTTTTAAAGAACTTAATATTTTGCCATTAAAGCATTTATACTGTTACAAAGTCTTGAAATACTTCGTAAGCCAAAATAATCATCTGGCGACTAGAAACTGCCCTCATTATAGACTTCGAGTAAATGCAGATAACTTAGTAGACATTCCTAGACACTCCATTATGCTTTTTTTGTCATTTTTAAGACTATGTTGCGCCGCGCATTTTTAATAAACTGCCACAGAATATTAGAAATATTAATGCTAATCGTGCTTTAGTCAATTCAATCAAATCGTGGATTGCAAATCTAGATTTTCTTGCTATTGATGCATTGTTTGTTTCCAGTTCTTGAATACTCTTCAAATTTTTAAAATCTTTTAAAACATTAAACTCTCTTTTACAAATTGTTCCTCATATGACACATAGTTAAATTATTATTTATGATTATTACTCACATTTCATTCATTTGTAAATTTTTTTTTATTTTTTTTTTATGTTATACTAGCTTTTTCCGGCGTGCGTTGCTGCACCCTGCAACTATATGAGAACATAATAGGTGTATTCAAAACTTTTTTTAGGCTCATAGTTTGACACCACTGTCATTTACCACTGCCGGTTACAGTTTCCCAGTAGCAGGAGATCACCAAATAGTAACTCCATTTTGAATTTGTATGTAAGTACTGCTACTTTTACTTTCAATGCTTTCAATAATACAAATTTTAATTGTATGAGCAGAGCCACACTCCCTTATATAATGCCCATCCCAGTTTTCTAGGAGATGGACATTACCCAGTTTTAGTACAGTTGCCGACAGTGAGCATACATACAAACTAAATTATCAAAATATAGCCAAATCGACGAAAACCGTAGCAAATATAGCATTTTTCTTGATTTGTGGGCGGTAAAAGGGGGTGTGACAGAAATTTAAACCATCTCGTACTTGAAAAAAATGTATTGCCAAAATTTCAGCTCTATCTGCTAAGTAATTTTGAAGTTTCCAGCCATCACACAGACAGCGTTTTGCTTTTTGTTTTGTGGAACTTTTGATTGGTAAGAGATACTAATATAATTTTTCCTAATAAATTAATTTTTTAGCTTGTATATTTTTTCAAAAATATAAAAACACAATATTAGAAAAAAAATTTTGTTCGAAGAAATCAAGGGTAGGGGCCTCGTTTTTTTAATCACAAAAATGGTTTTTAATTTTTGCGTAAAATTGAAAGAACTTTTGCTTATAAATATTATAAATTTGAAATAGAGTTGAAAATTTGCGAATTTGAATTTTAATTATTTTTACAACAAAAAAAAAATTTTCAGTTTTTTTTGAGGAAAACTCCAAAATTTCAGACCTCTTTTGAAAAAAATATTTAAAATAAATAACGATATTTTTGCAATAAGGTTTTCATAGTACTTTGATGAAGCTTTAAGACAAAAAAAAAAAAAATTAACAAAATGTATAAAAAAGCAGCGGAGATATTTGAATCGAAAGTCACAAAATTAAATTTCTGATCTTTTTTTTTCTTATTTTTGAGCTCGATGTTGCATTAAATATATCGTTGTAGTAAAATTTTTCATAGTTTTCAAGATATGTTAATCTTTTTGATGTCAAAATACTGGACATTTTTTTAATTGGACTAAATTTAAGAAATATTTTATATTTGTAAATATTTGCATATGAAACCTAAGAAAACTACTAAAAATATGCGATTTTGTAAAAAATTTGTACAACAGCACCATCTGATGTCCAAGGTGGTTCAAAGAAGATACTGCCAAAAAACTCATCGTACCTAAAAACTACTATATACCAATTTTTATTCTAATCGCATAAGCGGTTTGTGAGTTTTAGGCAGTTTTGTAAAAAATTTGTACTACAGCGCCCTCTGGTGTTCAAGGTGGATCAAAATTGATAGCCCACAAACACGCACCGTACCAAAATACTTCTGTACACAAATGTACATGCTAATCGGATGAGTAGTTTAGGAGTCTATTGCGGTCTTACAAACATAAGCTCCTTTTTTATATATATACACTAAGGGAAATAACGCATATTAGCATTATCCTCGCCTGAGTATAAATTTTATTTAAATATTTACGTGGATAAATCAAATGTTTTCCTTACAACTCGTTTTTTCCCGTATTTGAATTTTATTTATACCACACACGTACACACATATTCCATACAAGCAAGCAGCAACAGCATCGCACACGTACACACATATTCCGACAAGCAGCAACAGCATCGCACACGTACACACATATTCCGACAAGAAGCAACAGCAACGCACACGCACACACATATTCCGACAAGCAGCAACAGCATCGCACTTTGTTCCTGCAGTATATTTCTTGCAGTTGGGGGTCTTATAGTTCTTATTTAGTTAATGTTGCAAGAGTAATATAGCATGAAAGTTTGGCAATTATGATTTGTGAAATATCCAAAAAAATTTTTAATTTATGCAAAAAGCGAGTCATTTTTGCACCAATAACGCATTTTCATAAATCGACTACGTAAATATTTAAAATTCATTTAAAAACTTTTTTAATTAAATAAAATATTAAAATATTTAAACAGAAATAATAAAAAAAATATATTAAAATTATGCACGAATTTTTTTAAATATCTTTCAAAAATTTACTATTTGAAAATAAAACTATCACTTCTTAAGGAAATTTATATAAAAAATATTGAAATTAAAAAACAATATATTCAAATATTTCTCACGAGCTGCGTCCATTAATGTCATTAGCATGGTTACCTTATTTTCTTTTTTCGTTCCTTAATATTATACTATTTTTGACAGTCGGTGCAATATTATGGCACCAAATGTCAAAAGTAGTATAAAACTATAGAACGAAAAATTATGAAAAAATAATAAAGCAAAATATGCAGGCAAATGACAATCGGTGCGACACATTCGTGGGAAAATGTCGAGTTGTCACTCCACCCTACATAATTGCATTATTTCAGTACGCAATCGCTCATACGTACGGCCAAATATTCCTGTTATATTACTCTTGCAACAAAAACGAAATGAGAACTATAAGAAACCTGCAACTGCAGAAATAAACTGCAGGAATAGAGTGCGATGCTGTTGCTGCTTGTCGGAATATGTGTGTACGTGTGCGATGCTGTTGCTGCTTGTCGGCTATTTCAGCTGTATGGAATATGTGTGTAGGTGTGTGGTATAAATAAAATTTAAATACGGGAAAAAAGGAGTTGTAAGGAAAATATTTGATTTATCCACGTAAATATTTAAATAAACTTGATACTCAGGCGTGGATAATGTTAATATGCATTATTTCCCTTAGTGTACTGTTGGATAACTTGTCGATACTAGCCTTAATAGCTACAGACATTTAATCCTATTCTTCTTAAGTTTATGTATTTCCTTGTGTATTTCTGTTATTGAAATTGTAAGATAACAAATAATAATAATAATAAAAAAAAAAAGTAAAAATATAATAAAGTAACTTATTGTATAGAGTACAGGTGCAACTTTTTAGATGACAATGTACGTTGAACGATTTAGTGGTGAGAAATGTGTAAAAAGCTGTAAAATTATGCAATTTACTAATTGCAAAAAATTAACAAAATGCGAAGAAAAGAACTTGGGCCAGTGTAAAAGATGAGGTCTTCATATCAGTATGGGCCTATAAAAAAACCGATTGGCGCAGCGCAAGGAAGAACTCGCATGTGTACTGCAGCGTTGAAGGCTGCAACGTTGTCCAGTGGAATTGTTGTCACGGTTGTGGATGTATTTTATTTGTATTGTATTTATTCAAATATGTTGACATTTAAGACCGCACTTACATTATATATAACAACTAATATGTTCAAAATATCTTAATATTAAGTTTGATTAATTAATATTAAAGTTAAATATTAAGTTAAAATTAATTTCAACGCAGTATTTTTAACATTATATTATAAGATCACAAAATTAAAGTGTAAATTAAACCAATTTAATTAAAGCAATCAAGAAAAAAAAAAATAGACAGGCAGATGAAATACAATTGAGATAAAAAGAAGGATGAAAAAAAGGCAGTTAAGAAAAGAAATTAAAAATTAAATGCTGAAAGTACCTACTATTGGAAACAATTTTGATGGTGTTTGGCCGACAAAATATGAAAACACAAAATTAAATAAAGATATTTCACTCTAAACACGCTCTCTATGTGAACAGCTATGGTTGAAGAACAAACTAAACTCAAACTAAACTCTCTGTGTAGATATTAGACGGTAGGTGTTAAACAAATAAAAAAAAAATGTTTACAAATAATTACGTTAAATTTGAGTTGAGAACTACAGGGAACGTTTTATTTTTGACGCTCGTTTGTTTTTTACGGTAAATATAATTGTACTGTTACGAAATACTTTGCAGCTATTCTCTATA
>OX030949.1:94472213-94645621 GCA_943735915.1 Pherbina coryleti
ATACAAAATTCATAATTTCTATACTTAATACTAAATACTGAATCGAATAAAATATTTTTTTTTTGTTTTTTTTTTCATTGAATAATAACTTTATTATCTCAAACCTCATTAGGCAAGGTTTAAAGCTCTATTTGTGGATTTCTCATCGGTAGTTAGCAGTTTTCGTTAACTATGTAGATATTTAATAGCATTCGCATTGAAACGAAAAAAACTTGTTATAGAAGAATGCGTACAAAAACCATTATCACTAATCGATGAAGATCATTTCATTGACCATTTCATAATAGCGTTATTAGCGTTTCACCAACATTTGCCTATGAATGGCAATTCACCTCTCGGCTACACATATTAATTGATCAATTAAAACTGGAAGCCATAAATTTTAACATGCTTAGATGAGCGTCTTTTAACAAATTTGCATTAAGTTTCAAAAATTGTGTTTTTTTTTTTTGTTTCTCTAAAAAAAAAAAAAAATAATAATAATAATAATACATTAGCGAGCAAATTTTATTAATGACTATTTATAACCGCTATAATTTAAAATTAATTAATTATTAATTTAATCATTCGCCAAAGAGCAGAATTTATCAATACGTAATTAAAAGAGAAAAAAGAAACAGTCTATATATTTATGTCTAAAAGTGTTTAGTGGTGCTCACAGTTGTTTTGTTCAAAAACAAAAAAACCGCTCCCCTTGTGGCTTTATTTGAAATTTAAGCACTCAAAACGACTTGAATTTGCATAAAAAAAAAATTGATTTAAGAAAATTTTTGTTAAATCCACTACTTCAACTGCTTGTTAATAAATTTCTAATTTCAATCAGCTAACAAGTATTGCCCAAGAAAACAACAACAAAAACAGAGAAAAAATATGGTATTTATATAACAACTATGAGATCAGCGTCGGACGCAATATCAAGAGCAGTAACAAATGCGCATGCGCAGCTACTGTAAAGACCCTCAAGAGCTTTGGTAGCAAACGCTGACTTGTACAGCTTTGTATGTGGTAGTACGAGTAGAAAAAAAGCGGCAACTCTTTAAAGTAGCAAGTGCGGCGGCTAGCGCTCAACCTAAATGCCCTCTAGTGGCGTTTTTGTTGCTTTATTTTCGCTTTTTTATTTCTTTCTTTCCAAACGCAACTCAACAGCAACGGACGGACGGACGATCAGCGATTTGCGTTCAATGTCCAAACAGTGGGTCGATTGTACTAATTTGAATAATCAAGCCATCAATTTCATTGCTAATGATAGAGTTTAGTGGATCCGGCGTGAATTCTAAGCTTATCTGCTGCCGCCATGTTAAATATTGAAATATCTTCAGTCAATTCGAAATTTTTTGTTTAAAATTTGAATTTTTCAATACTTAAGACTCCTACACTGTTGAATACCAAACATTGCAATGTGGCAACCAGCTCGGTAGGGTAAACGAGAAACTCAACTTAGCCGGAATCAATAATTAATTAACCTGCCAAGCGTTAGCTGCTGCGCATGCGCGGTGGTCGTCCGTTATTTCGATGATGTTCTCATGAATTTCCTTATCAGTGAGCGTTGAAAGTTCGAGCCAGCATACAAGGCGATAAACTAACTTCAATGGAACATTAAAAAAAAAAACCTAATAGCTGCTACTTTTTAAACATTGCCGCATTTTTATTTTTTAATTCTTCAAATCTTTAGTTTTTTCTTTTGGTTTTTTTTCTTTTCGTCTTAAGCCCACGCTCGTAAATCGTTCTTTTCAATGTTTTTGTATTGAACTTGTTATAATTATAGGTTTTTATTGCCTACTTTGGATCTTTCATAATACGAATTCGTTATGATTTTGGTCGGTGGGTGCTGCGTGTTGTCTTTTGATGTTCGACCGGCAGGAAAGGGATTCATAATTTTAAATTAGGTGTGAAATATAGCGACTCACAATCAAAAGATTTTAATGTGATTGGAAATGGGAACCATCCCTCCTTACAGTTGTTCGGTCTGATTTGATCTACTTTATAAATAAATTAAAGTTAGTTCCATCGTTGGACAATAAATTCACAGGAGGTGTGCGTCTGCGCTTGTTAATATGTATCTTAAAGAAATATCAACATTGTGCTTCTGTTCTAACACTTGAATACCGTGCTCTCCTATACGATTTTCTAGAGGAAAGAAAAAAATCAACGCTCGTAATAAGATTTGAAAGGAACCAGAAATAACTACTTTTTAAAAGAATCGCAGCCTAGAGAGCTGGATCACTTTCTTCTTATATTGACAACTAAAATCAAGCATTGTCCAATTCCTTGGTACAATAGTTGCTTAAAGATTTGGTATAAAAGATACACGATGGCTTTTAGTCAATATAAAATAACATTCAGAATACTTTTCAGTGCCACAAAAGCCTCCAAAGCCCTTTAAAATCACGCCTTTAGTCTTTTAGGATCAAGTCTACAAAAATTTAAACTAAGCCTGGCTCTACTGGAGTTTTATTTCGCTATAACCTTTTTTTAGCGATTTCTTTTTAGTAGTCGCAAGTATTCTTTTAAAATATTTGCTACTCCAAAATTTGCTGACTTTCCCATATTTTTAATTAAAGTAAAAATCATGTCATGTGGCGTCCGTGGCGTAGTTGGTTAAAGTGCGTGGCCGCTATGTCAAAGAACCTGGAGACCCAGGTTCGAACCCCAGCAGCGACAGAAAATTATTTGAATTAATATAATTTTTCTGTACGGCCTCCACCTCTCTGCAGACAATGGCAAACCTCAGACAGTAATCAAAATGCCATGTAAAGCTTCTTGAGAACGAGAACATTCCGTTCATCGCCGTTCGGAGTCGGACTTAAACATGTAGGTCCGGTTCTCGTTCAATTGTGTACAAACTTTATAACACGCACAACACAACTGATCATAAGAAGCCAGGTCAAAGTCCTTTCAAGAGCTGAAATGGCCAGTTATTTAATTTTTTTTTTTTTTTTTTAAGGTTGGCTCAGCCACCATTATTAAATAATAGCGTGCATCATAATGGTATGGAGATAGAAATTGAATGTTTAAATTTTAATAAACTTAATTTTTTTAAAAATTCCACAAACTCTGTGAGAGACTTTGCTAAGGCAGATTTTATTGGACTTAACTTATTTTTTCAAAGTACTAATTGGGAGTCTGTTCTCGATTCATCTTGCTTAAAAGCTTGTTATAATGCGTTTACTAGAAAACTTGAAGAAGCGTATGACGAGTTTGTACCGTTGAAAAGACCAAAGCAGGGCAAGAAGCCGGTCTGGTTTAGTAGGCGTTTGAGTAATTTAAAAAATAAAATGTGTAAGTTACGCAAGATCAGCACAACCTGTTCTGATTTGCGTTTTGAGTATTATAAATCTAGAAGAGATTATGAATCCTTAAAAAACTTTCTCTACAAAAATTACTTGTTTTCCATAGAAAGTAATATTAAAAGGAATTCTAAGGCCTTTTGGCATTTTTTTAATGGAAAGCGTAATTCCTTGGGTTTTCCAGCTCTGATGACGTATGAAGATCGTAGTTCAAATGGCGAGAAGGACATTTGCGATATGATGGCAACATATTTCCAATCAAACTTTGAAAGAACTATACATGTAGGTACATATCATAGTCTTACACCTATCACAAGTCTGGGTGTAATGCAGCTTAGTATTGTTGAGGTTAAAGAACATTTAGCCGCATTAGAAGATAGTAATAAAGTATCACCAGATAACATAACACCTTCATTTTTAAAAAAATTATGTAGAAATTTAGCTGAACCGGCTGATCCGGCGAATTTTTACACACATGGAAAGTCTCATATATATCTCCGATACATAAATCAGGCTCGAAAAATGAAGTTATCAATTACAGACCCATTTCAAAAGTGAAATTGATTCCTAAAGTTTTCGAGTCTATTGTGAAGAGGAGGCTATATTGGGAAGTAAGACATGGCATCACGGTTGAACAGCATGGATTTGTTAATGGTAAATCCACAATTACTAACCTAGCGTTGTTTGCTAGTTTTTGTCTGAAAGGTATGGAGAATGGTGGTCAAGTGGACGCTATATACACGGACTTCTCAAAAGCCTTTGATAAAGTTCAACATAATGCACTTATAAAAAAGCTAGATAAATTAGGAATTCATTCAAAATTACTAAATTGGTTTCGTAATTATTTATGTAACCGTAAACAATTTGTTAAAATCGGATCAACAGTATCTAAAGTTATACATAATCTCTCTGGTGTTCCTCAAGGGAGTCATGTAGGACCCTTATTGTTCATATTATTGACCTTCCGGATGTTATTAAAAACTCGAACTGTCTCCTTTATGCAGACGACTTAAAAATTTTTAAATCAATCAGGACGAGGCAGGACTGCATTTTATTGCAAGAAGATGTTATTTCTTTGTCAAACTGGTGCACTGATAACTGTTTGCACTTAAATATATCCAAATGCAAAAGCATAAGTTTTACTAGATCACCATGTTCTCTAATTAACGATTACTTTATACAAGGTAATTTGTTATCTAATGTGCAAAGTCAAATCGATTTAGGGGTAATTTTTGATAACAAAATTAATTTCAACAGTCACTTTGACTTTATTGTGTCAAAAGCTAATAAATTATTAGGTTTTATTAAGCGCAACACTAGTGAATTCAAAGACCTTTATACGCTCAAATCCTTATATGTGTCCCTAGTGCGATCAACACTAGAGTAAGCTTGTAATATATGGAGTCCCTCATATGCGGTTACTATAAACCGTATCGAGGCAATACAAAGGAGATTTACCAGATTTGCCTTTAGAAAAACTGGTTGGAATAATGGATTTTGGCCATCATATGAGCAAAGGTGTCTTCTTATAGATCTAAAAACGCTTGAAGCCAGACGAAAATATTATCTTGTTATGTTAGCTAGAGATGTACTTTGCAACAAGATTGATTGCTCCGAGCTTTTGTCTCTTTTTCCGATATATGCTCCTTCAAGACATCTGAGAAGTAGGCAGCATTTGTTTTTAATTCCTCGAGCGAGGACAAATTATAGTAGATCTGATCCTATTTCGTTATCCTGCATTGAATTTAACTCTGTTCATAATGTACTAGATATTTCTCAGTCTCGTGAGTTATTTAAAAAAGAACTACTAAATTTGCTCTAAACAATTAATTGTCATTTCCTTACTCAGTATTAAATTATTATACTTTATTATATTATTATAAATTAGTATATATAATGAAAATGTGTTTCTCTATATATAAGAAATTTAATATTACTTTATATAAAAAATTAAGGACTACCCCCACATGTGTAATCTACATATAATATCCAATAAAAGTTGTTATTGTTTTATTATTTTTATGAAGTTACTTAGTTGTATCGATGGATATTAATCATTTTATACAAATTTGCAAATATCATAGCATATGTGTAAAAAATCAAATCAATACTAATGAAGCGAAGTAATGATATTTTACCCGAGGCCCCTTGACTATATTGTCAATGACAATACTGTCAGGATAGAAGTCATTTCAAGGGTGGCATATTTGAGTTTGTAGACATCTGTTGTGCTCAGTCCAGTAAGTTCTTTTGCTTTTTTTAATGCTTTAATTTTAAAGTTATCGAAGTTATCAAGACAGACGAGTCTTTTGCTGAACAGTTTCCTATTAATGTCTTATCTATGATGAATTATTGAAAAATTATTTGTTAGCAAAAATGCTTTCATAACAAAATTACGTTTTAAAAAATATAAAATATATTAGCTCTCCTGTAAATTAAGGATAGAGCCGTTTTGTAAAATATTGCAGCAAAGTACGCAAATTCGAGTTCGAAGTTCAGGGTGCGTCAGTTTTATTTTCAATTCATAATTATTATATACAAGTTGCTTTACAGTTTCACTCTTATCTGATTTAATTTTAATCCTTGACATTACATAACATAACATAACATAACATAACATAACCTAACTTAACATAACATAACATAACATAAAATAACATAACATAACATAACATAACATAACATAACTTCATATCACTTAACATAACATAACATAATATAACACAACATAACTTCACATAACTTAACATAACATAACATAACATAACATAACATAACATAACATAACGTAACATAACATAAAATAACATAACATAACATAACAATAAATAACATGATATATCATTACATACCATTGCATATTATGCTTACATAATATTACATATCTTCACTTAACGTAACATAACATAACAGAACATAACATAAAATAACACAATATAACCTAGCATAACATAACATAACAGAACATTATTAAACATAATATAATATAACATAACAGAACAAACATAACTTACCATTACATAACGTAATATAATATAGCATTAAAATAACATTATATAACAAAACATAGCGTAATATAACAACATAGTATTGAATATCATAACATTACGTAAAAAGTCATGACAAAAAATAATACGACATAACATAAAGTAGCACAACACGACATAACTTGACATATAACAACATAACATAACATAACATAACATAACTTAACATAACATTACATATAACATGTCATAACATAAAAGACTAAATATATCAAAACTAAAAACAATAAAACTGAGAATAACACAATAAAAATATTTTTGCATGGCTCATGGGTAGGGTATTTTAAAAAATTATGATGAGAAAATATATACTAAGGTTTGAATTTTGGAGAATATAATTGTAGGTTGTCAGGTAGGGGAAAATGCCTACCTTCTAAACAGGCCCACCTACTGAACACTGTCAGTTCTGATGCCCGTATAGGTGACAGCGCCAATATGTAAAGTGTTGCAGTAACATCTCATTGAATGTGCACTTTTAATATTGTATCATTGAGTTGCACACGCGTGCTGCTTTAGCCCCACGGCCGTTAAGAAATCAAATATTCGAATAAAATTAAGCTGAACAAAAATAGTTAATCTCTATATAGAGAATTTTCAAGTGTTTTTTATCGATAAAAAATGTGTGATTATGAGTGGAATATCATAGTTAAATATTTATTTTTTACAATTCGACAAGCAAATGAACAATATTGTGAAATTGGAAAAAAATAATTAGCATCCTACTGAACAAAACTGCTGCCCACCTACTGAACAGATTTCAGATTATCATTTATAGGTCTGTTTTGTACTCGTTTCAAGTAAAGTTCAAGTAAAGTTCGAGTAAAAGAAAATAATTTGATTATATTTTGATTTATTGATTTATTGATTGATTTAAGTATAATAGGCACACTAAGAGCTAGGCTCTTTTATAGTACAGCATAAACATTAATCATAATAACAACTCAATTTAAAAGAATAAATAATAAGCTTAACTATAAGACAAAATCAGCTTAATCTAATTTGATTAAAAAGAAAAAAATAAAATAACTGAAATTTAAAGAGAATTGAGATATGTTAAAAACTTATGGTATAAGCAGAGGAAGAGTAAGATATAGAGGATAAAACTATAGAGTTGAGAAATAAGATAGAATAGATTGCCTAAATGGTCCTCTCCTTATGATTTCCCTAATCCTTCGTGGCAGAGCATTCCACAACCTAATGGCGTTGATGAAAAAGAGGTGAGAAGATATTAACGTGCTATACCTCGGAACTATTAACACATGGCTTCTTCTAGACACACAAAACTGGACTTTTTCATACAAATAACCAGGTGTTTTCTCGTGGATTATCTTATGCAGGTACATACAATTTCTAGCGTTTAAATAAGCTGTCAAGTCACATCCAAGAATTGCATTTCGGAAACTAGACAGTCGTTCAAATTTACGAAGGCCATACACATAACGCGTTGCGTAATTAAATGCAAATTGAAGCTTTAGCATAGACGAAGAGTCAAGTTTGCTATATACTACTTCAGAGTACGTTATTACAGGTAAAATTAGTTGTATAACCAACTTACGTATAATGTTAACTGGAGTCACACATGCAGATATTCTTAAGTTGCGCAAGATATAATAAACTTTTTTGACAATACTATTTACATGATCAACACAGGAAAGCGAAGAATTAACATACAAACCAAGATTTACAATTTTCGACACAACAGTTAGCTTGTTTGGACCAATAAACAAATCAGGGACATCACCAACACCTGTCTTAAATCTACAAATGGGAAGCACATACGATTTAGAGGAATTAAGTAGGAGACCATTGCTATTGGCCCACACATTGATGCTGCAGAGGTCCTCATTCATTCTGCAACATAAGTCATCAATAAGTCCAGTGCGTCTAGATAAATACAACTGAACGTCATCAGCATAGGCGTGAATAGAAGCATGATTGCAAACAGAAAAAATGTCATTTATGAAGATTGAAAATAGAAGAGGGCCAAGTATAGACCCTTGTGGAACGCCACTTAATACAGAATTATACCCAGATGACAACTGACCAACTTTAACTTTTTGGTATCTATTACACAAATAACTGGACACAAGATTAACAGCACTGTCACAAAACCCAAATAAATAATTAAGCATATTACATAAGTGTTGATGGTTAACTTTGTCGAATGCTTTTGAAAATTCAAGTAAGCACAGGAGCGTCATAGAACCAGCATCACATTCCGGCCGTATATCGTCGATGACCTTAACCATAGCAGAAGAACACCCATGTCCTGACCTAAAACCTGATTGGTAAGGGGATAGCAGATTTTTATCAATTAAATAATTGGTTATTTGTTGCGCCATAAGTTTCTCACAAACTTTAGCCAGTGGTGATAAAATACTTATGGGTCTAAAATCATTTACACTAGAAGGGTTCTGCTTTTTTGCTACTGGAAGAACGATGGCAACTTTCCAAAGGTCAGGGAATGAAGACGACATAAAACAGAAATTAATAATATGCGTAAGAGGGTGTATTATGTGCGGCAACAATATCTTTATAAACTTTATGGGAATTCCATCCTCAGAGATAGCATTCGATTTGATCTGTGCTATACATATACCTACATCTAGTTCAACTACAGGAGAAAAACTGAAGGATTGTTGTTGCATGGTCCGAATACTTAGTGGAAAAATGTTATTATAAGAAGGAGCAGCATTATCAACAAAAAAATAAGAAAATTGTCAAAATAAGAAAATTTGTCAAAAAGTACGGAAACGACTTTAAGTAAAGTTCAAGCAAAACAGCTTTTCTTTGACAATTAAACAGCTAAATATAAATTGAATTTGCTGGTTGGTTTATTTTAAAGAATGGAAAATTCGAAGAAGTTGTACGTAAATTGTTCACAGGAAATTTTCGTAATTTTCGTCCACGTTCAGATACAATTTCAGATAAAATTTAAGAATACTGTCTCCGAAAAAAAGTGAAAAGCAGAACGAATATAGCTCCTGATGCGATGGCTGCAGCCATCAAAGAATTTAAAATCGACCCTAAACCACTCTATTGTTTAAAGTTTAGTGAGTCACTGTGAACCATTGAAAGAATAAACTTTTCATAATCGCTCAAAAACTAGCGTTTTTATTTCATTTTCTAAATTTTTCAGCGATTTGTTTTAGGTGTTCAGTAGCTGGACCGATTTTTTTGGGGGTCGATTTTCGAGACTTTTACTAGATCGGCTGCTAAAATCGTATTTTTCGTAAATTTTAAATTCCGTTTAAAATTTTTGTTAGCTATTGAACTAGCTATTGAAAGCTTTGTGAGCTTTCAAACGAAACCGAAAACTCTGAAAAATTATGGTTTAAATAAAGTTATGGCCTCCAAACAAAAATGTTAATAAATAAACCCCTAATTTTAAAATAAATACTTGTATTGGTGTAATGTAGAAGATTGACTCATGAATAAAATTAAAATTCCATATATTTCCGAATCACAACCGTAGGACTGTTACTAAAAATATTTGAAAAACATTAAAAATAAAATTTAAGCATGTTTGAATCGTTCGTACACTGCGGTTTTAGTCACGAGATATTTCAAGCACATTTTTGCCTTGAGTGACTTCAGACTTAGCCAAGTCGTATAAAAAGTCGTAGTGTCTGAGGGTAAGTCGTATAAGAAAACTCAAGTCGTAAGCCCAGGTTGTATGAAAATCAAAATAGTTTGATTTTTTCTCAAGTTGAAGTAATAGTCTGAGTGTGTGAGGGCAAGTCATACGACTCACACGACATCATGCTTGTTTTCATTGTTCATTCGCATTTTGTAAAGTATGTAAGCAGAATAATCGAAGGATAAGGACTTTTTTGAGGTAAAAACTGTACGCAGACTGAAGTCTGATGAAAAGTAGTATGAAAAACTCATAACGTATGATGCGAACATACACGCATAGAAAAAGACAGGTGTATTGCTAGTTTGCCGCAAACGGATTTCGTTTGTCGTGCTTGGGATCGTTATTTGCAAACGTTTCAACAGTTGTAATAATAATAGTTCAGTTGCGAGAAACGCGTCATTTAGTTGCAGGTAATTAATTTTGTTTGTCATAAATTGCAGCAATTGAAAAATTGTTTTTCCCAACTGAAAACTTCCTTTGTTTTTCCCTTCGTTGTATACATACATCGATTATAATTCAGAGTTACTTTATGGACAAATTGTGTTATATAAGCAAATTGCTAATTAATTGAAAACAATGTTAATGTTACGATATACTTAACATTGCAAAACTACTGCAAAGCAGGCTATTTCGGTAAATTTTGTGCAATAGATAAATCAACCTTCCAAAATCCAGGTTAAACTTTTCTCAGCCCTTAAATTTATTAAAGATTTTAAAGTTCTCAAAAGTAACTTTGAAATTCAAATGGAATTATAGATTTTTTAAAAACAGAGCAAATAGTAAAGTATCTCTTTTTGCTGTACTCAACGCAATATATTTATGCGTGCATTTCCGAGATAGTTTATCTAAGACCCACAAAACGATACCATTGGCATCACAAAAAAAACACATTAATTACCTTCATTGGGAAATTAACAATGGCAGGAAATGCAAATTAGCGTAATAATGATAAACAACGACTAACTCAATGACAATAATTTAAGTCGATTCACATAACATGCATTGAGCAAATGTTTTTCGCATAATAAAGCATATGAATGCTCAATGATTTCATAATTATGGGAAAAGACAACCAGTTGTGGATACAAGACGACAAAACCTGGATGTAAAACTCATCATTTCAAAGAGTGCGTAAATAACGTAGCTTGTTATTATAATTAAGTGCACCATAAAATGATTATATCGCGAGTTAGTAGGTATAGATGCAGTCCAGATATGAAATCAAAAAAATATTACGAATCTCGGTGTATTCTGGTGCATAACTACATAAAAACCCACTGAACCACAAGCAAATGTACCAAGTTTGCAAACAAATTGAGAGTATGCAATACAACAATAAACAAATCAAAACTCATTTACATTAAAACTGTTTAAGATATCGCGCAAATACTCTTACATCATTAAAATGTTAAATACATTTGCACTTTTTGCAATCACAACAATAAATTTTACTCATTTTCATTTGCTATGCATTTGCATAGATGCTATACCGAAAACCTATTTCATATTCGTATGTTTGCAATATGCTAACACGTCATTGCAAATACGTACGAGTACTTTCCCTTCAATAATAAAAACTGATACAATATGATGTGTATTGCTTAAGCCATTTGTCAATGAGTATTATTTGACAGCTGATAATTAAAGCCAAAATTATTTTGAAGGTAAAACTTAAAAAACAGTGAAGAGGAAAAAACTATCAAAAGAAGTACCCAGTCGTACCAGAAAGCACTACACGATACATTATTTATAAATTCTATCGACAAGCAGTACATTTTCCATTGCAATTGGACATTACTTTTTTAAAGCAATTGCCACTGCGATATTGCTTCATTTGTTCAATGAAGTACATTTGGAATGCCCCAAATAGAGGAACCCACAGTGGTGTATTTGGCACCGAAAGTGTAAATTAATTCAAAAAATTAATTTTCAGGATCAGTTTCAGGTTTGGTTCCCGATGAAAGAGAATAAATTCTGCATCGCTAAGTGAAAGAATTGTTGTAAAATATTTTACCGTTTACTCGCAAAGTCCTTTGAAAGTTGAGTTTTTTTTCGAAAAATTTGGAAAGACATTTTCCAAAATAAGCACTCGATTTACTTGTATTTGAAAACGAAGAGCATGAGGAAATTTATGAAATCGATGTTGAAGGTGATGATGTTGCTAATTCTGGTGATGAATGCGGGAATTTTGATGGTAAACATTTACAGATAACAGTTAAACATTTCAATGACTGCTTAATGCGCACCTTACACGGTCAATCATTTGACGTCAATCATTTGTATGTGTTAGTAAATATTTGTTTGTATGCATCACACAGACTCGTTGATGGCTTGATTGACGAAAATCTAAAATTTTTGATATTTTGCAATGCTGGTCAAGCGGATTGATGTGTGTAAGGGCTTGATTGACGACTTTTCGTCAGTTCGTTTGTTTTTGTCGTGTGGCGGACATGTCTGCGGAGAAAAAAGAAGCTGCAAAAAAAAAAAGAATTGAGGAGGACAAACAATTTTTATGTTTATATGTTTTTATTTTTATGTTTTTTAATAGCATTTGCTATTGCTATATATGCGATGCAATCGTCTGTGTCACTCATGGAACGTCTGTATTTCACGAACAATTATGAAGAATGAAAATTTGACGCTATGTTTGATGTGTGTAAGGGATAGCATCAATCCACACGTACACATGCTTGACATCAAATGATTGACCGAGTAAGGTGCGCATAAGACTTTGAATAGATTTTGGTCTGGCCGTGGGGGACCTTTCACATGGAATGTGCTAGTTTAATAATTAGAATTTTTTACTTTCATGGACTTTTTAGAAAAAAAGTTATAATTTTTAGATAAATAGGTTCCACTGGGATTATATTCATATGGAACTAATTAAATCATTGGCACTTTATTTTTATTTATTTTATTTATTTACTAGTAAACCCGTATGGCGTTAAAACGCCAAAATGCGAAAAAATATCTAGTGTTAGTTTTTTTATCAAAACTTTTACACTTTTTGACATATGTTTGTCTGTGTAAGCTATATTTGATGTTATACAATCTTAATTAATGGGTAAAATGTGCTGCTTCTCTTTAATAAAAATGTTCACGCCGTCAAAAGAGCGGGCTCGACTTAATGTCGAAATATAGGTGGCCGTGTGTGAATACTGAGGCTTGCAGGTAAATTGCAACTGTTCCTAACGACTTTTCTAGAATAGTCAGAGCAAATGACAAAGCCACCGGAAATTTAAAATTGTTTTCAAAATGCAAAAAGAGTTGGCCTTTTCGTGGACACACCCGTAGGTTTTGACGTGTGATTGTTTTTTTATCCACAAATCCTTCACTTAATCCTTGTCCGAATCCCTTTCCTAGTTTGAAAAGGTGTGTTTTAGGTGTGTCTAAATCTTTATCCTAATTCATTTCTTATAAAATATATATGTACGTTTCTCGCTTTGCTCTACTGCATTAATTATACAATAGAACGATTTTGGAAAATTTCAGAAAAAAATATCACATAGTTTTAGGCACCACATAGAAAACTCACTTTCTTTGCAGAAGATTGTTTTGCTTTTTTTATTTAAATACAGAATATTTAAGATAAAGTAAGACCTTATTGCACATCTGCAGAGCAAGACCTTTCTATTGATATCCCATTTATGAAAATCGCATTTCCGGTATGGATTTGATGGTCATCACAAAAAAGGCGTTTGCGTAATAATAATATAGATTTCAAAAACTTTTTTTAAGTTCTATGGCCTCCTTGGATAAATATCTATGGTTATTAGTAAAATAGGTTCCACTGGGATTAGACTACTGTGGGCAAAAAATACCGGAAATACATTTTTTGGGATTCCGATAGGGACAGATGTTTTTATCATCTATACCAAATAACACGTCAAAATATTAATTAGTGTTTGTGATACGCACCCTTTTGTAATTAGCTAAAAGTGAATTTTTCGTTGTTTATAATATCTGAAAGTATTTTACAACGCAGTTCCATTAAATTTTGTGTGCGGAATGAAATTTCTGCTGCAGAAATGTTGAAAATGTTACAGAAGGCCTTCGGTGAGCAAGCTCTATCGAAAAATGTGGTAGAAAATGTTCAAAGATGGTAGAGAAAGCGTTGAAAACGAGGCACGGCCAAAATTTACGCTTGAGTGCAAACGGATAGCCTATTTGCTTGATTCAAGCATAGAATGCTTAATTTTTTCTCTTCGTGTAGTATATTTGTAATAAAAAATGGGTACGTCGTTTGATAAGGTCCGCACCAGACAACTTGGTATTTAGATCACTGCGGCCATTAGATCACTGTGACATACACGCAAAGAAAAAAACGTTTATAGCCAGTTTGCCGCAAACGAACTTCGTTTGTAGTGCTTGAAATCGTTATTTGCAAACGTTTCAGCAGTTGTAATAATTATAGTCAGTTGCGAGAAACGCGTCATTTAGTTGCAGAAAATTGATTTCGTGTGTCATAAAGGCGAGTGATTTTTAAACTGCAGCAATTGAAAAACTTGTTTTTCCTAACTGAAAGTTTCGTTTGTTTTTCCCTTCGTTTCATAAACACAACGTTTATAGTTCAGAGTTACTTTTAAGACATACTGTTACTAAATTGGTAATTTGCTAAATACGCGGACGGAACAGAGGTGCGATGAGTGCAAACCATAAGAAGACGGATGGATAGGGAGAAAGATAATAAATATAATAAATAATAATGACCGAAAAAGCTTGCGTATAAGGTATTATTTAAGTTGATGACAAGAGAATATTTGTTTGTGGCAAATACATCTCTCAAACGATGTGTAGTTGGTGAATTTTTCAGTTGCGGTAAACGAAACATTTCTTTGCGTGTAGCTAGTGGCTATAGTGTAAAAGATTGCTCAATGGCAGTTGTGTTTTTTCCAGTATTGGAAAGTAAATCTTAAATATTCGTAACTTATGGCAAATAGAAGCAGTTGCTTACGTTTGCTAGCTCATGTGCATCGCTTCATCAGTAGCCATGCTGTTTTAAGGGGCTATACGTAGTCAATAAACAAATTTTTTTAAATTTTATTTTCACAATGTAAGTATTTTTTTGTACAAAGAATTTCACAATAATCCCACGAATAGTCTTTGGTCGTGCTTCTTAGAAATACGAAATTGTAAACGTGTTTTTCTCAAAACTATGTTTTTGAAGTCGGTGAGCAAGATTTATGGGAAATGGCTCGTCTAAAATTTTTCCACATGTTGTTCTGGTATATTTTTTAGAAATTGATAGAAGGTTTTATTTTCAGCAATAAATATTTTTCATTTAATAAACAATTTAAAGCCTAAATTTATGTTGAAATCGATTTGTTTTAATTGAAAAGCCGCCATTTTGTTAAAAACTAATATTTTGCTTGTTGCTTTAATTAAATACTATATAATAACTTATGTTACCGACATGTTTTAGGTTTTTTTTTTTTCATTTTCAGATGATCCAGTCCAGAGATATCGTTTTTACCGCAAGACGCCTTTTTTGAGGAGTACCCAGAGAACAGCTGCAGCAGCTTTAAAAAAACTTATTTTTTCAAATTAAAAATATACAAGAAAAGTGAAAAAGAGCTTTATACTATCTGTATAAAAGTTATGATACATAGTTTCTTTATAAATTTGGAATTATCTAACTTAAAATCCTGCTAAGGAAAAATTCTTGATATCAATTTAAGACTCCTGACAACTTATAACCTTTTAAAAACAGAAAAACTTAAGAACTGTTAAATCTTCTTCAATTTTACTTATATGTTAAATTTTCTCTGAAAACGGAGAGATCATATTAAGAAAACAGGGTGCTAAGGGATTAAAGTATGATACAAAACATTCCAATAACATTTTATTTAAAGTCACTGGTTAAAACATTGAGCTTAGTCTTTTGATTATAGTTGTCAAAATTATTGTGAATTTAAGACCTATGCTGAATATTGGTCAGATGTTGTATTTTAAAATAATAAAAAGCCTTATTTTTCTTCCGACTCTTCTACCAGAATCTACTGTTAGAATTCTGAATAATTCTATTGTGGTTGCTGTTCTATAGACTGTTTAGTTACAGTTCTATAGAACTTTGCCAATATAGCACAAAGCTTCTGTTTCTATCTCAAGCTCATGACTAAGACTTATGACTTTACTTAGAGGATATTAAAAATACGTTCTATAAATGCAGATCATATTAAGGCTAATGTTGTTCTTCTTGTTGGCTTGTCATGAAAGTCGGTGATGTTGATGCATCATCATCATAATCATCGTCATCATGATCAAGAAAATCAGCAGCATGCAGCCCAACAATAGAACTGTTGATGTGCCAGCATCATTGGTACACATGTTTTTGGTATACGGCATGATAGAGATATAAAAGCAAAAATTGGTAACTCATTCTTAATTTGTTGGCGGTACCTTTGAACATTCATCCAATTAGCTGATAGCCGACACCTAAGGCTTGGCATTAAGCGTCGGGTCGCCGCAAGGTTTTGAATGACTGGTACCAACACTACGAAAAAAATAAATAAAGCAAATGGAAACGAAGATAAGAGAAGAGAAGAAATATGAACGATGACCAACCAGTCGACTGACTGTCTTGCCAATGTCGCTGCCATAAATGCTCTCGATCTTGAATGCTTTGAAAAGTATGCAGCAAACATTAACTCGATGCACGGTTGCACCAAGAAATCAAAAGCATTTGAGTGTTTATTTGGACCACACCGAGATGCTTCGTTGCAGCATTATAAGCAAAAATAGGTGAAGTGCTGTGGCGGTATGTTGTGCAAATGCGGATGTGGTCAAATTGCCTACGAAGTAGTTGATGAAAATGTACATAAGAAGTCATTAAAAAACAATGAAGCGATAAAAAAAACCACACATACGAGAGAGGCAAAGGCCGAGAGAATATTAATTGAGAGGGACATTTAGGGCAACTAAAGGAAATTAAACAGGCGCTAAAAGTTTCCAAGATGAGTAAAAAGAACTTTTTACTGTCTGCTGACATTAACTAGTATTTGATGATAGTGTCATGAAAGACTGTAAGCTGGAGGTGTCACAAGCTACTTAGATGTTTAAGGTTGCTAGCTCATTTTTATCGTTATCGCAACAATTTGCCTTAATTTTTCTGTTCTGTTACTTCGTGTCTTCTAACAAAAAATATAACATGAAATGAATTCTTGAGTACTAATATATTTTATGTTCTTAACTGAGCAACATTTTATTAGTTATACTCCTAAAGGTTTTATTAAACATAAATTCTTAAATACTAGCGAAAAAAATTCATAAAAATTATTGCAAAAAGAGTTTGTGGCATCATTGTTTTTCGTTTTGTTTCTTTTCAGTATATTATGTTGCGTTTTCGTGGAGTTTATTGCAAAGAGAAGAATTTGCTGAATTTGCTGTGTCTTTAGAACAGTGATGGGCGCACCAATACTATTATATTTTCTGTAATTTTGGGTTTGTAGTATTGGAGTCTCGCTCTCAGCGATTCTGAAAAAACTGTTGTGCAGGTATCAATAAATTTGACGACTTCGCTCGCTTGTTTAGTTATTTTATTTTGAGCTTAGATTTCATTTTATTTTTATGTTTTATTTTGATTTTAAAATTTAAATTATTAAAAAACGATTTTTATAATAAAAAAATTCAAATCTAACAACAACAAAGATCACAAAAAAAAAATAAAACAAGCTCTCGATCCAAAAATATAATATAAGACTCAGTGCCTTCTTTATTCAGTAAATTCTTATTTATCTATTTTTTTCAGTGCATAACAATCAAGTACAAAGCATCATGCAACGCTGACCCTATAGCATGAAGTCTCAGCGCCAACTGAATGATGTTGAAATAAACTGAAATAACTGCTTGTCGGTGTTTATACAAAAATAATACATACAAGATTATGCCATGCGCATGTCTGTCTACGTCATGATAGACACATTATCCAAATCAGCTGTTTTTCACTGAGCAAAACATAAACAAACAGAACTGTAACTGAAAAATGAATCGCACAGAACTATTTCGTACTACATTTCGTCTCTTCTTCCACGAACAGAAAATCAGTGAGAAAGACAGAGAAAGTATCTTTTTCTATCTACGTCACGAAAGACCTAACGTCTTCCGCAGAACGATGCAATTTTTTTTGCCTCTGTTGGCGTAATATGATTTCTATTATTGGTGTTTATATATGTGAGACACAAGAGAGAGTTCGAAAACGAGTCTCTACGAGTCTCTAGTACGCGATCGCTCGAGCCACTACGCGCCCTACACTGCTTTAGAAGCATACCTAGTCCAATGGTCGCTTACTGTGTAAGGTTCGTGTCATCAATGTGAGGCTTTTATCAAACATATGCAATTGAGAATTGTGCGCAGATGTTGGAGGCCTTGTAGCTACATCACATTTACAAAATAGTTGGTTACGTCACTGAGTACTCAATACTCTGCTTGTTATAAATCTAGAAATTCTACCATTTTATGAACTTTGATACGATATGGTTAAATATATCAGAATATAACACAATAACTCAATTTAACAAATCATGTTTTTAAAATTTTCTTTGAACATTTCAATTTCAAATTTTAGACAGTAAAAAATTTCAAACGAAAAAATAAAATAAGTCATCATAAATGAACTTGATCAAATCAATATTTTCCAAACAGTTAACCATACAAAACTGCGATATCATTAATCAACTAATTATACTTCCAAACCATCAGTCAAAATATTCACACAAAACTTTTGAGAGAAACTTCCAACATCAGTAAGTTTCATCCCACTCAATACGTTCTGTCTGTCTTCACTCATTCATTTTCTCCACTGAGAAACATTTCATCAAAACTCACTGTGTGTGTCCCATCATACAAAGAAAAAAAAAAATATCACCAGAACACGATTTTATCTCTTCTTCATTATGCCATTTCCGTTTACAATTAACATGCTAAAAAGATTCGCTACGCCAAACAGTCGCGTTATTGCCAAGATCGGAGAAGAAGACAAAGAATCATCCGAGAAGCATTGTGTGTCAGAGAATAAATGTTTATTAAATCGTACTGTGGCGCATGGTTTTTTGCACACCTTTAATAAGCACTTTTATGGAATATGACTTTGAGCGTCACAGCAGTGATCGTGTTGTGCAGATCATATAAAGGCAGTATTCGTTTTGTAGCTAGTAAAGAAGCAGGTGAAACGAAAATGCTTGAGCAGAAATCTAGATAATATAAAGATTGTGACGAATACAGCACAAGCGAAATGTATGGTTGGAGAAAAGCCACAAAGAAAGAAATTGTGATAAAACGCATTTATGTCATATCGACAGTTTCTAAGAATTTAAAAAATTCATTGCGAAAAATTTGGAAACACTTGACCTATATTGGATACAGAAATTGATTTTAATGATTCTGTGATAACTTGGAAAAAGTCAATTAGCGGCACATGCCCTTATTTAGATCAGAGAAACGTTTGCAGTTGTCCAAAACTATATCACTTCGGCAAAATCAAATTTTTATTAACCAAAAAAATACGCTGTAGAAAATATTTTCAGATGGTCCATTGAAGAATGTGATAAAAATACAAAATTTTCGCAAAGTCATTTCCACAAGATCGCCGTACTAAATGATCTTTTGGCAGGAAGCGTTTAACAGCAAGTGAGAACGTTGAGAAGATTTTGCAGATTAAACTGCTGATGATGAGGATTATACAGACGAAGATGATTTTACACTTTTAACTCAAACGCTTGCGACAGCTTGGAAAAAAAGGGGAAAAAAAAAGAACGAAACCAACATCAAGTGTTGTAAGGTTTCAAAAAGTGAAGAAATATGCAATATGCAAAACGACAATAGAGATAAAGACACATTACTTTCCCGCAGATACTTTCCCGCCAGAATACTACTTAATGAATCTGAAATTTAACTTTCTATTAAAAAGTTTCTCCAAAAAGAAAAAGTGGCTGTAGAGCTAGGGCCTTATACTTTGCGAATATTATTAAGTCCTTATTGATAGTTCAAAAATTTCGCAATTCTGTGAAAATATAATGAACAAACTAAAAACTCCAATTGTATCATTGCCAAATGTTTTTAATTTTTCAAAAGTTTAAGTTTAGATTCAAAATTCAAATTATTGAATCTATAATAAAGATCATGCATAGATAAGTTTGATTGAAGTATTTTTAACAACGTTTTAAAAACCTAGGCACTTGAGGGCTTCTTTCAGATTGTCTGGATATGCCCAAAACGTCAAGAGCATCTGATTTCACAAGATCTACACCGTTCATATTAAGAGGTAATTCATTGGCTTGTGAGTTTATATGAAAACTGGTTCTTACTAGCATCAAACTCTACTCTAATAGCACGACTTAACTCGTAGATTTTTTTTTTTAAGTCATTTTGAAGTGTGTAATTCATATTTGCCTCTTTCTGTCAATCTCCAAAGAGCTCAGATTTTTTGAAAGAATATGTGTGACAAATACTGCTTTCGTCTGCAAACTCATGGTGATGGAATCGAATTCGGCTCTGGGAATGGCGCCATATTTCAGCATCAATGGTGTCGCAATGGAGTCACTGGACGAAAAATCTTCGAGTACGACACATGTAGATTGATATGTCCTTAAGAAAATACTTGATACATCGAGCACCACCATGTTACCACTAAGACCATATAGAATCAGTTTTGACACAAGAGTTTTCGCCAAACTCGTTCAAGAGATTCTGAAATATCTAGAGCAGCCTTGCTTTAACCGAAAAAGTGAAGAAAAGTGACCGGTCACTGAGAAATTCGCTGCGCTCTAGAAAATACTGGAGGTGGAAGTTTATTAAATAAATATAACTTTGAATAGCTTACGCAGAGGTCGAGCCAGTATAGGGCTAATTTCTTTAGGACAATTAGTGAAATACCATCAGGGCTAAAAGATTTATGTATATTGAGGCTTGCAAGGATTCATTTAACTGCTCTCTTTCGAAAATATATCTCTTTATATTATCGTCTATCGATATCGTCTCGAAGACGATATTGCTAATCGGGGTTCAAAGGGTGATTGCTAGTCGGGATTGGGGAGTTTTGAGCAAACTATCTAACAAATGAAGAAGATTTGGTCATCCTTTAAAAGAGTTGGAATCGACGAAGGCATCTAATTTTTAACTCTTTTAACAATAATCAAAAAGTTGTTGTTGCTACCTTTTGGGCAGAGAAGACTCTGCTCTATAATGCAAGTTCCATAAAACATCGCGTGCTCTATAAAAAATGTTATATTAGCAAAACATAATTTCCAAATAAAATTGCGATAAGAATAATTTAATGAAATACGATTTTCTTCTTCATAAAGGCCAGCGATCTTCATCGGGGCTTTAGGCGTAGAAGTGCATAGTATAGAATATGAAAAATTACCTAGAATTACCAAATGGTACGTGGATTCTCACATCATGTTTTTCATGGCGAAAAAGGTCTAGGAGTTTTTGGCTATGCAGACCAACTGTATGTATAAAAGATATTAAATCAGTTAGTTGGATTCAGCAAACAGATCTCCATGTTGTCCTTCAGGGTTTTTTGGCTTGAGTGAATTACCCATGCTAGGTTGTTGACATTGAAATCGCCGACAACAAAAATTTCACAAAAATATGCATAAAGAGAGTCCAGAGTGAGATAAAGAGAGATAGAAAAATGTAGAGAGAGAGAGAGAGAGGAAGGGAGAGTATCAGATAAAGGGTCCTTCCTAAGTTCGATTTTCTATAAGCGTAGTAAACAAGCATCAAGTTCGAAAGAGCCTTGAACTTCACACATATGGAGCGGTACTATGGATTGGTAGTGCTCAAAACTAGTGATGGGAAGCAGCAAAATTAGCAGTATTGTCCGAATATCCGATTAAACGCTAAAATTTATAAAATAAATCTTATAATAATTTATATCAATTTCTTTATGAATAAAAGCGTTAAAAAGTTTTTATTTCGTCTTTTTAGTCAGTAAAACGGTGTGATTCAACGTGAGCAAAAAGAAATAGTTAAGTATACAAAATTATTTTTTAGTTTCTTAAAGTTTGTTTTTTGTGTTTTTTTTTCCCCTTTTTTAATACGGTGTAAATTTTTGAAGTTTGGGTTGCAATTTGGGACTTGCAACTTTTTCAGAATTACAAGATTTTTATTGAATATTTTTAAAAGAACTAAACATATTTTCATAAAACTGAAAGAAAGCTATCATTAGCGTGGCCTTTAACTTTTCATGAAAGAAAAATCACGCCAATCGATCAAGTACTTTAGGAGTAATCGGTGTATGGAAATTAATAAAAACACCCACCGACGACGAACTTGAGTACCACCTCCTTTTTGAAAAATAAATAACAAACTGGAACCGAACTTCTTATGATCAAACTTTGTTCTGCATCTTTTTAAATGTTTGTACACAATTGATCGAGAACTGGACCTACTAGTTTTATGCCGACTCCGAATGGCTCTCTGAGATTATTTACTCTCTGAGGTTTGTAGAGAGGTGACGGCCGAAAAGAAAAATTAATTCAATTGAAAAACTTTCAGTGTCAGGTGGAAATTGAAGCAGGGCTTTCTGGCGTATGGGCCACGCACTCTACCCACTGCGCCACGGCCGCCTCCTTTTTGAAGTCGGGTAAAAATTGTGAAATGGCATCATTTGTGATGGTTTTCATTCGGTTGTTTTTTCATTTTTTTACAATTAAATCGTTAACCGAAAGAAAATAACCGATTAATAAAATTTTTTCAATTAAACGTCCCATCAGTACCCAGAATCCGCTTGCACTAATACATTACATCTGTTCTGATACCCAGATAAATCCAGTGGACCCGGCAAATTAAAAACGGGTAGATTGAAAGTTGTGTAAATTTTTTTTTTTTAATTTTTAACTTTGCATGAAGAATTTCAGGCGTTCAACCTATTCAATCAAGTCTGTCTTGGTTCGAATTGGAGTGATAGTGGAGTAATTAGTGGGAAGGACAGGTCAATCAAGTGAAACAAGTGTAGTGGAAATATTCTTAGCGTGTCGGAAAGCAAAAGGAATACTTGAATTTGAATCTGAGGCAATTGTTGCCTTAACCTGAGTTTTCCTGGTAGAGTCAATTGAACTTCTCTACCACCTTCTACAACCACAGAGTTGCCAAATTTTAACTTCAGTTGATTATAATTGAGCAAAGAAATTAATAATGTTTAGAATGCAGAATCATGGTCTGACCGGGATTCAAACCCGGGACCTATGGGGTGGCAGTCGACTCAACTACCGAGGCCGTAAACGAGCAGATTAAGTTATAATAAAAATAATGTAATTTGAATGAACATTTTTTTTTAACGAGCTATTTGAACAGCTAAGCTAACAGCTTTTTCCTTTGCCAGCAACGTTAACAAATTAATCTGACAAATCGTACGAGGCACGCCCATTTTCTTGCGAGGCAAAACGTCGTGTGTTAGTAGGATCGATTTGCTTTAATTATAAATCAACTGGTTAGCCATAAAGTGGGGAAGAGTACCAATTACTCAGCGTAGTACACACAAACAATAACAACAACAACAACAACTACAACAAGAGCACAATTTCATTATTTAACAAACGATTTTTTAATTTTCTACTCAAGAGCTTGTTTTTTTCCAACACGAACTGGTTTAATTTTCCACTTTGCAAGCGAGCAATTTTCCCAATGTTCTTTTTTAAAATTTTGTTGGAGTGTGCGTTTTTTGTTTTTTTTTTTATTATTATGCTTTTTGAAAATTTTTGCTACGTTTTTGCGTTTAACTTGAAGCCAACAAGATCACACGCAATACAAAAATGTTGCCGCAGGCTTTAAGTCAAGCAAGAAACACAAAGCTAGCGGCAGCACAGTTAAGCGCTTAACATGTTGCCCAAGTCAGCAGCAGTTGAAGCTGAGTGCAGCGTATCTCTATGGGACGGAACACTTTGTAGAAGTACAAGGGAATTAAAAGCCGCACAAAGGAGGAATAAAAAAAAATTAAATAAACCACATACGCTGCAACGCTTTTCTACATGTTGCCGATGAGGTGGCAAATGACAATTTAAAAGCTAGTTGGCAACGCGATGGTGATCTATTTAAGCCTTAGCTAGATATACTGCGAGAAAATCTAGATAAACTGCTTGAGTAAGTTTGTGTGTGACGAGAATAACGTGAGCCAGGTTAATAGCTTGAATAATTTATGAAGCTTGACAGACTGTCAAGTTAATAGCAAAGAGTAAAAACGCACTAATTAGAGAGCGCAGATATGTTGCTGTAACGAAAAAAAAACAAAAAATGCAACCCAGACAAAACCTGAATAAAAATTTCAAAACAGCTTCCTTAAACTTATTAATTTTGTTCTCGATATGAAGCAAGACTTATCCAAAACTACCCACTTACTCCGAATTTCATTTTACAATAATTAATTAATAGCTTCAGGTTATAATACCATTGGACACAGCTACAAAAGTAGGCTTGACAATTCAGCTTAAAACTGACTTGAGTTCAATGTAGCTTATGTCTGCGTGCTTCTCTCAAGATTGTCAAACAAATTTAAATGACTCTACTTTTACAAACTTCCCATTTTATCTTAACCACATTCATTTAATTCAACCTAAAAACACTCTTACAAACTGTTTCAAAGTGTTCAGCAACCACTGTGTATCTCGGCCAGATTAAAAGCAATTTGTACCAAATTTCAATCTGATCAAACCTCAAATTGACAGTCGTGATATATGTAAAACAGCTTCAGCTACCGTTTTTTTATGTTGATTTCTAATTGATTTATCGCAAAGATACATTTACAAATTATGCCAGAGATAAGATTTTCCTTTTTCTCAAACACCACAAATTTTGCTTTCGGGCGTGTCGTGCAGATGATAGTACTTAATTATTTTCTCATCATATGCTAGAAGGTGTCATTTGAATGAACGTTTTTGTGGCTTCTGCTTTTACTGTTTTTCAGTTATATACCACTATTAAGTGCTGATTTTCAAAGATATCTCCGGTTTGTGGGTTGAAACTTTTTTAAAAGATGTAAATTGATGTAGTCCGAGATTGAGAGCAGTTTTATTATTTCAAAAACGGTGACATTTAAGAGTTATTAAGAATAAGGGTTGCATTATTTGGACATTTTTCATTAGTCAACAAGCATGCAACATTTGATGAAATGAGGATCCTTATTGTAGGACTAGTCGTATGTGGTTTCAAAATTGTAAGATAAAAGTTGAACCCATTAGCTAATTAACCCGGCTTCGCCCATGTCGAAAATGGGCGACAATAAGAAAGAGTTAAGTACGAGTATTTCTTAATGTCTTTCATTTTTTGTAAATTGCACTATTCTTGAAGGCACATTGACGGGGATAGAAATCTTGCATTATTATATATCAAAAATTAATTGGCCATTTCACCTCTTGAAAGGACTTTGACCGAGGTTCTTATGGTCAAATTGTATTGTGCGTGTTATTAAATATTTGTTCACAAATGATTGATAACGGGAAATACTAGTCATACTAGTAATGTGCATGTTCTCAGATAAATTAACCAATACAATCATATATATGAAAGAATTGTTAACAGCATATGGTATGTTTTATTTGAAAGTAAGCTAAATGAACCAAGGATTTCAGTTGTAATATCTATTAAATCAAGTCTGCCTCGGTTCGAAATAGGGTGAGAGATTAGTAGAAAGGAAGGACAATCACGTGTAAGTATTATTTTTTTTTAGCTTTGAACCAAGGATTTCAGGTGAAATACCTATTCAGTCAAGGCTGCCTTGGTTCGATATTAAGTGATAGATAAGTGGGAAGTAAAGGTCAATCAAGAGTTACACGTGTAGAATGCTCTAAGCGTGGTAGAAAGCCAAAGAAACATGCGAATTTGAATCAGAGCCAAGTTTTATGCCTTTACCGCGCTCAATTCAAGTTACAAGGCAATCTAATCCACAAACTTCTCTACCATCAGCTACAACTTCAAGTCGTAAACAGTGGCGGATCTACATACGGGCCGAAAGGGCTTTAGCCTCCCCCCCCCCTTGGAGAATTTTTTGTATTGAAAAAAACGAAAAAGTCCAAAATGACCCCCATTGGCATACAAAAGTATAGTTTCAGCCCCCCTTTGGCGAATCCTAGATCCGCCACTGGTCGTAAATATTGATTCATTTTCAATTTCAGTTGATTAGAAATGAGAATAGAAAATTGTAAATGCGAAAGGACCATGGCCTGGCCGGGAATCGAACCCGGGACTTCTGGGGTAGCAGTCGAGCACGCTACCTACTCGAAGACAGAGGCCGCTCGGTGGTGTAAAGTATTATTTTTATTTAAATCTACGTCTTGTGTTACGACATAGTCGAACCTGTTGTATCTTTTTTAACTTAAATTCAAAATATTATACACGCAAAAAAAACAAAATGTATTGCCAGTTTGCCGCAAACGATCTTCGTTTGTCGTGCTTGGAATCGTTATTTGCAAACGTTTCAACAGTTGTCATAAGAATAGTCAGTTGCGAGAAACGCGTCATTTAGTTGCAGGTAATTAATTTCGCTTGTCATATACGCGAACTATTTTTAAATTGCAGCAATTGAAAAGTTTGTTTTTCCCAACTGAAACTTCCTTTGTTTTTCCCTTCGTTGTATAAACACAACACTTATAATTCAGAGTTACTTTATGGACAAACTGTTCTACTGTCTAGAATGCTAAAAAATAGCATATACTCAACAATTAATTTTTATACCCCCACGTTTAAAAAACGTAAATGGGGGTATATTAATTTTGTCACTCCGTTTGTAACGCCCATAAGGAGGCGTGGTAGGTATAGAAAAGTATATATATTCTTGATCAGCATCACCACCCGAGTTGATTTAGCCATGTCCGTCTGTCTGTCCGTCTGTCCGTCTGTCTGTGATCACGATTCCAGCCGTAATTTTAAAGCTATCATCACGAAATTCTATATTTAAGCTTTTATCTAAAAAATGAAGGTCAAGTTCGTAAATGAGCCAAATCGGATGAAAACCACGCCTACCTCCAATACAAAGCGACTTTATCAAAACGGTAAAATCTCTTAGAATTCAACAAAAATGAATATATTGACTTGAAATTTTGCATATGAGTTTTGATGTTCAAAATACACTCTAAGTATGAAATTCAATCAAATCGGATGAAAACCACGCCTACCTCCCATACAAAGTGACTTTATCAAAAAGGTAAAATATCTCTAAAATCCACAAAAATTAATGTATGGACTTGAAATTTTGCATATGAACTTTGATATATAACGTGTACTATGTGTATGAAATTCAACCAAATTGGGTGAAAACCACGCCCTCCTCCCATACAAAGCCATTTTATCAAAAAACAAAAGCGAATGTTTTCTGTTAAAAATATAAGGAAAACGTTTTTACAGATAAACATTTAATTGATTTCTTAAGACTTTGAATATACTTTGGTTCGGCCGTGGGGGTATTTTAACTTCGGCCCAGTCGAAGATCATTTCTTACTAGTTTTTTTTACTTTCTTTATTATATATGGTTATCAAACTTTTTTTACAATATTAAACAGTTCTTGAAGATTACAAAATTTTTTTTTTTTATTTTAATTTTTTATTAATTGTACATTTAATAGAGGGCGCTCAAATTTTCTTGTCAAAAAAAAACACTGCTGCATGGCGGAGAGTTAATCTCTGGAACGGTAAGTCTGAAACATAAAATTCAAAAAGACTTATAAAAAGGAAGTGCTCTTACATGATATTTTACCAGAAAAATTGAAAAAGCATTAAAAATAAAAAAATTGGCGGACATTTGAAAATTTTTTTCAAAAATAGCCTTTTAATAGACCTTTTTTCAGACTCAAAATTTTATATATTTTTGACGTAGAAAACGTCATTCTCGGAGGTAAGTAGGGTGGTTAATAGTGATCAGGTGTCGGTATTTATATCACTTTTTGATCCTTTGGTGGAACTAAAGTACTGATCGTACAATGTTGATGTTAGCACTTGTTGGTCTGCTTGATCCTCAATGCGACAAAAATTCATTTTAGAACTCTCTTGCTTATATAAATTTTACACAATTACATGAAATATAAAGCCAACATTTGATGTTTTTGTTTGCTTAAACTTGCTACCTATTTATCGGCAGTTTCCGGTTTTATCGACAAAACCATAAAATTCGTATCGGAGCCCCCCTAAGGAGTGGTCGGAGGGAATAGGTGTCAAAGACAAAAATGTTCCTTTTGCAAAAGCAATGGGGGTTGGTAATACATATTAACCCTCTCCGGCACAAACACGATAAAATTTGTATGGGAGCCCCCCAAAAGAGTGGTCGGAGGGAATAGGTGTCAAAGGCAAAAATGTTCCTTTTGCATAAGTAATGGGGTCGGTGATACATATTAACCATCTCCGGCACTCTCTTAAAGGTCATATACTCAGGTGTATGGAATAAATAAACAAAACCCATAAAATTTGTATCGGAGCCCCCCTAAGGAGTGGTTGGAGGAAATAGGTGTTAAGGCCCAAAATGTTCCTTTTACAAAAATAATGGAGGTCGGTAATACATATTAACCCTCTCCGGCACTCTCTTAAAGGTCATATGCTTAGGTGTATGGCATAAATATACAAAAACCATAAAATTTGTATGGGAGCCCCCCTAAGGAGTGGTCGGAGGGAATAGGTGTCAAAGGCGAAAATGTTCCTTTTGAAAAAGTAATGGGGTTCGGTCATACATATTAACCATCTCTGGCACTCTCTTAAAGGTCATATGCTCAGGTGTATGGAATAAATAAACAAAACCCATAAAATTCGTATCGGAGCCCCCCTAAGGAGTGGTCGCAGGAAATAGGTGTTAAAGGCAAAAATGTTCCTTTTGCAAAAGTAATGAGGGCCGGTGATACATATTAGCCCTTTCCGGCACAAACACAATAAAATTTGTATGGGAGCCCCTCTAAGGAGTGGTCGGAGGGAATAGGTGTCAAAGGAAGAAATATTTCTTTTGCTAAAGTAATGGGGGCCGGTGATACATATTAACCCTCTCCGGCACTCTTTTAAAGGTCATATGCTCAGGTGTATGGAATAAATATTTTGCTAAAAATATTGTCGTCTTGTGTTACGACATAGTCGAAACTACTGTATCTTTTTTTTTGTTGTCAAATTGTGGTAAACACAGGATATAAAAAAAAACAAAATGTTTCAAAGTTTATTAAAATCAGCCCAGTAGATCCGGAGATTAACTGTCCGCCAATTAAAAAAATCTAAACTCGAGAAAAACGCGTGTAAAGTTTTTTTTACACCTGCGGCGACCCGAGAGCGCGCTTCAATTGAGTCGTTATATCTCGGCACTGGCTTTCGATTTCGATTTAATATTTTAGACAGTTATTTTTGAAGGTACATATAAAAAATCTAAAAATGTAAAAAAACAAAAATTCATTTGTTGAAAAGTCTAGACGGTAATAGTACCTTAATACGCAGACGGAGATAGTAACAGAGGTGCGATGAGTACAATCCATAAGAAGACGGACGGACATAGGGTGAAAGACAATTAATATAACTAGTTTCACCTTTGGTCTAGATTCGACCATTTAAAAATAGATTTTTTTTTGTATTTTCATTGAAAACATTTTGTTTTCTTTCTTCACTCATATGCAAATGTAACCGAACTCATACCGCACCAAACGCACCACCAGCAGGAAATCACAAAACAGTAACTCAATTCTGATTTTCCATGTTCTGTGATTTTTACTTTCAAAGCTATTCGATATCAAAAATGTGGCTTATATATGCGGAGCCACACACTTTTGTCCAATGCCCGTCACAGTACCCTACTTCCCTTATTCTAGTTTCTAGTAGAAATGCTTCCAAAGCTATTTGATATAACAACTTTGAGTTGTATGAGTGTTTCCACGCCCCTTTGTCAAGGAAGGAAGTTCTTACCAAGTTGCATTGATATGTGACTTATAGTTCAAAAGTTTTACCGAAAATTTGGGCTGATGAAAAGTTCCTCGCCTTTATTTCAACGCCCATCAAATGTAACCAGTAGAATGGAACGTCTGATTTAAGGTCGAATTTCCCACCATAGATATTCGGTGCACTCCTTTTCCCTACTCTTATTGATTTAAAAAAAAATTATCAAAATTGGTTGAGAAACACGGAGAAAATGTTTCTTAACTATTCTGCGTACACCTATTTATATATAGATATATAATAATAATATGTATAATATATGAAGTAGATAAGGAAATGGCTTAAAACAAAGATTTTTGTAGGTAACTTTGGAGTGGTTTGAAATATTTGAAAAATTTTTTCACAGAAATTATTTTTTTAGCTGTAGAACTTTATAAAAAATACAAAAACAACATTTTGAAATATGTAATTTTCATCAAAAAAATGAAAGGGTAAGCTCATGATTTTCGATGATAGAAACACTTTATAAAATTATATATCAAAATGAAGCAATTTTTGCAAATAAATGATATATTATATGAAAGAGTGTGAGAGAAGAAAATAGAAATAAAAAAACAAAATTACAAAAAAAGAATATCTGGTCTAATTTCTGAGCAAAAATTGAATATTTTAGAGTTTTTTTGAAAACAACATAAGAAATTGAATTGGTGAGATAACGGTAAATATTTTCTTATTTCTCCAAAGTCATTTAATTAAACTTTCAGACAAAGAAAATTTAATGAAAATCTATTGAAAAATGGCTGAGATATTTGCTTGCAAAATCAAAATTTTAAATATATCTATTGTTTTCTCTCATTCTGAGGCAATGACATTGCTTTAAGAAATGCATTGCATGGAAAAAATCTACAGGTTTCGAAATATCGCAATACTTTTGGTGTCATAATAACGGGAAATTTCTTTAACATACTATTCGTGGAAAATATTAGCAAAAAAGATTTCGTATACCGTTCTTTTTCTCAACCAACGAATTCTCATACAAAAAACGTTGTACTGAGAATATCTATAGTTTTCGAGATATCACAATAATTTTGATGTCAAAATAACGGAAACTTTTCAAAATTTACTATTTGTAAGCAATTTTACCATCACAATATATATTGACACTTCTTACATGAAAAAGTGCTTATTGTAGGGTAACCGTAAACGATGGTGAAAAATATCAAAGTAATTTTTGCACATCTTATGAATGTCTAAATTTCTCTCTTATGTCATGTTTTTCCATCTCTTACAGTTTAGCTTTTATTTAATAAATGCTCTTTTTCCGCTCATATTTGAGGCCAAAGGTCACCATTATAATATTTAATCATATTGTGCAGCCAGACCTTTCATCCGATACCTCATTCTTCATTCTACCTCTTCCCAGTTCTGAGATCCCTAACTAAAATTAATATAAACTTTCAACGTTAATATTTCGGGTCAAAGGTCATCAATTTAAAATCTAACATAATTCGGCACATCTATGGTGCAGTACCTTTCGAATGATATACGTTTCATTGTCCTTATTCTAAAATAAATATTGAAAAAGTGTACGACAACATTCGATGTTTGCGTATTAATATATAAGATAAGTAATAATGACCGAAATAGCTTGCGGTATATATATAAGATTATTTTTAAGTTGACAACTGAATATTCGTTTGTGGCAAATATAACTCGCAAACGAAGTGTAGTTGGCCAATTTTTCATTTGTGGTGGACGAAAAATTTCTATGCGTGTAGAACCTGCCATTTCACTGTATTAAACGCTCTGAAATAAGAACCCGTGGTTCTCATTTCTACACTGAAAAAAAAAAGTGTAATAATTTGACGATATGTGTGTTTAAAAAATAGCTTGCAACAAATTTCGTCAAAGTAAGAGCAAATGTGTTTAAAAATTTTGAAAATCGTATGAAAAAAAAGTCAAATTATGAACACATTTTTTGAACACATTGGGTTCAATTTTAAGGTAATATATTTTTTTCAGTGTAGACGTGTCTTTATTTATCAAATTTATAAGTGATCTTTCCTCATTGATATACAGTCTGTTAAGTAAGAGCGTGTTCGGCATTATTCGTAGTCGGTAAATAGTGCAACCATGAAATTTTGTCAACAAGTAGACATAACCTCTGCCCTTGACGAACTAGTAAAAAAGTCAAATTGGTGGTCGAAACTTTGTCAGAAAAGTGTGTTAGGCATAATGAGTGCTACATGCGTAGAACACTTCGAGGCAGTTTTCCTCTGCAACCATCCAAAAGAATAAAAAATAGAGTGTGTACGGCATAATTTATCTAAAAATTTATTTAAGAACATTTTTCTTTACATACATTCATTATACATGTTCCGAAGCACGACGCTATCATACTAATAAGATGTCCAATCACCACCAGCGTTATTCGGCATATTCGGCAGGACGAGCTCTCGAAATGCGTCGAATTTCTCGGGAAAGCTGTTTTAAAGTATAGGTGGGTCTACCTCGAAGCTTCTGCATGATGTAGCCCACGACGTTTTCGATGGGATTAACAACAGGCGATTGTGCAGGCCAATCTAATGTGACGAACAATGGGGCAGAACGACCCTATTGGTGACATTAAATCGAAAAATGAAACTGCCCGTATGGGGCCATTGTTATTTTATTTTAATAGTCAAATACCCCACTGTTAATACTGTAAAAGTTTTAAACCGTTATCATAAATACATTTTGCATGATAAACATCGGCGCAAGCCATTCTTGTTCACAGATTAGCTTGAGTTGGGTGTGAAGAAATTTGTGAAGTGTTTTTAATTAAATAAAAAAAATAGAAATCATAAATTATTAAAGTTTTGGTATGGAGCCTTCAAGTTCTGGTAAATGTTAATCTATTTAAGATTTTTTTTTGTGAGAAAGTGCTTTAAATTATATAAAACCGTAATTATCATAAAAAAACTTTAAAATTACTTTTTTTTTTGCTTCTTTGTGCAAACATTGATCGGTTTAGTTGTGTTCCCAAGCAGTCCCAAGAACAATTTTTGTTGTTATTGATAGCATGTCTTAACTTAATTAACCCTGCAGTAGTCGCGTACCTAAATGTGACGAGAGTGGTCGCGCGGATTGCATATGTAATCCGTTTTTTCAAGTTTAAAATAAGAGATGGCAATTTGAAAATGCTTAGTTATTTGTTTTAATTTTTATTATTACTTTATTTTACATTATATTTATTTAAAAAACAACATAAACATAATTCTTATAGTACGTAAAATCAATGAATATCGATTGCAGACAATTGTGAATTCATAATTTTGCATGACTGGATTACATATGTAATCCGCGCGACTACTCAGGGTTAAGGAACTGCAAGAAAATTCAGCGGTTTTTTGTGGTTTTGAAAAAAAAGCTTCTTTACAAAATGTGCTTTCTGACAAAAAAAAAAAAAATTGTATGAATTTATAATGTTTGTTTTATCCTTTAGGTACTAGTTCAAACACAATTTTTATAACCCGGAGGGAGCTTGTCAACATAATGCGGTCAATTGAAAATATTAATTTACAAGGGCGATTTGTGTTTCTGGAAGAACAATTAAAAAAACGAACAGGAAACTTCGATAACATAGGTTTAACTAAAACACTTTCTCGATTCAAATCTGAGTATAAAACTCGTTTTGAAAAGGCTTTTCGAAAATTAGAGACTTTTTTAAAACAAATAATTCATGGCTTGAGACATCTGTTTCTTTTCTTTGTTGCCCTGAAGAAAAGCTTAAGCGTGGTCGAGCAAGTGTTTCATTCGATGAAAGTAGTGAACGTACAAAAAGAATGAAAACAGAAAAACTAAGAGAGTCTACATCGATTTCTATGTTGAGTTTTGCTACTCAAATGAGCTTGAGAGCAGTGGGACAGGTTAGTGCTTCTAAAGTGTTAAAGGATATAACAACAACTACCCCTGACCGAGCAAAAAAAATATCGGAAGTCATATAAGGAGTCACTGGAACCCAAAAGTTGTAAAATGTCAGGCCAAGAAGCACTAGGGGTTGCAGTTGAAGCGCAACTATCTCGACATCAATACAACGTTATCAGAATGAGTGCACCAGAAAAATTTCCTGCATATAAGGTCCTACAAGCTGCAAAACAAAAATGTTATCCACCTCCCGAATGCATCGAAGTTAGCGAAACTTTAGTAAAGGTTACCCTTCAGGCACTACTAGATATAACCACAAAGCGTTTGTTGGAATCACAGATGGAAGTAATTGGTGTGTTAACAACATTTGAAACGGAAAATCTGAGCTTGTTTTGCAAGTGGGGCTTTGATGGAAGTTCGGGACACAGCTCCTACAAACAAGCTTTGCATGGCCTTGAAGCAACTGATTCTTCGGTCTTCATTACTTGTGTTGTTCCTCTTAGACTTTCTTCCAGTTCTAGGATTGTATGGCAAAATCCACGTCCAGGTTCTACAAGATACTGTAGGCCATTAAAAATAGAGTTTGTAAATGAATCTACACAAATGTCTATTGCAGAAAAGAATAGAGTTGAAAATGAGGTGAAAAATTTGCGAAAGACAACAATGTTAATTGAAGAAAGAGAAGTGCAAGTCAATCATACTCTACTTTTTACAATGATTGACGGCAAAGTCTGTAATGCTATTACGGAAACGTCATCAACACAAAAGTGTTTCATATGTGGTGCGTCATCTAGAAGCTTTAATGATATAGATAGTATGTTGAAAAGGGAAGTTAAAACTGTCCGTTCTTCATGGATGGATAAGGTTTTTTGAAAATTTACTTCACTTAGCCTACAAATTGCCTCTTAAGAAATGGCAAGCTCGAGGGGATGATGACAAGATAGTTGTTGCTGAAAACAAAAAAAGGATACAAAAAGAGTTTAAAGATCGTTGTGGTTTGATAATAGACAAACCAAAGCCCGGATTCGGGAACTCGAATGATGGCAATACAGCCAGGCGTTTCTTTCAATATCCTGAAATTTCCGCTGAAATTACAAAAATTGATGTACAACTCATAAAAAAGATGCATATTATTATGATTGTTGTGGCTAGTGGCTCTGAAATAGATGTAGAGAAGTTAAAAAATTTCGCAATCGATACTGCCAGATATTATGTGGAAAAGTATCCCTGGTATTACATGTCACCTACCCTTCATAAATATTTCATTCATGGACCGGAAATAATAGCCCATGCACTGTTACCGATTGGGCAGCTATCTGAAGAAGCTCAAGAATCAAGGAATAAAGACTTCAAAAATTATAGAGAGCACCATTCTCGGAAATCCAGTAGAGAAAACACTAACCGAGATATTTTCAACTCTTTTTTATTAAGTTCTAAACCCATTATTACTAGTATGAGGAAACTACCCGAAAAAAAACAACAACACATCCCAATTGAAGCATTAAGTTTGCTTAAAGCTCCCCCTGTTGATAATACAAATTCTGAGGTACAAGAAGATAGCAGTGATGAAGAAAGGGATGGTTTTATTCTAAATTAATGAAAAATCAATACATTTATGCAATTCTCAATTATGTTCTATTTTCTGCATTAAAATAAATGTTATGTGTACTTATTTTTTGAAAAGAACAAATGTATAATTGTTTGTATTTATAGCCAAATATGACAGCCCTAAATGTTTATATATTAAATACGGTGGGTATCTTCATTTGACAATTTCTTCCGAAATTAAAAAAAGTGGGCGTTTTGGTGGGCGTGGTCATTGTTGGGTTTTGAAATATGAATATATTGATTCTATAAACAATTTCAGAAATTTTCAGGTTGCTAGCTCTATTCCCTGATTTATTGCCACCAATAGGGTCGTTCTGCCCCATTGTGTGACGATACCTTTTTCGCGTTTCCAGTCGGTGCAGAGGAAGCTGCGGTATTTTGGGTCATTGTCCTCCTCAGAATCCAGTCTTCGTTTTTGATTATAAATTGGCATTTGGCAGTCGATAATAAAGCCTTCTCATAAATTTTGACCATTCTGGCAGCATTATGGTTCTCGGTAAAGAGGTGCAAAGTGCCGAAAACCTTTTATGAGAAGAATCCCCAAAGATAAATTTTAATGGGATGTTTAACAGTGCGATGGACAAAATTACTTGACGACGAAGACCAAGCCCACGCACTGTGGTCTATATGGAAATTCTAGCACGAATTAAATAAAAAAACCAACGTATTTATTTTTTCTTAAAAATGGGCTTATTTGTTGGGTGAAAGTTGCCTATTCAAAAGGCAACTGCAATTTACTGATTATTATGTTGTACATGGTGGCAACACTGCTTAGTACCGTTCACTCACGCCACGTGATTTCTCGTCTTAAAATAGTGAAATTTTGTAATTGTGATTAAAAATTATTTTTTTTAAAGAAATTCATTGTTTTTTTAAAGTTTACTGCACTAAGGGAAATAACGCATATTCACATTATCCACGCGTGAGTATATATTTCATTTAAATATTTACGTGGATAAATCAAATATTTTCCTTACAACTCGTTTTTTTCCTGTATTTTAATTTTATTTATGCCACACACTGACACACATATTCCATACAGCTGCCAAGCAGCCGCCAAGCAGCAGCAGCATCGCACTCTGTTTCTGCAGTTTATTTCTTGCAGTTGCAGGTTTCTTATAGTTCTCATTTAGTTAATGTTTCAAGGGTAATATAGTATGGATATTTGGCAAATATGATTTGTGAGTGCGGTGGTGAGTGCGATGCATGATAAATTCATGTAAGGTGGAGTGACAACTCGGTATTTTCTCAAGAATGTCACTCCACTCTACATGATTTCATCATGCATCGCACTCACCACCGCACTCACAAATCATATTTTCACAAAAAGAAAATAATATATACCACTAAATGGCGTTTGATATTGACGCAGCTCGTGGGAAATATTCAAATAAATTGTTTTTCAATTTCAATATTTTTATATTAATTTTCCTTAAATGCGATAGTTTTATTTTCAAATTGTAAATATTTGAAAGTTATTTAAATATATTCGTGCATAATTTTAATATATTTTTTATTAATTCTGTTTAAATATTTGAATATTTTATTTAATTAAAAAAGGATTTAAATAAATTTGAAATATTTACGTATTTTGGATAAATTAAAAAAGTTTTTGGATAAATTTAATATTTTTTTCCATTAGTGTGATGAATAATAATCTAAAAGGTATATATACTAAGTGTATTCACATTATCAACTCTTTATGCGTATGTTTAAAGAAGATATTTGCAAGGATTTTTATTTCATCAACTTGCAATTTAAATAGTGAATAAAAAACTATGCGCAAATTTGCGGCTGTATCAACCTGTTTTGTCCAAAATAGTATTACATAGGTTGCTAGAAAAAATAGAACCTGGGTGCATCCACCTGCAACTTTAAATTTTATTTACATTTTCAGGACCGGGTCTTGCACCAACTTAAAGTTGAAACTTCATATAAAAAAAATTGATGTCTTCATTGAATAAAATATGTGTATATTTTGTCAAGAAAAATTTATTTTATATTATACTTTTGTGGTAAAAGTAAAAAGTTTAAGTTTTATTACACACTATATTACCCGGTTTTACTCGGACGAAATAATGTAAAATTTTGATATTTATGTGACAAAAAAAAATTTTTTGTTTATTTTTATTCATATTGTACAGGGTTTTCCAATAAGAGGTGTTATTTTGGTATTCGAAGAAAAATGCCATTTTTTGAGTTAAATGATCGGATGTTTATTTCATAATAAAGAGAAAAGTATGCCGTTAATAATAAAAAACAACATCAGCCAAATGGCCACCACGACCACGCTTACAGGACAATATCCTTTTCATGAAATTTTACATAACCAAATCGCAAGTGGCTGCCCTATGCCCTCGATAGCCTCACGAATTCCATCTTTGAGGTCTTCAATCGATGCTGGGCTGTTGGCGTAGACCTTATCTTTCACGTGGCAACAAAGAAAGAAGTCGCAAGATGTTAAGTCACAACATCTCGGTGGCCAATTGTGATCATCTCTTCGAGGGAAACTTTTCCCGTAAAAGATCAATGGTTTTCCAATGGACTGCAAGATTTTCACCATTTTTGTAGTGCATTTTAATAATTTCAATGCGTTGTTGAAGCATGTATCGTTCCATTTTTAGTATTGGTGTAGTTTCTACTTGTCAAATGTCAAAGAATAAAAGCTTTAAAAGTGAGCGATTCACAATAGCGGGCGATTCACAATAACATCTCTTATTGGAAAATCCTGTATTTTTGTAATTTTTTTTTCATTAAAAGTACTAGTGTAGTGGAAGAATTATGAGAATTTCTCAATATGTTTCTGAGCTTTGACCTCAAATATCGTTTTAAACACCGTCACAGCAATAACAACGCCACTTAGCGGGTCAAACTTTAGACCTAGACCATTTACAGACCCAGCCGCACACACATACCAAATTTCATCAAAATCGGTCAAGCGGTTTACGAATGTTGAATTAATTCGCGCTAGAATCGCATTCTAGACCACAGTGCCACGGTACGATCGAATAACCCCAAACAGAAGATTCGTTGGAGAAGAGAAGATCGCGTTATTCCAATCGCGATCAACATTTTCTGTTGCCCAAGCCATTCCTTTAGTCACGTGTTTTTCGGACAACAGTGGTTTCTTCATTGTGCTTCGCCATTTCAAATTATTTGCACGAAAATGGTTACGAATAGTTACGTGCGATATATTTAGACCGCTTGTCCTTGACGTAAGCTTAAGCCAGGACTCCGCGAAAACAAACTCACTATAATTTTTGAAGTGAAACTTCTTAGGCGGCGCTTCGAAATTTGAATGAGAATATTGAGGAGTGAAATTTCAAGGTCAATTTACTTCATTTCGTTACACGATAGAGAAGAAAGATATGTTTTACAGTAGAGAGAATGAGAGAGATAAACATTGTTTAAAAGACTTAAAAATTTCCTTGTCTCCGCTGAGGATCGAACTTGCGAACTATCAATTGCAAAGTCAACGCTATATCCAACGAGCTAAACTCTTCTTATATAAATTTACTCTATATACCAATTAATCAAACTACTTTTGCTGTAGATGCCCAGCGGGAAAATAAAAAGCGTTCCTAGAAATAGCGATGTGCTTTTCAGAGTTTAGAGTTGTGGAGCTCATGTTTTTATACACATTTTGTTCATAATGAAAACAGCGAGAAATGGCACAGCAGTAAGACATTTGATTGTAATGCGAGCGGTGCGAGTTCAATCCTCGCGTATTAAAAAATTTTCTTCCTTTGTTTTTTATTTTTCTTAAAGAGCTTTTTAACTATTTGTTTGCTAAGAAGCGCTTTCATTCTAGGATATCCAATATAAATTTTAATATGAATTTGGTTTACTTAAAAAGCGCTTCAGATGTGTGAAGCGCTATGGCAGAAGCGCTTGTTTAGGGCTTTTGAAACGCATCGATTACCGCTGGGTGGCAAAAGCCGCAGATTGTGTGCTGATTGCGTTCTATGTGTGGTAGACAGGGGGTTGCCATGACTCGGGTAGAAGAGAGAAAGATTCAGCGAAGCAGAAGTGAATAAGAGAGTTGCCCTGAGCGCATTATGGTTTTCGCAAAGTAGACCCTCATACTAGGGCTGCCATGCCAATATTTTTTTAGAATACCAACGTTGGTATATCTTTAATTCAATATATTAATATAACCTCTATGAATTTTGCTCATATTACACATATTATATTATTATTCATAATATTGCGATATAAAATTATATATATACCCAAATTCATGAAGCATATGCTGTCGCCCATGACGCTAACTTGACACTGTGCACAAGAAAAGTTGGAATAAGTTCTTTCAATAGATAACTATTTTATACATATTGTAGTTATATAATTTTAAATCGAAATATTATTAATAATAGTAAGTATAATATTTTTGATATAAGTAATATTAATACGTACATATGTTGAATTAAAAATATATCAAGTTGTATTCTGTATTCACATCTATATGTAAATACGACGCAAATTGGTTATCAAATTAATTGCTTTTCGGCCATAGGTCCATACCAATGAATATTAAATATACAGAATATTTTTTTTATAAAAACTTTTTATTGAATTTCTTTTGCTTAAAATGTTCTCTCTTTGCCTTTAAGGTTCGATTATGCAATCGTAAAGCAACGCAACGTAACGTGACGTAGAGTACTATCTTATGAAAAATAAGTGTAAGTGGTTAGTGAAATCGTAACGTAACCTAGCTCAGCGATGGGTTCAATTCCAGATAGAATTCTACGCCACGTTACGTTGCGTAGCTTTACAATTGCATAATCGAGCCTTTACACTAAAATGGTTCTTATTCTAGAAGAGAAAGAGAGTATACAAAGAAGTTTCACTTCTTTACTGTATACACGGTATATTGTATCTTTTTTTTTCATACTTCTTGGTCCCGTTCCCTGTTGAGTCACGATCGGGAAGGTCATCGACGTTTTTAGATTCCTTAAAGCATTGCATCCACTTCTGGACAAAAGCCTCTGACTTTTTCAAATACTTTGCCGCAACTGCATAGGACATTTTTGGTTCTTTTGGATGGTTGGGGAGGAAAACTGCCTCGAAGCGTTCAGCGTATGAAGCACTCATTATGCCTAACACTCTTTTCTAACAAAGTTTCGACCACCAATTTGACTTTTTTACTAGTGCGTCAAGGGCAGAGGTTATGTCTACTTGTTGACAAAATTTCAGGGTTGCACTATTAACCGACTGCGAATAATGCCGTACACGCTCTTACTTAACAGACTTTACGATGGAACCTAGAATAAGGCTGATTCAGACATTAATGATTGAAGAATCAAAAAAGTGCCATTTCAAAAACTTATTTTGTTTAAAAAAATAACATCTTAAATTTCAAGATTAGATGAAAAATTAGATGAAACAGATAAGATGTTTTCTTATTTTCCAGTGTTATAACCTTTAGATCTAATTAAAGTTTTGAGACACAACATTTTTTGATTTTTGACTCAATGTACAACAGTTCAGGAAACGAAAAAATATTGAAGAATCTTTTGAAGTAATTCCTTTTCTTAGTTTGTAGAATTAGTTTCGTTTGTAATTCCTTTTCGTTGTTTGATGTAATTAGTAACATAGCCGTTGTCGGGTCCAAATACCTCAGGCTCTTAATTTGGTTGACGCAGACTGCGGCATTCCTATTTTTTGTATTTCTTCTAGAAAAGAAGACTCCTTGTGGAAAGTCTTTTGAGCTGCAGTCCTTCAGTTAATGAAGATTTAATAGTTTATTTTAAATGTTAAAGTCGGCATTACTTTAAAAATTGGCAATACACATTACAATAAATCTATTAACTATGAGCTTCAATGTGCACTACAAGAAATATCAATTAAGGGACGGACATATTGTCAGAGTGTGGAATCAGAGAAATTGCATGATTTCGATGATTTCTTTAAATATTTTCTATTAATTAAAAAAAAATAAACAAAAATAATAACTTTGTTTTCCCCCCTTTATTCATCATAACTTCAACAAAGCAATTTCCCTTGAATAGAATAGAAAAGTAACAATAATTGTAAATTCACTGCAAAGACTGATTGTGCCGGCAATTGACAGACAGACAGACAATCAGACAGACAAAGAGTCAGTTAGTTGAATGCAGATTTTCTCCAAGACGAGCGCATTAAGATGTAGTACGACGTTACAGTCTACGTTTTACTACAAATCTTAATGACTTGCCGTAACTAATTAGTTAATTGCGTTAGTACAACAAAAACAATAGCAACAACAACAGTAACAAAGGCAGTAACAGCAGCAGATCAGTGAATATATATTTGTATATATTAAGCACGCATTTTTAGTGTAACAGAAACAGCAGGAAAAATGACGAAAAAAAACTTTACGCGACTTTAACAAATTATCTGCAGAGTAGCTGCCGTCAAAATAGGTGAGGTCTAGAGTTTAATCAGAATTAAGTTAAATGTTTATGTAAACAAATTGTTAAGGTTGTTTCTTGTGTTTTTTTTTTTTTTTTTTTTTTGTTTATTTTGCCACTTGTGATAGGAAGTGAGGTTAATTAGGAAAACGTGATAGCATTAATATTAATGACACTTTCCTCTACTACTAAGTGTAGTTAATGCCTTTTGGGTTTGCAAGGTGAAGATTATAAAATTTAATTTATTATAAAAGTTAACATTTAACAAACAATAGAGAAAGTTATGCGTTGATGCAAGAGTTGACGCCATTTTATTTTTGCTGCTTTTCTTCTGCTAGGTCAACCCTTTTCAACCCAGCATAAATTTTGAGTTTTACTTATTAATTCATAACTTTGGGCATAGACAGTAGAGACAAACGTAACCCTTTCCCATTGTCAATCATCATTAGTTACCCCCGTACAATGATGGTTTCATTTTTCCCGCGTAATTTGTAACGCCTCTAATTTTTGCAAAGTAATGTTACTCGCTTAGCCAAACCCTCTTCTTTCCACATCTATTCAATATTTCTCTCTCTGCTCGGAAAACCAATCAAGCCTCATAATCAAATAGGAAAATTCATTATTCATAATCACTCGAGGGAATTTTGACATTTTTTCATACATTTTTTGACACATACCCAGTCACATACACGCACAATGATGGCCTAGCTCATAAACATACTCAAGCAAATTAAGTTCTAATGGCATGAAAAACTGTCACAAAGGACCGCATGTTCACACCACACCGTGCTGTCACTTAATTATTTTGTAATAAAGTCATTTGTTGTTGCAATTGGTTACGCCCCGTATGATACATTAGCACTCTCTACATATTCGGTACGTTTGTTTCCTTGCTGGCAATTGATACTTCAAGCTGTCAACGTTTATGGCATTGTCAACAACTTCTGTCAAGCGCCTACTTCCTTTCATCCTTCATGGCCTACCTTTTCTTTTTTAGTATGCTGTAAATAAAAGTGTAAAAGTATAAAATCGTGTGTCATGGTTGATCCTTTTTGGTTTTATTCTGGCGCATTCATTTATACATTCAGGCCCTTTGACAGAGTGGGTTGGTAGTGTTGTAAAAGAAAGAATACTGCACTATCTACATCAGTCATGCTTATGAAAAAAAATCTCAGCTGGTCGATACAATAGCACGGATGATCACATCTAAGTACAGTTTAATTGCCAAAAAGAATTGAAATGTCTTTGCAATCAATGCAATGGCAAAAATAGTTTTCACTTATCAGTGAGTTGTTGAAATGGGAATTGCAAAATTATTAGAACTTATTTGAGGGATTTCTTAGTGGCTGACATGTTGTTCATCACAAGGATAGATAGCATTAAGGGGGAAATATACCCAGAGGCCGAAAAAAAGGTCATGTTTGCGCATTTTTTTAAGGAAACCTAAGGGATATTTTTAAATGAGGGTTTTTATACCTTAAAATATACACATTCTAGAGTATTTTTAGTTTTCTTTATTAAAAAAAAATTAATATTAAGGTAGATACAGCATTTTTTGTAGAGCGCTCTAAAATTGCGGTGACTAAGATTGCTCCTCCTAAATTCATCTAAAACAAAAAAATGAAATATATTAAACTAGATACTTACAACTCGTACTTGTCATAGTCGATTTTGAAAATATTCATTATTTACAAAATGGCGGACTTCCGAACGTAAATTAACGATTTTCGACCAAAAATTCGTCATTATTTTGCCTATACAAAATGAACGAAGTTACGAAAAAAAAATATCCTATGACAAGACTATTACATATGAATAAAATAAGCCTGCAAAAAAATCAAAACGATCGGTGCACTGAGCTTCGAGAAATCTTGGTCATCGACTTTGAAAACATGGTTTGAGAAAAACGCGTTTGAAAATAAGGGCCAGCACTGCGCGCTCTGAAGGCGATTCACTCACTAGGCTATAACTTTGTTGAAAAAAAAAAGTTCTGGGTATATTTCCCCTCTTAAGGAAATTGTAATTAAGATTTTGTGGAATTTAAGGCCCTTCAAATAAACAGATTAATTTTTTTACAAAAAATTGTCAATGATGTGACAGAAAGTTTTATTTTTTATGAAACTTAATCTAAAGCAATTTATTTATTTAGTGGCCACCGTTATTGGTGTGACAATAGTGAACTCATTTTATTTTTGGTATTTCCCATCATATAGTTAAGCGTATCGAAATAGTTATAATACGAGGGTTGCCTGCGAGGAAACGAGGAAAACCCAGTGGTTAGCCAGTGAAAATGTTTTTATTGTTTTTCAAAGTATTCTCCAAGATGATCAACACACTTTTGCATTAGTTTGAACCAATTTTCGATATTTTTGCCTTTCTGAAGTTGGTACCACCAAAACAAGGTTTTCTAAGGCCTCAACAGCCTGCTAACCACACATGACCTATAAACTCCACGTTTTGAGTACTTAAAAACATTTGAGTACTAAAAACTCTTTTGTTTGACCTAATGTGTGGAGTTTCGCATTGTCGTCATGGAGAATCATCTTCCATCGGTGGCTGGTTTTCCTCAATTCTGGCAAATAAATGGTTGTAAACCAGACCTGTAGCCAGGATTTACCTAAGGGGGGGGGGTTTGGATTAAAAAAATATCGATAGTTTTTGATATCGATAAATGAAAAGGTATTTTTTTATATAATTACCAGAAAGATGGGAAAAATGAATTTGTGACAAATTTTTCACAATAAAGCGACAAACTTGAAAAAAAACACTTTAAAACTTTTTTGTACACCAAATACATAAAACAAAAATTAATTAACATTATTTTTGTTTATTTTATATATTTATACTAGAGGAACCGGCAAACTTCGTCCCGCCCTAAATTCGAGCAATCACGATTCCACCCGAAATTAATTTTTTATCGAACATTCATGATCGATAACAAATGTTGGCAATCGAATTTCAATTATTGATTGAATGAAACACTCCAATATCCCATATTAACACGGAATGTAATAGGCTGCTATTATTCGAATTCAAAAGATTGTGCTGTTATATTATTTTATTGCGAATTCTATTAGAAAATTTTTTTAGTACATTTCAATTTGAATAAAAATAGTCAGCTCAACTGTTAGTTTTGAAGCCATGAGGTGGTCTAAGGATCGATCCTCACAATGGGCAAACAAATAATTTTTTTTAAAGTTTTTTTTTATTTATTGAAATGACACCTTTTGTGATTTTTGGAGTAAAAAATGAATACGTTGGAGCTTTCTTCAAATATGGTTTATTAAGTGCTTAAATTGAATTTATCAACGAAAAGAAATTGGATGAAATATATTAAAAAAACGGAGTTATTTTCATCGAAATTTTCAATTTCAATGAAAAGGTTAGAAATTTTATTTAAAAAGTTTTTATTATCATTCGGTAAAATTACCAAGAGGTTGTAATCCTGCACCTTCAAAAGCAGTGCTAAAAAATACGCAAAACTTGCAATAAGCTGCATTTTCCAATTTGGAGTACACCAACCAATGCCAACGGTTCAACCAAGAATGCTTAAATCGGAGTTTGCGAGAACCGCTGGCAGGAAAATTAAAATTTGGTGAAGCCACATAAATGCTTTGAAAACTTTCAAGGCGGTTCGAATGGGAAATATTGCTCATCAACTTGGAAATATCGTTATTTGGACATTGATATACTCTTGAAGTCGAAGGCAGTTCCGATGAATCAAATGATATTTCTGGAACAATTTCTACAATCATACACACACACTTAGAGTTATAAACATTAAAAGTAAAATATTAATACCACAACTTGTACTACCGCTTTCCACATAGCTGTCAACATTAAAGCTTTCTAAAACTGCAGGTTACAAAGGAAGTTCTTAAGACTTTTCAGATTCCAAAGTTTCTTGAACGTTTTCTGCAATACAGATGAAATATAATATTATTCGGATTTTGTCGGTTCCGCATCAAGCAAAAAGTTAATCCATTAATATTCAATCAATGCAAACACGCTACAAAAAAAAACACAGCTTTCAAACATTCAGAAATATTCGGCAACTTTTGAACACATTTACGCATTGATAAAGGCAAAAAAATCATTTAAATCAAGCACTTACTTTCCACCGTTCTAGCCTTTTTTACTTCTGGTTTCTGCAGCCAATTAAGTAGAATCATTTTTGTAATTTTGACACAGTAAAATTAACAATAGAAACTCTTAAACTTATTTAACGAAACTCAATCAAAATTTCACCACTTTCACGTAACACCTGTTTACGTAAAGTTCAATTGAATGTATCGAACTTTGATCGATACTTAAGCATGTTGATGTTTTCGCTGTTGCTGTTTACACTTGCAGTTTGCACTGTAAGAGAAAAAAGACGCACGTGCAGCAAGTATTCGTAAATTGGCAAAGATATATTAATGCTAATATATTATTTTTTTATACTTTTTAGACCATAAGAGGGGGGGGGGTTTAACCCTAAAAACCCCCCTTGTCTACGGGCCTGTTGTAAACATACAGCTTTAACAGTTCTTCGTCCGCGGACAACTTTTGTCGGGTTTTGCTCATTTTGAAAGAGACAAACAGTAGATTGCTACTTTGTTTCGGCACCTGTAGATATGTCGTAGACATGTTTTTTCTTTTCTGAATCCTTATCCTTATCCTTATTCTTATCCTTATCCTTATCTTTATCCTTATCATAATTCTTATCCTTATCCTTATCCTTATCCTTATCCTTATCCTTATCCTTATCCTTATCCTTATCCTTATCCTTATCCTTATCCTTATCCTTATCCTTATCCTTAGCCTTATCCTTATCCTTATCCTTATCCTTATCCTTATCCTTATCCTTATCCTTATCCTTATCCTTATCCCTATCCTTATCCTTATCCTTATCCTTACCCTTATCCTTGTCCTTATCCTTATCCTTATCCTTATCCTTATCCTTATCCTTATCCTTATCCTTATCCTTATCCTTATCCTTATCCTTATCCTTATCCTTATCCTTATCCTTATCCTTATCCTTATCCTTATCCTTATCCTTATCCTTATCCTTATCCTTATCCTTATCCTTATCCTTATCCTTATCCTTATCCTTATCCTTATCCTTATCCTTATCCTTATCCTTATCCTTATCCTTATCCCTATCCTTATCCTTATCCTTACCCTTATCCTTGTCCTTATCCTTATCCTTATCCTTATCCTTATCCTTATCCTTATCCTTATCCTTATCCTTATCCTTATCCTTATCCTTATCCTTATCCTTATCCTTATCCTTATCCTTATCCTTATCCTTATCCTTATCCTTATCCTTATCCTTATCCTTATCCTTATCCTTATCCTTATCCTTATCCTTATCCTTATCCTTATCCTTATCCTTATCCTTATCCTTATCCTTATCCTTATCCTTATCCTTATCCTTATCCTTATCCTTATCCTTATCCTTATCCTTATCCTTATCCTTATCCTTATCCTTATCCTTATCCTTATCCTTATCCTTATCCTTATCCTTATCCTTATCCTTATCCTTATCCTTATCCTTATCCTTATCCTTATCCTTATCCTTATCCTTATCCTTATCCTTATCCTTATCCTTATCCTTATCCTTATCCTTATCCTTATCCTTATCCTTATCCTTATCCTTATCCTTATCCTTATCCTTATCCTTATCCTTATCCTTATCCTTATCCTTATCCTTATCCTTATCCTTATCCTTATCCTTATCCTTATCCTTATCCTTATCCTTATCCTTATCCTTATCCTTATCCTTATCCTTATCCTTATCCATGCAACTTTTCTATATTTTTTGTTGCATTTTCACTGGTGGTAAAGTTTTTATTTTAGGATGAGATAAGTCTTTGTTGTTGTGAAATAACATTTACCGTAGCATCACCATTGAGCGGGTGGGTAGCACCTTACCGCATATACCCAACGAGTAATAATTTCATACAACGCCGTTTCGTGATCCTTGTATTTTTGATCTTGGTACCTTCGTATACTCACGTTAATAGTGTAACACGTACACTCGTGCACGGTCTGTTAGACCGAGATTTCTAGGTCGATTTTAGCATGTTCTTAGTAACATATCATAATTAGCTTATTACATAATATTAGTTAATAACAGTCTCTTAATAAATTTTTTTAAAAAAATAATAAGCCAAACGAAAGCGTCAGTCTGAGAGACCAATGCGCGAGTATACGACGGTTAAGCATCTTCCTCCGCGTCTTTAAAATATTTTATATTTTTTTCATAAGGCCAAATAAAGTAACCTTTACTATCGTACCGCACTTATCGTAGCACCTACACTCAGTGAATAAAAATTGAATACTACGCTAATGCATTTTAAAAAAATATGTCTTTTTTACTTTTTTGGAAACCTTGGAATAAAAATGTAACTTTGTCAGGTCATAACAAGTAAAGAATGTATTATCTCCGTCTTGACCGAAGTTAAAATACTCCCACATTCATGTGTAATATGTATATGATAACCGAATTTATGAAAGTTGTTTGTTATTTTGATGAGGGATAGGCTTGTATGAGAGGAAGCCTATCTTCGGCTTTTTATTAAATTTAACAAAATTTAAAATTATTGTATGTTTTAAATATTATACAATTACAATTATATACAATTACAATTATACAATTTTGCTGAATTTATGAAGGTTTTGATGGCGTCACTTTGTATGGGAATAAGGTGTTGTTTTCATTTGGTTTGTACAAGGTTCAATTGATTTAATATTGAAGTCTAAACGCAAATTTCAAGTGTTTAATTTTTGTGGACTTTATAGAGATTGTACAATTTTGATGACGTCATTTTTTACGGGAGGTAAATGTGATTTTTATTCTTAATTTCTATAACTAGATTGCTTATTTGGAATCAAAGCTCATGTTCAATATTTTAAGGTTTTCAATAAATTTTTTGTAGAATTTTTAGAGTTTTTGCCATTGTGATGTATTCACTTAGTATGGGAAGTAGGCGCGGTTTTCATCCGATTTGACTAATTTTCGAACTTGATCTTCCTTTTTTAAAAATAGGTTAGAAGGTTAAATTCCTTTAGAATATTTTAAAAATTACGACTGTAATAGTGACGCCGGACAGAAAGCGGATAGACAGAAGGACATCGCTAAATCGACTCAGGAGGAGTGATGGCGATCAAAAATACATACACTCTTCTATACCTACTCCTTATAGGCGTAACGAATGGAGTGACAAGCGAAGGTAAGTTAGATTCTGACATGATATGAGTGCTCAATGTCAATTATTTTATTCAACTTTGCAAAGTAAGCCTGAAAAAGTTCTTTTACAAATTATGGCAGTGGTTCCCAAAGTGTGTTCCGTGAACTCTGGTGTTCCACGAAAAAATTTAGGGGTTCCGCGTGAGGATTTAGTTTCACTAAAAAAAGGAAGAATGGTGTTTAATATATTCACATTTTCGTCGAAAAGTTTACCACAGGGTTCGTATAAGCTTAAAAATAAGCAACTCGTAAGTTAAGCAGGTTTTTATATCAAGGGTTTTTTTACAGTGTATTACTTTTTTAGAAAGTTTCGCAAATACGGCTACAATGAATGTTGGCGACAGCTGGAAAATATTCAATTATATTTGCAGCCTCGTTTTCACTTATTTTACGAAGCGAAGCGCAACACTTATTAGATATTTTTATGCATCTGTACTTATTGTTTGAATTCATATTCACTCAAAATTTTAAAATATACACGTAAAAATTGTTATGGGATATCTTGGCTTCTCGAAACGGCTTATAATTATGAATTTGGGTATGTTCATCAGGTGCATTTATATAGCAATATTGAAGGCAATTTTAAAATCAATTCTTTAATTAGGGGTACCTGCAGTGTGTTTATTTTGCTAATCCTAGAAACACAGTTACAGTAAGCATTTTATGCGCTTACCTGTATACTTATTGGTTTGGGCTGGTACGGCCGCAAGAACTTTTTGGGGTTAAAACATATTCATAATTTTTCTGGGACAATGTTTATTTTTTTTACCTGTATAAATACATAATTTTCTTTTATGCATATTATATCAATAATCTTTGCACATTATAAGTATAATTTGAATATAACTGAAATTTGAACACTTCTCAGTAATATAACAGATGTTTGGCTATTTTTCGTGGCTTCAATATAAAAATATATGGGCAATTACTAGAAGTGCCACTACTTAAAAAATTATGTAAAAAAAACTAAAAAAGAACCCATTTTTATTTTTTGATATGTTATAGGTGAAGGATAAACCTTTCTAAAAAAGTAATACACTGTAAAAAAACCCTTGATCTTTTTGGTTTTTTCGTTAGGTAAAATTTTCTTTTTGTTATAAAATTTTTTACAGTGTAATTTTTTTTATTTTTTAAACGTGTCATAAAGCCTGTTAACATATCTTTTTAATGATACCAAGATCATGGAAATCGGTTCAGCCGATTCTGAGTTATTACAGTTTAAATGGAGCTCTTTTCGACCATTTTCGCGTTTTTTGAAAACTTTCCCACTGTGCCACGCCCAAAAAATCGCAAAACAGTCATTTCTAAAAATTAGGGTTTTTTTGTATTGATCAAATTTAGCTATGAACAAAATTTCATCGATATCTGAGGTGGTCGGGTTCAATGCATCTCGATTTTTACATGAAATTCATCATATGTCCGTCTACTCGCTGGCGCAATTTACGCATGAAAATTATGGCAGAGTTCAATGATTGCATTTTACGTTCAGAGTAAGCAGGGCTACAAAATTGTAAAACATTTGATATGTTTTAAATGTGAAATTTATACCATTATTACACACAAATACTGAAAATGTCTTCATTAAAAAAATTAAAAAAATCTTAAATCCTGACTATAAAAAAGTTCTTTTAAAAAATTAACAATGAAAAAATGATAGGCATTTTTAATTTTTAAGATTTATTTACAAGAGCCATCCCTAAAGTAATGAGCTTCTGACTCGTTTCTTTTATTTCTTCTCTCTGTTCGTTATAAGTAATGAGCTGTCAAAAAACGCAAATTACGCAAGAAAAGTTGAATTATTTTCTACTTTTCTTGCACAAATTGCATTTTTTCAACGTTACGCACGTAGGCATTCGTTGGTATTAAACTATCTCTTATAAGCTCTTACACATTTCTATTGCATCGCGTTCAGCGAGCAGACGGACGCATTCCGTCTCAATCAAAAATTGAGCTGCTTATGTGGTAAGCATCAGATAAGTGCTGATACTTACCAAGCAGAGTCATATAAACATGCTGATATTGCGTTGCAGTAAAACAAAGCAAACGAAAATAAAGGACACGTATAGAAGTACAGAAACGATATTCATTCATAACTTTTTTTTTTCTACGTTTACAAATATCAGATGTTTTCGATGAATATCTACTGCCGTTTGCAACCACTTGTGTGAACCTGGGGTGGAATCGGCTAAGGTGATAGTTGATGATCAAAATCATCAATTTGCTCCACGTAAGGTGATTATCAAATTGACTATCGCTTTTTACCTGTCAATTTTAAGCGACAGCTATTTAGGTGTCGTTTTCATATATTTTTGACAGTTCAATTGCCAACTTGCCGAAAAAAACAGTTTAAAGTGGAATGTTTCTTAAATAAAATAAAATAAAAGTGAATTTTTTCCCGTAAGCATTCAGTAAAATGTTTGCCTCATTGCAACTATTTAGAAGTGACTATCAAGAAACTAATAATTATAAGACAGTTCGACTTCTTAGAAAAAAATTTAAGAAAAAAGAGTTGGCTGTGCCGTGGACACACCCGTAGGTTTTGACGTGACGAAGTTTCTTGCTGTTGTTGTTAATGTTGATGTTGATGTTGATGTTCATGTTGATGTTGATGTTGATGTTAATATTAATATTGATGTTGATGTTGATGTTGATGTTGATGTTGATGTTGATGTTGATGTTGATATTGATGTTGATGTTGATGTTGATGTTGATGTTGATGTTGATGTTGATGTTGATGTTGATGTTGATGTTGATGTTGATGTTGATGTTGATGTTGATGTTGATGTTGATGTTGATATTGATGTTGACGTTGATGTTGATGTTGATGTTGATGTTGATGTTGATGTTGATGTTGATGTTGATATTGATGTTGACGTTGATGTTGATGTTGATGTTGATGTTGATGTTGATGTTGATGTTTATGTTGATGTTGATGTTGATGTTGATGTTGATGTTGATGTCGATGTTGATGTTGATGTTGATGTTGATGTTGATGTTGATGTTGATGTTGATATTGATGTTGACGTTGATGTTGATGTTGATGTTGATGTTGATGTTGATGTTGATGTTGATGTTGATGTTGATATTTATGTTGACGTTGATGTTGATGTTGATGTTGATGTTGATGTTGATGTTGATGTTGATGTTGATGTTGATGTTGATATTGATGTTGATGTTGATGTTGATGTTGATGTTGATATTGATGTTGACGTTGACGTTGATGTTGATGTTGATGTTGATGTTGATATTGATGTTGACGTTGATGTTGATGTTGATGTTGATGTTGATGTTGATGTTGATGTTGATGTTGATGTTGATGTTGATATTGATGTTGACGTTGATGTTGATGTTGATGTTGATGTTGATATTGATGTTTATGTTGATGTTGATATTGATGTTGATGTTGATGTTGATGTTGATGTTGATGTTGATGTTGATGTTGATGTTGATGTTGATGTTGATGTTGATGTTGATGTTGATGTTGATGTTGATATTGATGTTGACGTTGATGTTGATGTTGATATTGATGTTAACGTTGATGTTGATGTTGATGTTGATGTTGATGTTGATGTTGATGTTGATGTTGATGTTGATGTTGATATTGATGTTGACGTTGATGTTGATGTTGATGTTGATGTTGATGTTGATGTTTATGTTGATGTTGATATTGATGTTGATGTTGATGTTGATGTTGATGTTGATATTGATGTTGATGTTGATGTTGATGTTGATGTTGATGTTGATGTTGATGTTGATGTTGATGTTGATGTTGATGTTGATGTTGATGTTGATGTTGATGTTGATGTTGATGTTGATGTTGATGTTGATGTTGATGTTGATGTTGATGTTGATGTTGATGTTGATGTTGATATTGATGTTGACGTTGATGTTGATGTTGATGTTGATGTTGATGTTGATGTTGATATTGATGTTGACGTTGATGTTGATGTTGATGTTGATGTTGATGTTGATGTTGATGTTGATGTTGATGTTGATGTTTATGTTGATATTGATGTTTATGTTGATGTTGATGTTGATGTTGATGTTGATGTTGATGTTGATGTCAATGTTGATGTTGATGTTGATGTTGATGTTGATGTTGATGTTGATGTTGATATTGTTGTTGATGTTGATGTTGATGTTGATGTCAATGTTCATGTTGATGTTGATGTTGATGTTGATATTGTTGTTGATGTTAATGTTGATGTTGATGTTTATGTTGATGTTGATGTTGATGTTGATGTTGATGTTGATGTTGATGTTGATGTTGATGTTGATGTTGATGTTGATGTTGATGTTGATGTTGATGTTGATGTTGATGTTGATGTTGATGTTGATGTTGATGTTGATGTTGATGTTGATGTTGTTGTTGATGTTGATGTTGATGTTAATGTTTATGTTGATGTTGATGTTGATGTTGATGTTGATGTTGATGTTGATGTTGATGTTGATGTTGATGTTGATGTTGATGTTGATGTTGATGTTGATGTTGATGTTGATGTTGATGTTGATGTTGATGTTGATGTTGATGTTGATGTTGATGTTGATGTTGATGTTGTTGTTGATGTTGATGTTGATGTTAATGTTGATGTTGATGTTGATGTTGATGTTGATGTTGATGTTGATGTTGATGTTGTTGTTGATGTTGATGTTGATGTTAATGTTGATGTTGATGTTGATATTTATGTTGACGTTGATGTTGATGTTGATGTTGATGTTGATGTTGATGTTGATGTTGATGTTGATGTTGATGTTGATATTGATGTTGATGTTGATGTTGATGTTGATGTTGATATTGATGTTGACGTTGACGTTGATGTTGATGTTGATGTTGATGTTGATATTGATGTTGACGTTGATGTTGATGTTGATGTTGATGTTGATGTTGATGTTGATGTTGATGTTGATGTTGATGTTGATATTGATGTTGACGTTGATGTTGATGTTGATGTTGATGTTGATATTGATGTTTATGTTGATGTTGATATTGATGTTGATGTTGATGTTGATGTTGATGTTGATGTTGATGTTGATGTTGATGTTGATGTTGATGTTGATGTTGATGTTGATGTTGATGTTGATGTTGATATTGATGTTGACGTTGATGTTGATGTTGATATTGATGTTAACGTTGATGTTGATGTTGATGTTGATGTTGATGTTGATGTTGATGTTGATGTTGATGTTGATGTTGATATTGATGTTGACGTTGATGTTGATGTTGATGTTGATGTTGATGTTGATGTTTATGTTGATGTTGATATTGATGTTGATGTTGATGTTGATGTTGATGTTGATATTGATGTTGATGTTGATGTTGATGTTGATGTTGATGTTGATGTTGATGTTGATGTTGATGTTGATGTTGATGTTGATGTTGATGTTGATGTTGATGTTGATGTTGATGTTGATGTTGATGTTGATGTTGATGTTGATGTTGATGTTGATGTTGATGTTGATATTGATGTTGACGTTGATGTTGATGTTGATGTTGATGTTGATGTTGATGTTGATATTGATGTTGACGTTGATGTTGATGTTGATGTTGATGTTGATGTTGATGTTGATGTTGATGTTGATGTTGATGTTTATGTTGATATTGATGTTTATGTTGATGTTGATGTTGATGTTGATGTTGATGTTGATGTTGATGTCAATGTTGATGTTGATGTTGATGTTGATGTTGATGTTGATGTTGATGTTGATATTGTTGTTGATGTTGATGTTGATGTTGATGTCAATGTTCATGTTGATGTTGATGTTGATGTTGATATTGTTGTTGATGTTAATGTTGATGTTGATGTTTATGTTGATGTTGATGTTGATGTTGATGTTGATGTTGATGTTGATGTTGATGTTGATGTTGATGTTGATGTTGATGTTGATGTTGATGTTGATGTTGATGTTGATGTTGATGTTGATGTTGATGTTGATGTTGATGTTGATGTTGATGTTGTTGTTGATGTTGATGTTAATGTTGATGTTGATGTTTATGTTGATGTTGATGTTGATGTTGATGTTGATGTTGATGTTGATGTTGATGTTGATGTTGATGTTGATGTTGATGTTGATGTTGATATTGATGTTGACGTTGATGTTGATGTTGATGTTGATGTTGATGTTGATGTTTATGTTGATGTTGATATTGATGTTGATGTTGATGTTGATGTTGATGTTGATATTGATGTTGATGTTGATGTTGATGTTGATGTTGATGTTGATGTTGATGTTGATGTTGATGTTGATGTTGATGTTGATGTTGATGTTGATGTTGATGTTGATGTTGATGTTGATGTTGATGTTGATGTTGATGTTGATGTTGATGTTGATGTTGATGTTGATATTGATGTTGACGTTGATGTTGATGTTGATGTTGATGTTGATGTTGATGTTGATATTGATGTTGACGTTGATGTTGATGTTGATGTTGATGTTGATGTTGATGTTGATGTTGATGTTGATGTTGATGTTTATGTTGATATTGATGTTTATGTTGATGTTGATGTTGATGTTGATGTTGATGTTGATGTTGATGTCAATGTTGATGTTGATGTTGATGTTGATGTTGATGTTGATGTTGATGTTGATATTGTTGTTGATGTTGATGTTGATGTTGATGTCAATGTTCATGTTGATGTTGATGTTGATGTTGATATTGTTGTTGATGTTAATGTTGATGTTGATGTTTATGTTGATGTTGATGTTGATGTTGATGTTGATGTTGATGTTGATGTTGATGTTGATGTTGATGTTGATGTTGATGTTGATGTTGATGTTGATGTTGATGTTGATGTTGATGTTGATGTTGATGTTGATGTTGATGTTGATGTTGATGTTGATGTTGATGTTGATGTTGATGTTGATGTTGATGTCAATGTTGATGTTGATGTTGATGTTGATGTTGATGTTGATGTTGATTTTGATGTTGATGTTGATGTTGATGTTGATGTTGATGTTGATGTTGATGTTGATGTTGATGTTGATGTTGATGTTGATGTTGATGTTGATGTTGATGTTGATGTTGATGTTGATGTTGATGTTGATGTTGATGTTGATGTTGATGTTGATGTTGATGTTGATGTTGATGTTGATGTCAATGTTGATGTTGATGTTGATGTTGATGTTGATGTCAATGTTGATGTTGATGTTGATGTTGATGTTGATGTTGATGTTGATGTTGATATTGTTGTTGATGTTGATGTTGATGTTGATGTTGATGTTGATGTTGATGTTGATGTTGATGTTGATTTTGATGTTGATTTTGATGTTGATGTTGGTGTTGGTGTTGGTATTGGTGTTGGTGTTGGTGTTGGTGTTGGTGTTGGTGTTGGTGTTGGTGTTGGTGTTGGTGTTGGTGTTGTTGGTGGTGTTGGTGTTGTTGGTGGTGTTGGTGTTGGTGTTGGTGTTGGTGTTAGTGTTAGTGTTGGTGTTGGTGTTGGTGCTGATGTTGGTGTTGGTGTTGGTGTTGGTGCTGGTGTTGATGTTGGTGTTGGTGTTGATGTTGATGTGTTTGTGTTGGTGTTGGTGTTGGTGTTGGTGTTGGAGTTGTTGTTGGATTTGGAGTTGGTGCTTTTCGTTTAGCTTTTTTTTGCTTCCTCATCGGTTGTGCTCGAATTTCAATTAATTCAGCAAAAGTGATGCATATGCGTCACATTAGGCGGTTACCTGAGGGTTTTTGATACGTCGTAAAATTTTTTTTTATTTTTGTCATATGCCCGAAGACCTCACCTTTATTTTCGTTCCTTAAAAGTTACTGTTGCACCAGTAGTCACAGAGTTAAAAATCCATGCAACATTTTTTCATGGCTGTAGCTTTTTTACTGCATTATGTGATTGCATCCCTGAAATCATGACAGCAAAATTTTTTTTGTAATTTAGTTGTGAAGCGTAATAACACATCCCTGCTGTCGTAAAACAAAATTTACTGTTTTTTCCTGAGTGAGCAATAATTCCATGCAACGATATTACATTTCTGTTACATAAGCTGCTATATTCACGACCTGACGACGCCGGAATTTTTTTTTATTTTTGTCGTAAAGCCATGTATAAAAACTTTATTTTCCTTTTTAAACTTTTATCGTAAGATATATACTCATTGAGTAAAAATTCAATGCAACGCCTCTGCATGAATGTTGCGTTATCGATCTTTGAGCGGCTCTCTCAGTGTTCCCATGATGTCAGAAATATTTGGTGTAATATTGTTGTGAGGGCTTCCAGTAGGCCTTTATTGGCGTATCGTATTTTTAATCCTAGCACTAATACTCAGCGAGTAATAATTCCATGTAACAAATTTTCAGTTGCGTTGCTTACGCAGCTCCCACTACGTCCCTATGCCGTATTAAATTTATTTTTTGTTTTTTTAATATAGTCAAAGAATTAACCTTTATGGTCATACTATTTTTTAATCATAGCTCTTATACCCAGCGAGTAACAATTCAATGAAACGCACATGAATTTTTAAAAAATTCATTTTTCAACTTTTTTGGAAACTAGAGCAGTACAACGTAACTTCGTCACGTCAATAAGGTCAATATTTTGAAACTTCCTAACCCAATGTAAGATTTCATTTATGGATAATTGTTAATAAAATTGCTAATAATTTTTGTTCAGCCTTTTGAAAAACTTTCGTTTAAGTAAGGAAAATTTCATGATTGTTTTGAGGTTGCTTGACTTACCAAATGGAGTAAGGTCAACGCACATCCCACCTATCCTTCAATTGGCTGTAACATTAAAACTCCTTGGTGGTGGTGGTTACAAAAGACAAATTGGACATGACTGGGCTTCACTGATGGGTCAAAGTACTATAGCTGAAATCAGTGCATTAGTTATTGAAAAAATGCAGACAGTACTATGCCCACTTTTGATTAAATTTGTACCCAAGGATTCAATAAAAGAACATTTTTGAGAAAAGTATAGAATTCCTGGCGGTACCTACTATTAATTAACATTATTTATTGACTTATCATAATATTTGCCACAAACAATAACAATTAATTAACACCGGCTCGAAACTACATTTCATTGTTCTGCTGCCAGTGAATGGTAAGTTTTGCCAAATATTAAGAAAATTAAGCGATCGCTTTATACGGACCAACGAAAAGTTGATTATCACAAACGACCATCAAAAACGACACTCAATAAGCGACTGTCAACTATCACCTTAGCCGATTCCACACCTGGGTTATCAAAATATGTTGCGACATAAACCAAATATCGTTAAAAACCTGATGCTGCACCAGATCAGTGATGTGATTCTGATTTAGTAAAAAATCCCGATCACATCCCGATTTAGACCTGTTTATCCCACCAAAATGACACGAAAAACCCACAAAAAATCCCACCCAAATATTTATACCAATAACGATTTTTTATGCAATTTTTGAAAAGAAATAAGGATGCCCACCTGCTGAAGGAGGCCCACCTACTGCTGAACACTGTGAGTTCTGACGTCTGTATGATGCGCCAATGTGTAAAGTGTCGCAGTAACATCTCATTGAATGTTCACTTTTTATAAATCATTGAGATGAATGCGCATGCTGCTTTAGCCGCACGGCCGTTGAGAAATAAAATATTCGAATAAATCGAAGCTGAGCAAAAATAGTTAATCTCTATTTAGTGAATTTCAGAGTGTTTCTTATCAATAAAAAAAGGTGAATATGAGTAGAATTCTATATTTAATGTTTATTTTTCACAATTCGACGAGCAATCGAACAATATTGAGAAATGGGGAAAAAATATTCCATGTCATATCATGATGGCGTGCCTGCCCACCTACTGAAACAAACGTTGGTAAACCTTCCGCACAAATTTTCAGAAACCGTGCAAGTAAAAAAATTGTCATTTATATGATTGAAAATAGTGTTTGAAATTACTTAAAATAGTTTTCGTGATTCTCGTCCACGTTTAGATAAAATTTCAGAATGGCGTCGCCTAAAAAAAGTGAAGAGAAGAACGAATATAAATTCTGATGCGATGGCTGCAGCCATCAAAGAAATTCAAATCTCTATTGTTGAAAGTTCAGTGAGTTATTGTGAACTATTGATAGAATAAACTTTTTATAAACTCTCAAAAACTATCGTTTTTACTTCATTTTCTAATTTTTTTCAACGATTTGTTTTAGGTGTTCAGTAGCTTGGCCGATTTCTTAAGCGGCTGATTTCAAGACTTTTGCTAGATCGACTGCCAAAATTACAATTTTTGAAAATTTTAAATTCTGATTAAAATTCTTGTTAGTTATTGAACTTAGCTTCCAAATGATACCAAGAGCTCAGAAAAATTATGTTTTAAACCAAAGGTATGGCCTCCAAACAAAACGTGTTTAGTAGGTGGGCATCCTCCCCTACATTTTTTTAACATTATAATGTACATAATAAAGTTTTTCAATAAATATAACAAATTTTATAATAAAAACAAAAAAAATACGAAAAGTTAAACACTGCGTATTTTATAAAAACTCTCTTAAGTGTATGAATTAATCGTAAATTTCTTTCTTTGCATCAACATGAAACTGAGCTTATATTTTTGTTTTTAAATGAGGATCTTATTTTTATTAATTTTAAGCCTTATGAATATACATATCCCTTTCTTACATATTTAGAATCAATGAAACAGCAATTAAACGATAAATTTTGAAAGATTACAAAAAAGTGATACCAACCAGTTTTGCTAATTTACACTTTAAAAAATTTTGATTCAGTTGAAAATCCCACCTAAGCATCTGAAATCCCACACGTTCTCAAATAGGCCAAATATTCCAAAATGAGCCCGAAATCCCACCAAATCACATCACTGCACCAGATATGCGAGTTCAGTTATCAAACATAATAGCTAATTCACAATACTGCGTTAGGTCGGTCGGCCTTACTTTATATCGACCGTACTTTATATCGACGTTGTAAAAACTTTACGATATGAGCTTTCAGAACGCACGACCTTCTAATTTACTTCTTCAATGTTGCTTTGGCAAGTCGTGCGTCTGTCAATAAGATCAACTTAGGTGATGCCAATGCAAGCAGTCACATAAGAAATTCCACAAAAGGTCTCTTTTCCCTACATCAAGGAATTTAAAATAGAAGTAGATTTTATTTGATTTAATTAATAAAATATTAAAAATAGTGTTTAAAAATCAGTTGCACTAAAATGTCTGTCCCGAAAAGCAATTTTAATAAAAAACATGCATTACAAAACAAAAATCAACAAATGCTCTTTTTTAATGTTATTTGTACAGAAAATAGATGTAAATAATTTTTTAAAAAGTGTGGCAGGATATAATTTTGAGATCAAAGTTATTAATTTGTTGAGCAAGAAACGCTCTTAAAAATATTTAAAATGGATTTTGAAGATATGGAAGACTTCTTGGACCTTGCATTGCTTGGAATGATTGGGTATGCTGCCTATAAAGCCCATAAGACACAGAAAGTGCAGTCATTTTGAAATCAGTGGATTCGGGAGCTGAATTTAGCAAGGGACTCGGAAGGGTTTTATGCTCTGAAGTTTGAAAAAATGCAAAGGAAGGACCCGGAGCAATTTTTCAAAATAACAACGATGACTCCGAACACGTTTGAGCTTCTACGTGCTCTTATTGAACCGCATTTAGAGAAATCGTCATGGAGGGAGCCAATTTCACCATCTTGTAGGCTTTTCCTGGTTTTGTTGTAAGTTGAAATTGCCAACAAAGTCAAACTTATGTTTACTTTAAGTTTCTGTTAAGGTACCATGCGCAAGGAGTTCCAAAACAAGTCCTAGCTTGGATATTCCGCCTAGGATATTCAACAGTGCACACAATAATATATCGAACTTGCGACGGTGGTTTTGTTATTTCGTAAATGCTATATCTTCAAAGTAAAAAATTTTCAAGCAATTTTTTTAAAAATTCCGATACATACAACTACTAAAACACTTGGGAGTGGACTTAGAAGGTGTTAATGCATATATTCCACAAATAAAAAATGTAAAATTTGATTTTTCGTTCCTCTTCAACTATGCCAAAAATAGTTACAGTGTACATGATTTCGAAACAAATTCAATCAATCACATAGACACATTTAACAATTTAGTAATAACATAAATAATAAAAATTTAATAATTCTAGCATACAATTTGCAAAGAGCTTTTAAAAATATAGACTGCAAGTCGGAATCCAAATGCAATTTGTATATTGGAAAAAAATAGCTAATTGGATGACCAATTAAAGTTTTACTTAAAATACATAAATAAAAAGTTCTTCCAGTTTTTTTCATTTGTTTACTTATTATAAATAATTACAGAATAATAATTTAGCTATGTAAAATAATATAAAACTCATTAAAACTTGCATTTCTTTACTTTAGTAACGTAAATCACATAATTTTTAACTGTAACATGAGATAAAATAAAAGAGTTCATTTGATTTCATCAATGCAAATTAATTTATAAATATTATATATGTAATATAAAATTCATCAAAAATTGTATTCTATTACTCTAATACCATAAATCCATAAAACAAATAATTTATAAAATGTGTCATGGGCTAATAAATATAACAAATCCCATGAAACTCAAAAACACCCACATATTGAGCTATCTGAAAGTAAATGCAACCCTTCCATAGCACAAAATGTTAAATCTCAAAGAAAATGCAACCCTTCATAATACGAAATGTTAAACGCACGACCGAGTGTACATTTTCTCTACTCATCTCGTTATATCGTACTTTGACCGTACTTTACACCTTCGTATGATATTTACGATCAAAGTACGAGCAAAGTTTGAGGTCGAATTGTGAATTGCTGCATAAGAACACGTGCGTTTCTACTCTAGCTGTCAAAGGCCGACCGACCTAATGCAGTATTGTGAATTAGCTATAACGCCCAATTTTAAGAGAAGCATACAGTCAAACAAGCAGCTGTATTCTTCACATTTAAGTTTTGACGTGACGAAGTTACGTTGTACTGCTCTAGTTTCCAAAAAAGTTGAAAAATGAATTTTTTAAAAATTCATCTGCGTTTCATTGAATTGTTACTCGCTGGGTATAAGAGCTATGATTAAAAAAATAGTATGACCATAAAGGTTAATTCTTTGACTATATTAAAAAAACAAAAAAAAAATTTAATACGGCATAGGGACGTAGTGGGAGGTGCGTAAGCAACGCAACTGAAAATTTGTTACATGGAATTATTACTCGCTGAGTATTAGTGCTAGGATTAAAACTACGATACGCCAATAAAGGCCTACTGGAAGCCCTCAAAACAAAATTAGACAAACAATTTCTGACATCATGGGGACGCTGAGAGAGCCGCTCAAAGATCGATAACGCAACATTCATGCAGCGGCGTTGCATTGAATTTTTACTCAATGAGTATATAACCAACGATAAAAGTTTAAAAAGAAAAATTAATTTTTTACAAATGGCTTTACGACAAAAATAAAAAAAAAATTCCGGCGTCGTCAGGTCGTGAATATAGCAGCTTATGTAACAGAAATGTAATATCGTTGCATGGAATTATTACTCACTCAGCAGGAGTGCTACAGTAAATTTTGTTTTACGACAGCAGGGATGTGTTATTACGCTTCACAACTAAATTACAAAAAAAATTTAGTTGTCATGATATCAGGGATGCAATCACATAATGCAGTAAAAATGCCACAGCCATGAAAAAACGTTGCATGGATTTTTAACTCTGTGACTACTGGTGCAACGGTAAATTTTAAGGAACGAAAACAAAGGTGAGGTCTTCGGGCATATGACAAAAATAAAAAAAAATTTGACGGCGTGTCAAAAACCCTCAGGGAACCGCCAAATGTGACGCATATGCATCACTTTTGCTGGATTAATTGAAATTAGAGCACAACCAATGGGGAAGCAAAAAAAAAAGCTAAACGAAAAGCACCAACTCCAACACCAACACCAGCACCAACACCAACACCAACACCAACACCAACACCAACACCAACATCAACACCAACACAAACACCACAACCAACACCAACACCAACACCAACACCAACACCAACATCAACACAAACACCAACACCAACACCAACACCAACAATAACACCAAAACCAACAATAACACCAACACCAACACCAACACCAACACCAACACCAACACCAACACCAACACCAACACCAACACCAACACCAACACCAACACTAACACTAACACCAACACCAACACCAACACCAACACCAACACCAACACCAATACCAACACCAACACCAACACCAACATCAACATCAACATCAACATCAACATCAACATCAACATCAACATCAACATCAACATCAACATCAACATCAACATCAACATCAACATCAACATCAACATCAACATCAACATCAACATCAACATCAACATCAACATCAACATCAACATCAACATCAACATCAACATCAACATCAACATCAACATCAACATCAACATCAACATCAACATCAACATCAACATCAACATCAAAATCAACATCAACATCAACATCAACATCAACATCAACATCAACATCAACATCAACATCAACATCAACATCAACATCAACATCAACATCAACATCAACATCAACATCAACATCAACATCAACATCAACATCAACATCAACATCAACATCAACATCAACATCAACATCAAAATCAACATCAACATCAACATCAACATCAACATCAACATCAACATCAACATCAACATCAACATCAACATCAACATCAACATCAACATCAACATCAACATCAAAATCAACATCAACATCAACATCAACATCAACATCAACATCAACATCAACATCAACATCAACATCAACATCAACATCAACATCAACATCAAAATCAACATCAACATCAACATCAACATCAACATCAATATCAACATCAAAATCAACATCAACATCAACATCAACATCAACATCAACATCAACATCAACATCAACATCAACATCAACATCGACATCAACATCAACATCAACATCAAAATCAACATCAACATCAACATCAACATCAACATCAACATCAACATCAACATCAACATCAACATCAACATCAACATCAACATCAACATCAACATCAACATCAACATCAACATCAACATCAACATCAACATCAACATCAACATCAAAATCAACATCAACATCAACATCAACATCAACATCATCATCAACATCAACATCATCATCAACATCAACATCAACATCAACATCAACATCAACATCAACATCAACATCAACATCAACATCAACATCAACATCAACATCAACATCAACATCAACATCAACATCAACATCAACATCAACATCAACATCAACATCAACATCAACATCAACATCAACATCAAAATCAACATCAACATCAACACCAACATCAACATCAACATCAACTTCAACATCAACATCAACATCAACATCAACATCAACATCAACATCAACATCAACATCAACATCAACATCAACATCAACATCAACATCAACATCAACATCAACATCAACATCAACATCAACATCAACATCAACATCAACATCAACATCAACATCAACATCAAAATCAACATCAACATCAACATCAACATCAACATCAACATCAACATCAACATCAACATCAACATCAACATCAACATCAACATCAACATAAACATCAACATCAACATCAACATCAACATCAACATCAACATCAACATCAACATCAAAATCAACATCAACATCAACATCAACATCAACATCATCATCAACATCATCATCAACATCAACATCAACATCAACATCAACATCAACATCAACATCAACATCAACATCAACACAAAAATCAACAACAAGAAACTTCGTCATGTCAAAACCTACGGGTGTGTCCACGGCACAGCCAACTCCTTTTTTTCATTTATTTTCCTTTATGCTTTGTGCTAATTAATAAAAATAAATTATTTCTATGATGAAATGTTTTTTTTAACTTTTGTTTTATTCAATCACATCTGAAATATTAAAATATTATCTTCTTGTTTCATTGAATATCTCATTAAATTTTGCAAAGTCGTTGTTTAAAAAATATTCAGGGTTCCGCGATAGTTGGTTGGAATTTGAGGGTTTACAACCAAAATAGTTTGGGAACCACTGATCTATGAAAAAAAAAGCAATTGCATAAGTTTGCTTACTTATTGCATTTGTACACATTATTTACTTACTTACTTACTTATCTGGCGCTTACAACCGTAAATCGGTTTTGGCCTCGTATAAGAAATTGCGCCAGCCATTTCTGTTTTGCGCTTGCTGGCGCCAGTTGGAAACACCAAGTGTAGTCAGGTTATCCAACACCTGATCCTTCCAACGAAGATGTGGGCGTCCTCTTCTGCGTTGTAAATCACCGGGCACCGAATCGAATATTTTTTTCGCTGGAGCGTCATTTTCCATTCGCTCAACATGACATAGCCAGCGAAGCTGCTCGATTTTAATACGCTTAACTATGTCGATGTCAGCGTACAGCTCATACAGCTCGTGGTTCCATCGAATTCGGTACTCGCCATTGACGCAGATTGGACCAAAGATCTTACGAAGGATCTTTCTCTCGAAGGCTCCCAAAGTCTTTTCATTCAGGTTTGTGCTGCATATGATAGGACGGGCATGATTAGTGACTTATAGAGCGTGAGTTTTGTTCGTCGAGAGAGGGCTCTGCTTCTCAATTGCCTACTCAGCCCAAAGTAACACCTGTTGGCAAGAGGACCTGTTATCCTTCGTTTTATCTCAATACTGACATCATTGCAAGAGTTTACGCTGGATCCCAGGTAGACGAAGTCCTTAACAACCTCGAAAGAGATGTTGTCAACAGAGACGTGGTTTCCAAGACTCTGGGACTGTTTATTTGTTGATACTTGGTATTTCGTCTTATCTGCGGTCACTACAAGACCCATTCGACTCGACTCTTTCGCTAACCTAGAGAATGCTGCGCTGACTTCGCGCGTATTATGGCCAATGATCATCATTGGCCATTTGTACACATTATCAAACAATAAATTTCAACTGAAAAATACACAAAACGCAGTAACTTTCAGATTATATTAGAGTAAATTCAACAATATTTGAATTTTCAATACACATACGCTAATAATTTACACTGAATCACAAAATTTCGAAATGCTCTTATTTAAAATGTCTAAGCCACCCGTACTATATGGTTCTGTTAAGGGCAGTTAATATTAATTCTACTTATTTTTAAACGAATACGACTGTATTTAATGAAGTTAATGTAGAATAATTGTTTTTTTTATAATCCTACGATTGGTTAAACTAACGCAAAAGTTGTCTAAGAAGAAAAAAATGTCCGCTGTCTTGCGGACTATTTTAATTCCCAACTTTATTTGGCATTAAAAAAAAAACTAATTCAATCGATAAACTGAAAAAATGACGATATAACTAAAAGTAAACTTTTCCGGGTTTTTCATGTCAACTACAAGTAAGTGCCACTAACTTTTTCTGCAAAAACATAAAATTTTGACAGGAAACTATTTATCGATACCTGTTCAAGCCATTACATTATTTCACTTAAGTCGTCATGAAATTAAAACCAAGCAAACAACAAACAACTAAACATTCAAGGTGCATCAGTTAGAAGCCAAATTAAATTTACATTTTCATGGCAGCACATGATGACAATCCGCAAAGGAAGGTGCGGGAAGCGAAATAAACCGACACGGCATAACAGAACAAACGCTCAATCAAATTCAATCGAAGAACAACAACATGACAAAAGATACAAACGACAAATGCGACATTTCGACATCTCGACATAGATGCAAGACTTCCCCCCCTCCCCCCCAAAAGGTTCACTCTAAAGAGGAAGAACATTTCAAAAAGGCGCAACGACTTGGCAAACAAATGTGATTTACTGCAATCAATTTAAACACTTCGTAACCATGTCCGCACTCCACCCCACTCTCACACAAATAACGCAACCAGCCCAGTCCAAAATAGTGCCAACGAAGACACCTTCGGAGTTAAACACTTTTGCAAATTACTGCAGTCAACATATACATCAAGGCGAAAATAGCCGACAAAGTAAAAAGCAGGACAAACATACAAATGAGCAAAACAAGAATACGAACAATAAAGAAGAAAAAAAAAAAACAAAACAAATACCAAAAAACCATCAGAAACAACCCGACTTGACGATGGCGGAGAAAACTAGACATGATATTTTTATTGATGACAATTGAATGCGCAACCAACAAAGAGCGAGAAAATGTTTAATGGTAGAGGGAAATGGACAGGAAGGGAGGTCAAAATAGTTACAGAGCGGAGTGTACAGGGGGAGTAATACAGCGGGTAGGATAATTAACAAAGGCAACCAAGTGGAACTTCATAAACGAACAATAATAAAAATTTGAACACAAAATGAACGTTGCAAAGGGAGGCAGGAAGCATAAAAGAGAGAGAGTGAGAGAGAGAGAGAAAAGAGCTAAGTTGTATGACCGAGCAAGAGCAACATAGCGGCTGAGGAAAAACAAAACAACTAAAAACATCCATGACGTTTCGTTGACAGCTGAAGATACGAGTTGAGGGCAAAAACAAACGCCAAAGTGTTGGCGCATTTTGACAGCTGAGTCATTAGTCGACGCTAGCTGATTGGTGGAATTGATAGAGTAACGCCCCGCTTATACGCTCTCGAAGGCGGTTTAGCCAAAGATTCCAATTAGACCGACTCTTAGTGGTAGTGACGTCACAACAGAGAGCGTAAAACGCCAAAGAGCAAAAGAGAGTAAACGACTAAAGTCAAACCAGTTATAGACCCACTACAAAATCGGTGGTTGTCGTTGGAGCGCACACAGCTTGTGTGTTTTATGGTTTTTACAGTTGCTCTCTTGCTTAGCGTGTGGTTTGAAGCAAATGAATTAAAAACGGGTCTCGTCACGAGCCATTTTTTCGAAATATTCCTAAACAAGCACGTTTTTCTTTCGCGAATTATTGCGTGATTTACCGACGCGTCTTTTTTGTTATTTTGACTGAGTGAAATGTAACACTGTTGAATTGCTGTGCGAGAATTAATTTTCATCTTGCCCCAGTGCCAAGTGCTTGAATTGTTTAAAGCCAAGTTGAAGTGAATTTTGAGGCATTAGGAAAGTGATGAAAAATTTGTGAAGCCAGACATTTTAATGATTCTCGAAAACAGTCAACGCAGAATAGCTCCATCGATAGCCTGCTCCAAGATGTTGCGGTCCGAAAGTCCCGACATGCGACCCTGTAGCCCAGCCATGTCCGAAATTTCGGTCGGCTCACCTAGTCCTCCACCAACAGGCTCCAGCTTTAATCATGCACCGAAGGGATTTCGTCCCACAAATATGAAACGTTTGCGTCCCTCCCATGGAGAACCCACACGCAGCCCATTTTCACAACAACCTGCACAGACGATCAACGGGCGTAAGCCTAGTGTTGAGCGCGTTAAGAGTTTCTCCATAGCTGACATTTTGGGCCGCACAGAGAAGCATGCTACCGATACCGAGTCGCCAGTATCACGAGTACCGTCAATACTTCAATCCAACCCCTCACAACCATCTATCGCTCTACTGCCGGCGGTCAACATGCTGCATGAACGCCTGCAGCCACTCGTACCACCACCGCAACTGCTACTTGACGTTCCAACGCCACTCAGCAAAGTGCTGCATCCTTGGGATCCCTTGCGTGTTCCCCACGGTCTCCCGTTACGCCCACTTCTGCCCCCAACTCTGCTGCACTATGAACAACGTCTATCGTGGGACTATCAGCGTCAGCTGCAAGAACACTTTCAGGCTCAGGCACAACTTTTGCGTCAAATGAGCATGGATCCAACGATCATAACCTCAGAAGATGGCTCCGAACGTTCGCGTTCAAGTTCAACGGGTGCCAGCGACTGCTGTTCACCGGATGTTGATGTACAGAGCAATAGCAATAGTGTTAAAGGTGATGACAAACCACATCAAGAAGCTGAGCGAAGCTCCGTGACGGCAAAGACGGTTGCGGACAGTGAATGCGGACTGAACAAGAAGACGTCAAGCGATACACCTTTGGATGCGCTGTTTCAGCTTTCGACCAAAAACTTTGATGAAGAACAAGGTAGGAAATATTTGCTTCTTTCTCTCCATTTGTCCGTGAAATTGTTTACATAGAACGGCTATGAGTTATTTTTATGGTTTTGCTTCAATAGTTTTGTGTTGTCTACTTTTTTGGGAGCCAAGCTACAGCGTTTAGTAATGTGATAATTTCACGTGAATTCAACTTAAGGCTTAGGCGCCAAGAACTTTGCAAATTACTTTATGGCTAAGAAATCTCTATGCGTCAGAGGCGGATTCAAGATTTTATCCAAAGGGGTACATTTGACTATAAAAATTCTATCAAATACATTTCATTCTTTTGGAAACTACTTGAAGCCCTAATAAATGCGAGTAGTAAACAGATAAAAAAAATCAGGTTCTAATCCATTCAGTAGTGAACTATAAAAACATTTCTTTTTTAAGTTATTTTGGCAAGGACACTATTATTGAAGCAAAATGTTTGACCTCATGGTGTAAAAAACACTGTTATGGCAAGAAAAATGATTTCCTAATAAGATAAGATTTCGGAAGACTTTTTTAAGCACGGCTTGCAAATTAGCCTGATAGGGACAGCGAGATACAGTCTTCGGCCCTATCTGGACTATAACGGATGCAGTAAAAAAAAAATGTTTCTGTTCAAATAATAAAGGTATCTGCTCTTCTCGAAATAAATAGAAAACTTATTAAAAATCAGTCACGCTAAGAAAAATCTATATGGACCCGGTTTTTTCGGAACTAATCTTGAATTATTTTTTTTTCTTGTTACTATAAAGCTATTTCTTGTTACATTTTTTTTTTTTTTTTGGCACTTAGACTTTCAGATTCTTTGTTATTTTGTTTTAACTCTTGCAGTTCTATTTCATACGCTATGCTTAAGCAATATTCCATCCGTGTTTCTTACATGAAGTGGTGAAAGCACCAGCTAATACATTTCTAAAATTTGTATAGGGTAGGCGGGGTACGGTTGAAACATTTTAGCTTTTATCGCCTATTGCATTGGAGTTAGTTAAGCAATCGATGACGGAAATATACTAAAAATAAAAGACCATACATTGGTCTACTAACGGGCAATGTTTTTTGATATTACTGTATTGTATTTTATGTGTAAAATCAAATTTTTAAAAAATGTAATTTGTTTCAACCGTCCCCATGCCAGGATCAGTTGAAACAGTGCCTGGGGTCAATTAAAACACATGCAAACTATACAAAATATATACAAAATATACGACTCGTAATGAGACAGTTGAAGATCAAAAATATATTTTTATTAATATTCAAGTCTTTCACGCATTGGCGAAACTCCATAGGTGCAAGAAAGTGCACTGGGGCCCTTGTGTGATAGGGGCCCTTCGATTACACTTCAAAAAGCAAATGGTTGGCTGCAAATTTGAAAAAAAAGTCTGGCAAAATTAAAAAAAAACCTAGTAAGAAATGATCTTCGACTGGGTCGAAGTTAAAATACCCCACGGCCGAACCAAAGCATATTCAAAATCTTAAGCGGTCAATAAAATGTTTATTTATAAACACATAAACACAAGTTCATATCTTAATTTTTGTGGAATTAAGAGACTTACGTGGTTTTAACCGATTTGATTTCACAGAGTACATCTTATTTATCAAAGTTCATATGCAAAATTCGAAGTCCATATGCTCATTTTTGTGGAATTTAAAGAGATTTTACCTTTTTGATAAAGTCGCTTTGTATGGGAGATAGGCGTGGTTTTCATCCGATTTGAATGAATTTCGTACTCAGAGTGTATATTAAATATCAAAGTTCATGTGTCAAATTTCGAGTCAATATATTAATTTTTATGGAATTCTAAAAGATTTTACCGGTTTGATAAAGTCACTTTGTATGGAAGGTAGCCGAGGTTTTTATCCGATTTGGCTCATTTTCAAACTTGGTCTTTACTTTTTTGATACAAGCCTAAATATCGAATTTAATTTTTTCTAATTTGTTTTATTATCATCAATATATTAATTGCTTTATGAACATAAAAGCTTTAAAGTCGGCGCTAATCGTACTAAGTCGAAATCTTTTTATTTTAATTTTTTTGAATTTATTTTATTATCATAAAAATATTAAGAACTTTATGAATTTAAAAGCTTTTTAGCGATTTTTTTCTTTCAGTTGGCAATTGTTGAGTACGCTGCAAAACAAATTAGAAAAAACTAAATTGATAAGATTTCCAATATTATAATACATACACTAAGGGAAATAACGCATATTAACAATATCCACGCCTGAGTTTAAATTTTATTTATATATGTATTTACGCGGATAAATCAAATATTTTCCTTACAACTCGTTTTTTCCCGTATTGAAATTTTATTTATACCACACACCTACACACATATTCCATACAGCTGAAATAACCGACAAGCAGCAACAGCATCGCACTCTGTTCTTGCAGTTTATTTCTTGCAGTTGCAGATTTCTTATAGTTCTCATATCGTTTTTGTTGCAAGGGTAATATAGCCTAGATATTTGATTGAAATGCTTTGTGAGAGCGATGCGTAGTCAAATAATGCAATTATGTAGGGTGGGGTGACAACTCGACATTTTCTCACGCATGTGTCGCACTGATTGTCATTTTCCTGCATATTTTATTTTTTATTTTTTTCCTAATTTTTCGTTCTCTAGTTTATACTATTTTTGACATTTGGTGCCATAATATTACATAAAAATAGTACAAATTAAGAAACGAAAAAAGTAAAAAAGAAAATAAAATAACCAGGTAAATGGCCATTTAATGGACAGAGCTCGTGAGAAATATTTAAATATATTGTTTTTTAAGTTCAATATATTTTTATAAATTTCCTTTAAATATGATGGTTTTGTTTTCGAATAGTGAATATTTGAGAGATATTTAAAAAAAACTCGCGCATAATTTTAATATATTTTTTTTATTATTTCTGTTTAAATATTTTAATATTTTATTTAATTAAAAAAGTTTTTAAATGAATTTTAAATATTTACGTAGTCGATTTATGCAAATGCGTTATTGGTGCAAAAATGACTCGCTTTTTGGATAAATTTAATATTTTTTTTTAGTGTACAAATAACTTTAAAGTTTGACCAAAAAATTAATGGCAAAAGTTATTTTAAATTATTTTTTACTTTGTAGTTATTTTGAAGTCTGTATTTTTTGTTAAAAAGTTTTATTAAAAAGGGAGACTTTTAAGAGAATATGAACAATTTTATATAATAGTATTCTTGAGGAAAATTTCAAACATCAAACTTTGTTCTTAAAAAATTTGTTTTATCAATTCCTGAAAGTTTGTTGGGTATTTTCCATTTCTGTTTCCTTACAATTTTTATTAAAGTACCACAACCTTTCTCTTATCCCGTCCACTTTATTTACCTTATTTTATAATGATTCTACCGAGCCTTGTGCCAAATTTCAGTTCCCATGTTCCAATATAAACCGATATATAGTACTTTCCTTAGAGCGCCACACCCTATGTACAATCCCGCCCACTTTTGTAATGATTCTATCTACCGACCTACTTGTATACCAAATATTAGTAACCTAGTGTCAATATTAACTGAGATATAGTATTTTTATAATACTGCCACACCCCTTTGTTGAATAACGCCAACTTTTTTGACCGTAATTTGTAGTAACTGTTCCTACCACCGTACCAAATTTCAGTATCCTAGTGTCAATATTATTTGATTTATAGTGAGTTCTAATATTGCCACACCCCTTTTTCAATTAACGCCCACTTTATTGATTGTAATTTGTAATAACTATCCCTACCCATGTACTAAATTTCAGCACCCTAGTGTCAATGTGTATATATAGTGAGTTTCTAATATTGAAACACACCTTTGTCAAATAACGCCCAATTTATTTACTGCACGCAAAGAGAGAAAACGTTTATCGCCAGTTTGCCGCAAACGAACTTCGTTTGTCGTGCTTGAAATCGTTATTTGGAAACGTTTCAACAGTTGTCATAATAACAGTTCAGTTGCGAGAAACGCGTCATATAGTTGCAGGAAATTAATTTCGTTTGTCATAAACGCGAGTGATTTTTAAATTGCAGAAATTGAAAACTTCGTTTTTCCCAACTGAAAATTTTGTTTATTTTTCCCTTCGTTGTATAAACATAACGCTTATAGTTTGGAGTTACTTTTTGGACAAATTGTAACTATATAAGGAAATTGGTAGTTTGGTTAATACGCGGACGGATATAGCAACGGAGGTGCAATCCATAAGAAGACCGATGGACATAATGAAAAAGATTATTAATATAGTAAATAATAATGACCGAAATAGCTTGCGGTATGTATAAATAAGAAATATTTTTAAGTTGTGACAACTGAATATTCGTTTGCGGCAAATACAGCTTGCAAATGAAGTATAGTTGGTGAATTTTTCAGTTGTGGTAAACGAAAAATTTCTTTGCGTGTGTTAGTTCTAATAACTATGCCTACCAGTGAACTAAATTTCAGCACCCTTGTGTCAATATTATTCGATATATAGTGTGTTTCTAATATTGCCACACCCCTTTGTCGAATAACGCCCACTTTCTTTACAGTAATTTTTAGAAGTTGTGTCTACCCCTGTACTAAATTTCAGTACCCTAGTGTCAATACTATTCGAGATACAGTGTTTTTCTAATATGACTACACCCCTTTGTAAAATAACGCCCACTTTATTGACCGTAATTTGTAATAATTCTACCTACCCCAGTATTTTTACTGTAAATTGCCGTACCCTAGTGTCAATATTAACTGTGCTTTAGGAGTTATCGGTGTACATACATTTTAAAAAAAAAAAGTAGACAAACCAACGAACTTGAGAACCTCCTCCTTTTTGAAGTCGGTTAAAAAGAGTGAAGCAGCGCAACAATTTAAGGACATATAAAAAACAAAAAGCACAGAAAAAGACTGAAAACAAAAAACCAAGGGAAAAAATAGTACGGAAGTTGTATCAGGAGCATTCCACTGAAAATGGTAATTTTTGACACATACATATCTCATTGCTTTTTTATAAATTGATTGACGGAGTTGGTGGTAACGTAAAGCAACTTGTAAGCCAAAAAGCTCGAGGTCAAGGAGAAGGTACCGGAATCCAAAACGCAAAAGATTTCGTTACATTAGCAGCCACTTTAGTACCTTCTACGAAGATTTTCTATATTGCTGAATCAGATATAGCTGATAAAATCCAGAATGTTTATCCATGGGAAGCTGCAAGGCCTGTTCCGGGAATATCAAAATTTCATCATATATTAGTCAACGGTCATAAAGTAACATGCAAGAAACACACTTTAGATAATCATAGTGTAAAGTTTTCATTTAAAAAATGATTCAAAACGAAGACTTTATTTCTGAATTTCGTACGAGTCCCGTTCAAACAAAAGTGTCCCTTACAAACGATTTAATTTTATTTTTTTATTCTCATTTTAATAGATATTTTTTCGAATTTGTAGTATTTCGTCATACCATGATCGACGAAGTCTACATAAGTATATTTTTAATTTTACACAGATAATTAATTACTAAAAATTACTAAAAATAAAAAGTATGGTGGACTGCGGTTGTCCCGTACAAACAAACATCTTTTCATACTTATTACTGCCTATTTATGAATATTTTCAGGAACAAATAATTGATTTTGAAAAGCCTCCGTTACACTAAATGAATGTACTAGATGCTTTGTACATTAACATTTCGGTTTATTTTTAATTTAAGATCGTAACTTATCAAATGCGTACGATTTGTCCCGTACCAACAGTGGAATGCTCCATCATCGTTTTAACAAGGAAAAAAATTCAGTGTGTAATTATGGATGAAGAAACGTATTTAAAATTTGACTTTTCTACACTTTCTTGTCCCCAATATTATACGAAAGCTAAAGGTGAGGATGTCAACGACTCCTTCAAGACGGTACAAGTCGAAAAGTTCGGAAGATTTGTCGGCAGGCGATTTGTTATGTGGCCTGAAATCAAAAATATTTATTACAACAGGTACAATTAACACCAAATTTACCAAAAGGAGTGCCTCCAGAAACGGCTCATAGCATTCTACAAGTAGCACAAGGTGCCGACTATATTCCTCAATATTCCAAATCCTCAGTTACGACCAACAGAGCGTTACTGGGTTCTAATGAAACAAAGTTTTAAAAAAAGAAAACCTTAAAATGTGCTTATAATTTCACAGAAACAGAATTGGCAAAGAGAATCTTCTACCCGTACGAAAGAGGTAGTACAACGTTTGATTAAGAGCGTTATGCAAAAAATTCGAAAGACTTTTAAAACCTAAATTATTTGTTATCAAAACTATTTAATATTTTTTATAAATGTGTCTTAAAGTGATACCTGGCTTTAAAGAAATAAATACAGATTAAATTGAATGGGGAGTTTCTTTTCGATACAGTGCTTAAGTTAATATCATTTTCCTTAGCACTTTGACTCAGCGGGTAATAATACCATACAACAATTTTCCATTTTGTTATATAATCTCTTTCCCCCCCCCCCTCCTCCCTCCGCGACTTGACGACGACATAATTTCTTATTTTTGTCGTCAGGCAAGTACAAATTCTTCATTTGCTTTAAATTCTTCGTAATATTTACCGTAGCGCATATACTCACCGAGTAATAATTCCAAGCCGTTGCATGACTGTTGCATTTTCAATTTTGGAGCGACTCTCTTCGCGACCTTACCTCAGCACCCATACATAGCGCGTTATAATTCCTTGTAAAATTTTTCAGTCGCATTTCTTAAGCTCTTGATTTTAGAGAATTAATCTTTAGTGTCGTACTATTATTTTTTCATAGCGTCAAAACTCTGAAAATCTATCCTCGGATATTTTTCTTTTGTACCTGAAGTTAATGTGATTTTGGCTTATGTCTTAAGGTTTTTCGTACCGAAAATTTTTCAAAAAAATAAATTTGAAAATTTACTATAGCAGTTATGGACGACACCACCGATTTACCCGGGTATAGATTTTCATATATTTTTTTTTTTTATCGTAAATGACGAGATTGTGTGCGTCAAAATTTGATGCATAAAATGGAAAAATTGGCATAAAAAGGTGCAATCACATGATTTTTCAATTTTTTTTGAAAAAAAGGGCCTTGATAGCCGAACTGACCTCGATTTGTAAGTGGTAGGTAAACCGGCCTCGAACCCAGAGGTAAAAATTCATCAACTCAAAAGTTATAGTTGGTGCAGTTGGAGAGAGTTTATAGAGAGGATCGTTAGTTGGTTCGAATTAACTGAGGTTAAGGCATAACTTGTATTAGATTCAAATTCTGATCCTGACTACATCCTACACGTTTAAAACTATTACTGTACACTGAGGGAAGTACCGCATATTAACATTATCAACGCCTGAGTATAAATATTATTTAAATATTAACGTGGATAAATGAAATATTTTCCTTACAACTCGTTTTTTTCCGTATTTAAGTTTTATCTATACCACATACTGAAGCTTCTGACTAATTCCAAACAGCTGAAGTAGCCCACAAGCAGCAACAACATCGCACTCTGTTCCTGCAGTTATCAATGAAATTTTTAGAATTAAGATTCTTGCTTCGGTTTCCTATAGTTCTCGTTTGGTTTTTGTTATGAATATTATATTCTAGGCTATATATGTTTAGCCAAGATGCTTCGTGAGTGTGATGCGTGATCGCATGATATAATTATGTAAGGTGGAGCGACAACTCGATATTTTCTCACGAATGTCTTGCAGCGATTGTCACTGGCCCGCATATTTTTCTTTTTATTTTCTTTCCTACTTTTTCGTTCTCTAGTTTATACTATTTTTGACATTTGATGCCATACTATTGCTCCAACTGTCAAAAATAGTATAAATTAGAGAACAAAAAACCAAAAAATAAAATAAAATACACAGGCAAATGGCATTTGATCAACGCAGCTCTTGAGAAAATAGCCAGTTGTCAAGGCTACCTTGTATCATGGTTGGTACAATATGAAAAACCTCTCACTCCTACCTTGTATAATTATGTCTCCTTGGATCTAGGATTCGACAGAGGGGGACTGAAACGTCTTTTTGGGCTTTTTTAATTTTTTTCAGACACAAAAAATTCTCCAAGGGGACACTCACTAAGCATCTTGGCTAAACATCTAAGCTATATAATTTTCATTACAAAAACCAAACGAGAATTATAAAACCATTGAACCATATTGAATTTTAATACAGTAGACGTCCAATATAACGAATGGTTTCTTGTCCAGCCTTTTCGTTAAATCGAAAAATTCCTTATATCGAATGAATATTTTAAACAAAGAAATAATGTTTTCAGTAGTTCAGTTTTTATTTATCTATACTATTATATAAAAGAAGACTCACGTATGTTCGGCTGCGAAAAGCTTGAGAATGGCAGGCGCTATTTCAAAAATTCTTTCTCTCTAGGATAGCTATGTTGCCCAGTTGGGACATGGGATATATAAATTTAATAACCATTGTTTAAATAATTAATTAAAATTTAAAGAAAATAACCATACAATTTCTTTATTCTTATTCTCAGAGAGAAAAAATTTTCTCATTAAAGCTCTGTGCATCTCAAAAAAAGGTTGTGCCCAAATCTAATAAGGTAGAACATATGTATGTGTATGTAATACTTCTGTATTCCAACTCTGAAATCGAAGAGAGACAGCCATTACAACATAAGATGTTGCTGTTTGTGTTAGTATATTTGAATATATGAAAATTACTACACAAAAAATAAAAAGTCAAACCGTCACAGGGGCGGTTGTTATGAAAACGTTTGTCCCAAGCATATAAGAAAACAAATCAAATTTGTTTTTCCTAATTCACAGGTACGCACCATTATTAAACAATTATAAGAACGCCTGAAATATGATTAAATTTAAACAAACAAAATTTTAATCAAAAAATTCAAACAACAAAAATTTCAAATAAAAATTATTGACAATGGGAGCACCGCTCCTGAGTTTTTTTATTTTGAAATTTAATTTCCTCTATATATTTTCTCGCTCATATAACGATATATCAGCACTCTAATGTTGACGAATATATGAGATAGAACAATATGTCAAAATCGCTGTGAGACAAAAGCTCTATTTTCAAACTCTTTTTTTTTTCTCAAACTTTTTTGAAATATTTAGCACTTTTTGAATACAATATTGAAAATATATATATATATGTATGTATTTTCTTTTGTTTTTAATCCTTTTTTCTACATACTAAATACAAAAAAATGGGGTTTAAAAAAAAAATGCGGCGTCTAAAGAAGATTCCCTGAGATTAAACTCGCAATTGAAGTAATTTACATGCTATTACTTTGTTTAAGATATTTACTTGAAGAGGGATATGCACACTTTTGCACGTTTTTATTTACTTTTGAGAAATTTATAAAAAACTAATGTCGCACAGTGTAACGAGTTCTATGGGATGGGGGACAAAAATAGAAGGAATCATCGTAGGTACATACATGAAATTAAGCATGTGTCATTATTTCATAAATATATAACGCCACACAAATTTTTATCAATATCGGCCTCGCCCTTCGCCCACCTCCCATACAAAACTAAGATTAAAAGAGTTATATCTGCAGTTGTAGAAGGTGTAGAGAACAAAATTAACTTGAATTTCATAAAATAGAATAAACACTTTGGGAATCTGTTTAGAAAGAGTTGTTTTAAAACATACTCAAAAATAAAGAAAACCAAAACTGCCTTTTTTCTTTAATTGTGTTTGAAACTTATGAAAACTTATGAAACTACAAATGGTTTCCGATGCCTTCTTCTTTACATAAGATACTTATCCATTCCGGAGAAATTATAAAAGAAAGTGTTTTACCTATGGGACTGCTTAGGGAGGAAGCCTCAGAATGCCGAAACAAGGACTACAAGGCATATAGGCAGTTTCATGGCAGACGGCATAGCCGTGCCGCGTCCCGCGAATATAGAACACATGCTTAACCGAGCGATGGATTCATCGGACCCGCTTGTGTCGTCTATGTCTATTTGTTGTAGAGTTCAGAAGGGTAAACGGTTGCTACTTCCAAAAGAAGTCCTTCGTCTTCTCATTGCACCTGAATTTCAGAAAGTTTCAGTTCAAAATAATGAAACATTTTCAGATTCAGAAGACGATGAATTGGTCGAAAATGAAAATGATTATTTGGACAATTTGTTTCTTTCGGATGAAGAATAAAACTTGAAGGTAAAATACAAAATAAAATGTTAAATGAACAAAAACATAAAAAAAAAATATTAAAAGGAAAAAATTCAAATAAAATATAAAAAAAACAAAAAATAAAAAACAAACTACAAAAACAAAAAAGCAGAAAAAACATGGGTTTCTCCCCACAACCTCCACGTGGTGACCCTGGAAACTACATACATATGCCATTTATGTAGGCTAATTGCGTGTTTTTTGTTTCTCGATTTCATAGCATATTTATTATTCTAAAAGTGTTAATTTCTAAAACTTTGTATATTTACTTTTAGTTCACACATCACATGTCAGATTCGGTAAAAACAACGTCTTGATCTGTCTCGTATCCCGCCTTTTTTTGAATACTACAGTATAAATAATAACCAAACTACAGTTTTTATTAAAAAGTGCCACGCTCCATTGTTAGATCGAACTTACTTTATCTAAAATTCTCGGAGACGATTGTACCCACCCCTATACTCAATTTCAATACCCTAGTCCCAACACGCCCCTTTCTTAAATACAGTCCAATTTTTCATCATGCTCGGGAAAAGATCACACAAAACACTTTACCGAATTTTAATAACCTAGTCCCACTATGAGACGGGATACAGCATTTTACTGATATTTCCCCGCCCTATTCTTGAGTCCCGCCCACTTATTATGACATGCTCGGAAACGATCCTACCCACCGCTTTACCCAATTTCAATACCCTAGTCCCAACACTAACTGAGATACGGACTTTTATTAATAGTGACACGCCCCTTTGTTAAATCCAGTCCAATTTTTCATCATGCTCGGGAAAAGATCCCACAAAACACTGTACTGAATTTTAATAACCTATTCCCACTATTAGACGAGGTACAGTATTTTATTGATATTGCCACGCCCCATTTTTGAGTCCTGCTCACTTTTTTACCGTGCTTGAAGAAGGTCCTGTGTTAAGTATTCTGCATAAATTTTTATTTAATTCTGTCTATTCAGCGCCAAGATATGAGTTTTGGCCACTTTTTCAAATTTCTGGCCCAATGTGCATTGGTGCAAAAATGATTCACTTTTTGGATAAATTAAAAGTGTTTGGATAAATTTAATATTTAAGGATAAATTTAATATTATTTTTTTTCTCTTAGTGTAGTTCAAACAAATTCCTACTTTAATTAATATTAACATTTTTTTTAAGTTCTTATGAAGAGAAAGAAGTTCAAACAAGACTCAAAGGGGGAGGGGTGCAATTGCCCATTTCATCCGCGTTTCCTGTATAGAAATAGGCACAGTGCAAAATAGGCACACTTTGCATGGGTCATTTTGACCAAGAGCTCTACTTGGATAACTTAACGGCTTCTTGCTGATGACTCTTTCTGTTTTTTCCTAGACTTTTTATCAAAGTTGAGTGTGTTAAGCTTGACACAGGTCTAAAATGTAGTTCATGTCAGAGGTTCATAGACAATAGTGTCATCTATATACAGAGGCAATATTGACCCAATTTCAACTCTACCAAGATGATGAAAATAAATCAGTCGATCAATCAGTCACGCTCAAAGCACGAGTCACAATGACCTCGATATAAATAAAAATACAACAGTTTGTCTCACACCGAATACGGCCCAATACTGCACGACCAATCTATGGACAGTTCACTAGTTTATTTGCGTGTGTATCTAAATGTGTGTGTGTGTGTGCATGCATCGTCACACTTACACAAGCCATCTTACACTGGTCACCGTGATCCATGCGCGCTGATTGTTGATCAATTGTTGTCATTACGAGCTTGATGAGATTCTGCTTAAAGCGTAAAAACAGTAGTAAGGTCAGCTGCCTGAGGTGGCTAAATCAATTTTAGCCATCTAGCAACGTGCACTGCTATTGCAATAGTCGCGGTTCCACTACGGATCGGGTTTTGCAGCATCTTCTTATTTTTTTGTATTTTTTTTTATTTTTTTGTTAGCCATTGTTCTTCTTCTTCGTTATTAATTCAACCCGGATTTGATTACAATATGATCAACGTTTGGCGCATGCGTATCATTCATAATAATTCACTGCAGCTCAACTGTAACTAGCTAGAGGTGCTTGAAAAAACCTAATCACACGCTTCTTCGACTTCTGCATCTGATGCTGCCGCTGTTGCTACTGCTGCTGTTGCGGCGCTTGTTAAGCCGAAGATGGACGACCTTCCAATCATGTGGTCATTCAGCAAAGAAGCTACTGTTTTTATTCTCGCACACTACATGTTGGAACTTCGGAATAAATTGAATTCAGGCGAAGCACGTACGCATAAATCGGTTCATAATCAGACAAGGAGCCAGCCAGCTAGTCAGCCCGCCAAGTCGCTACTGTGCTCGTTCGGTCACTCAGCGTTCGCTGAGTTCAGTTTGGTGCTCGTTTTCCTCAATCTTGAATCATTCGGTTTAAATTGTAGTTGGCTTGGTTTAGCTTATGTAACCGCATCGCTTACGATGCGTCGCCATCCTATCGCTTGGCAGCTGAATTTATGTTGTTCTTCATCTTCGTCTCTTTTAAGTTTTCCCATATTTTTTTTTTTTTTTTTTATTAATATTCTTCATAGCGCTTTATTGGTTTGTTAAATTGGTTTTTGTAATTCTCTGTCATAAAGTGTTTATTTTGCATGAATTTGGCTACTGGAATTGAATATGATTTAAAATTTTTTTTATTTTGTTTTGAGCTGTTGTTACCCAGATTTTTGGTAGATGCTAACTAAGGTTCATACAATTTTATTTCGGCACCATTGATGGTTTCGGCAAGTGAATACAATGGATTAACGTTAGTAGATAAACGTTTCTACCTATTGCCTTTAGAAGTTATAATTTCCAAGCATTTCAAGTTGGAAATAGAATTCCAACAAAGTTGGATATTCCGACAAATTTCCAACTTCTAACTGCAGCATGCTGCGACAATGCTTCAAGAGTTTGGGTTCTTTAGATGGGATAGATATGAAGATAGATAGCTAAGGATTATAGTTTCTATATTACTTCAAAAATAAATTAAAGAAAAATGGCAATAGTTGTATTTTATGTCCATATAAAGAATCTTTTGCTGTTAATATTTCTGGATAAAATAAAAAAAAAAAAAAAAAAATAATGGTGGAAATTGATTTTAATGTTTTTCGAAATGTTCTCCATAAAGTTAAGTACGAGGACTGTATTTAAGTCTTGCGCCCCGGCAGTACTAAGCATTGCCAGATGAATTATGACAGTTCCATTTGAAAATTTGACACTTTCTAGCCGAAACATAATCACTCCGTTTTGGTGTATTTGCGCTTATTGTGTTGTTTACAGTGGTTTGAAATTTGTATTTCAGCAAAAAAATGGAATTAACATGTGAACATTTCCGGGTGATCATTTTTGATGATTTTCGGCATGGATTGACAAGAAAAGAATGCATTAAACAACTTAGTTTGACTTTTGGTAATGAAATACCACACCTAGCGACTGTAAAACGGTGGTTCAATGAGTTCAAACGTGGTCGTCGTTCACTCTTAAACGAATTTCGTGAAGGTCGTCCAAGAACGGCTGTTGTGACAGAAAATATCGATGCTGTACGTGAACTGTTGGAAGCAGACCGGCATGTGATATACCGTGGTGGTGAATCTTATGGAGCTTATGATCCTGAAATATAGCAGTAATCCACTGTTTGTGTCTTTTAAAGTGAACAAAACCCTGCAAAATTTGTCCGCGGACGGAGCACATCCAAGCAAATGGTTGGCAGTTTTTTCAGCAAAACCACTCCTGTTGCAACTGTACCACTTGAACAACAGATAACTGTTAATACCGAATGGTAGACAACCATTTTTTTCTGAGAATTGAGGAAAACCAACAACCGAAGGAAGTTCATTCTCCATCTCGTCAATGTGAGTGCCAACATATCAGCTTATATAAAAGAGATTTGAGCACTCAAAACGTAGAATTGATGGGTATACGTTTGGAGCCTTACAGTTCCTACTTGGTACCCAATTAGTCCTTTTTCTTCCCTCATGCTAACAAAAACTGCGTGTGTGACCCGAACAAGTTGAGGCCTTAAAAAATCTTGTATCGGAGGTACCAACTTCAGAGTGGTAAAACTATTTCGAAAAAAAGTTTAAGGCGCAAGACATAAAAGGTAACCCTCGTACACTTCTGCATTTGTTTGAATAAATTTTGGAATCAGTTTTCCACTCCGATTGAAGTATCTCCAAAGGAAACTTTTTGAATGCAACAACCGCATCTTCGGGAGTCGAAAAGCGTTTATTTATTTATTTATTTATTTATTTATTTATTATGAGCTTAATACAAGGAGATACTTAACGTTAATTTCTTAATCCTAGGGTTTTTTTTTTTTTTTTTATTTGTAAGGTAGGTAATTTACATTTACGTGGGCTATAGTCTGCCCACAAGACGTATGAGAAAAAGATATCACAATTTATTTAAGAGGGAGGAAGGGGGTTTGAGTTAAGAAGGATATTTCGGAGTTCGGATCTGCTGAGATGGAAGTCGAATTCATTGATCAAATTGTTGGTCAGACGAAGCATCCTAGTTATAGGTTCGCCACATCCATAGACGGTGCGATGAAAGTTGAGATGGAAGAGAGGTACAGACCTTAGGTAGCGTGGGTTGGTATTAAGGAATATCAATTGGAGCAGTGTAGGGCAGCTAATGATGCCGTCTAGTAGTTGATGAATGAAGAGGACATCGGCAACCACCCTGCGTTTTTCAAGAGATTGCATGTTAATCAACATCAAACGATCAGCATAAGAAGGTAGATTAAAGCTGTCGGAACCAAGGAGGCCGCGTAACGCAAATCGAAGGAATCTACGCTGTACAGCTTCAATACGCAAAGATTGAGAAACATAGAGCGGTGACCAAACTTGGCTAGCATATTCGAGTATCGGCCTCACAACGGTTAGGTAGAGAGATTTTGTAGCATATGGGTTAGAGAATTCCCTGGACCAATGTTTTACAAAACCAAGAGTAGAGTTGGCCCTACTAATGATATTATCGATATGGGATCGAAAATTAAGTTCTTTATCGCAAATTTTACCCAAGTCTCGCAAAGAACTTACTAAAGGAATCGGCTCGCCAAATATGTAATAAGTTCGCGATGGAGATTGGGGTCTCTTACGCGAGTATGTCATAGCTTGGTATTTGTTGATGTTGAGTTCCAGGAAATTTTTTTTGCACCAAGTAGAAAAACTGATTAGATCATCTTGAAGGCGGGTTGAATCAGCATTAGTATGTATGCATTGATAGATTTTCATGTCATCAGCATAAACAGAAAGATTTGAGTATTTGATGACCTCATCGACATCGGTTATTGTTAAGACGAATAACAAAGGACCAAGGTGGATGCCTTGAGCAACGCCAGAAGTTGCTGTAAAAAACTCGGATTTTGAAAACCTAAAGATGACATTATATCGACGTTCTTCAAGGTAAGATTTAATCCAAGCAATAAACGGGGGTTGAAAGCCGAAAGTTTTAGCTTACGAATGATGACTGTGTGCGAGATTGACCACATAGCCTTTTTTTACCGGGAATAAAACAAAAGTCATTGGGTGCCCAATTAGGGCTGTGCGGTGAATGACCCATCGATTCGATTTTTTTGGATGTTCAAAAAGGTCTTTGTTTGAGCAGCTTTGTGTGAGCTCGCATTGCAAGATGCAGAATATAAATATTAATAATAAACTGGCCATTTCAGCCCTTGGAAGGACTTTGACCGAACTTCTTATGAGCACATTATGTTGTGCATGCTATTTAAAGTTTGTTACACAATTGATCCAGAACTGGACCTACTAGTTTTATGCCGAATCCGAATGGCTTATGTGCATGTTTTCAAGAAGCTCGACATGGCATTTATTTACAGAGAGGTAACGGCCGAACAGAAAAATTAATTAAATTGAAAGAACTTTCTGTGTCAGATGGAAATTGAACTAGGGTTCTCTGGCGTATGGGCCACGCACTCTACCCACTGCACCACGTCCGCTGACGATGCAGTATAATTCGCCTCTTTTATATTTCCTAATATCTCCGATGACGTGTGGCAAGCAAATGGTAGCTATTCAGAATTAACCGACCTACGTTGCTCTAACGAAACTGTCACCACATGGTCGGGAATTCCGAAAAGAAAGGCATTCGATGTTTTTCTTCCACGAACAACTTTTATTATTTAGCTTATTTAAAAAGACCAATGCACAATAAAAAGGGGTTAATATAATCCTTACGCAGTAAAATATAGGTATAAATTTTAAACTATTTGGGGAACAGCTAATTCCAAACCAAAAATGTTATAAACAAGTTTATACGGCAGTAAAGACAAAATGTGCCCTCACATTTTCTACTGTGCACGCGTGAGTGGACAAAATAAAGAAAAAATCAATTTCTAAAATCAAATAATATAAATATGTTCATAAAGCAATTAATATATTGATGATAATAAAACAAAATAGAAAAAATCAAAATGATAAGATTTCCAATATTATAATACATATAAATAGCTTTTAAAATATGACCAAGAAATGAATGGGAAAAGTTATTTAAAATTATTTTTTACTTTATAGTGATTTTTAAAACGGTTTTTTTTTTTGTTAAAAAGTTTTTATTTCTTCCTTTTTAGAGAATATGAAAAATTTCATGTAATAGTATTCTTGAGGAAAATATCTAAGATGACACTTTGTTCTTGAAAAATTTGTTTTATTAATTCCTGAAAGTTTGTTGGGTATTTTCCATTTCTGTTTCCTTACAATTAGTGCCCTTTATCTAATCCCGCCCACTTTATTTACCGTACCTTATAATGATTCCACCTAGCCCTGTGCCAAATTTCAGTTTCCAAGTATCAATATTAACCGTAATATAGTACTTTCCTTAAAGTGCCACACCCTGTGTACAATCCCACCCACTTTTTTAATGATTCTACCTACCCACCTACCTGTATACCAAATATTAGTACGCTAGTGTCAATAATAACTAAGATATAGTATTTTTATAATATTGACACGCCCCTTTGTTGAATAATGCCCACTTTTTTGGCCGTAATTTGTAGTAACTGTACCTACCCATGTACTAAATTTCAGCACCCTAGTGTCAATATTATTCGATATATAGTGTGTTTATAATATTGCCACACCCAATTGTCGAATAACGCCCACTTTATTGACTGTAATTTGTAATAACTATGCCTACCCATGCACTAAATTTCAGCACCCTAGTGTCAATATTATTCGATATATAGTGTGTTTCTAATATTGCCACACCCCTTTGTCGAATAACGCCCACTTTTTTACAGTAATTTTTAAAAATTGTGTCTACCCCTGTGCTAAATTTCAGTGCCCTAGTGTCAATACTATTCGAGATACAGTGTTTTTCCAATATTGCCACACCCCTTTTTCAAATAACGCCCACTTTATTGACTGTAATTTGTAATAAATATGCCTACCCATGCACTAAATTTCAGCACCCTAGTGTCAATATTATTCGATATATAGTGTGTTTCTAATATTGCCACACCCCTTTGTCGAATAACGCCCACTTTCTTTACGGTAATTTTTTTAAAATTGTTTCTACCCCTGTACTAAATTTCAGTATCCTATTGTCAATACTATTTGAGATACAGTGTTTTTTTCATATGACCACCCCCCTTTGTCAAATAACGCCCACTTTATTGATCTTAATTTGTTATACTTGTGTATATCCCAGTATTTTTACCGTAAATTTCAGTACTCTAGTGTCAATATTAACTGAAATACAGTGTCTTTCTTAAATTGACACGCCCCTTTGTAGCCCACTACAAATATCGCCCACTTTTTTAAAAAATGACCTCCGCGTTCATGGTATCTATCTGTTGACAAAAAATTACGGAAATCGGGCAAGTGCTTTAGGAGTTATCGATGTACATACATTTAAAAAAAAAAAAAAAAAAAAGCGGACAAACCAACGAACTTGAGAACCTCCTCCTTTTTGAATTCGGTTAAAAATTGGAACACTTTCGATTTGAAGTGGGAAGAGTGTAAATAATGGTTCGTATATTTGATAAATTCAATGACTTTTTATTTATTTGTCACAATTTCGTCAACATTTTGATATTTAAAACCTAGTATGCTGTAGAAATGTAAACTTCGCGGCATATAATTCTACACCCGAAATATTAGTGTAGAGTCAAAATGTTTGTGTAGAGAACAAAGCAACTACAGCACGAGCTTGCTCAATGCAACTCATAGAAACTCGGGCAGTTGACATAGTTACCATCACAGAAAAAAAAATGTTTTAAAATTGACGACAGTTGTTATTAATTTGACGAATTTTGTGTTTAAAAAATAGCTAGCAACAACTTTCGTCAAAGAAAGAGCAAATGTGTTTAAAACTTTTGAAAAATATATGAATAAAAAAGCAAATTACAAACACATTTTTTGAACACATTGTGTTTAATTTTAAGCTAACATTTTTATACCCCCACGTTTAAAAAACGTAAATGGGGGTATATTAATTTTGTCACTCCGTTTGTAACGCCCATAAGGAGGCGTGGTAGGTATAGAAAAGTATATATATTCTTGATCAGCATCACCACCCGAGTTGATTTAGCCATGTCCGTCTGTCTGTCCGTCTGTCCGTCTGTCCGTCTGTCCGTCTGTCCGTCTGTCCGTCTGTCCGTCTGTGCGTCTGTCTGTGATCACGATTCCAGCCGTAATTTTAAAGCTATCATCACGAAATTCTATATTTAAGCTTTTATCTAAAAAATGAAGGTCAAGTTCGTAAATGAGCCAAATCGGATGAAAACCACGCCTACCTCCCATACAAAGCGACTTTATCAAAACGGTAAAATCTCTTAGAATTCAACAAAAATTAATATATGGACTTGAAATTTTGCATATGAGTTTTGATGTTCAAAATACACTCTAAGTATGAAATTCAATCAAATCGGATGAAAACCACGCCTACCTCCCATACAAAGTGACTTTATCAAAAAGGTAAAATTTCTCTAAAATCCACAAAAATTAATGTATGGACTTGAAATTTTGCATATGAACTTTGATATATAACGTGTACTATGTGTATGGAATTCAACCAAATTGGGTGAAAACCACGCCCTCCTCCCATACAAAGCCATTTTATCAAAAAACAAAGGCGAATATTTTCTGTTAAAAATATAACGAAAACGTTTTTACAGATAAACATTTTATTGATTGCTTAAGACTTTGAATATACTTTGGTTCGGCCGTGGGGGTATTTTAACTTCGGCCCAGTCGAAGATCATTTCTTACTAGTTTTTTCTGTGGTTGAAGAAATGAAATTAAACTTCTTACCATAAAGCATTATATATCTGAATCCTAGATATTGTAGTTGTATGCACTTTGTATATTTACATATTGTTTTAATAAATTTTTCTTATATCAAAAATGTAGTTAACAAGCAAAAAAGAACTGATAGGAGATAAGATAAAAGTTTTTGCAAGTTGCGATGATTGTGCAATTTTTGTTTTTTAAGTTGAGTTTACTGAGTCAACAATAGGGGTATTCACACCGAACTCGTTAGTTTGTTATTTGGCTAGTTGTTACTTCGTTAACTTTGTGAAGTGTGAACACACCCTTTCGTTTAGTCTCCTTAGCCTGGTAGTTGTTGTAGAATAACAGCTGATTTTGCTTTTCATAAATAACAATTGCTAAAAAATTTATAAATAAAAAGTGGAAAATGCCACATACAGGAGCAATTTTCAGCATTTGATTGCAAACGCTATGCAGAATACAAAAACTTTAATTTAATTTTTGTTCAGATTATTCTTTTTAAGGCGCTACAATTCCATGGAGTTAAAAATATGGAAGCTGCTTGTATTTTGCCAAATAACGAAAAAATTATCAGGGTTGCTAAGTTGTTACTTTGTTACTCGGTAGTTCGATAGTTCGATACTTTTACAAAAACAAAATGCATGTAAAAAAGTAACAAGTAACAACTAACATACTAACGAGCTCGGTGTAAATACCCCTAACGTAAATTTTTTGAGTGTTACGATAGTCGAGGGTTGCGCTATGCGAGGTCGTACTGTGTTAATTAATCGAAATTTTGATATTTCAACTCTCCGAATGGTTGTTGAACTTGCTAGCATTGAACAAATTTTTCGCCTCTACAGCGTACTAAGTAGCTGTACTTTTCCGCTGTCAAAAATTCAATGCATTTCTTATGAAAAGTTTCTTTCCGCTTCTACAGCATAATAGGCTTAAACTTCAAAAGTTTTCCGAAGCTACCCTCTGCACTGAAAAAAATTGTAATTTTATTAAATTTTTGTAAATATTTTGAAATGTTTTAACAAAATTTTCTTTTTTTTTAATCCTTTATAGGTATATTTTGATTTTTTTTTTACATATTTTCCAAATATTTGAAATATTTTAAATAATTTTTGGCAATATTTGAGTTCAAATGAAAGCAAATAATTTTAAAAATGCTTTCTGAAGGACATTGCTGAATTAATAAGGTTGTCGCATGGGTGAGAGCAAGTACCCATTAGAGCTGTCCTAAAAAAATTTTTTTCGAAATTTAATTCATAATGCTCGGAAAAACGTAACATTTGGCGTCAGATCGAGTCTCCAAAATTTTCATGGTGATCGCGTAGTGCCTTACCCTGCCTAGTTGGGCTAAAATTTGAGATAATTGGAAAATAGTCCAAAAATTTCACAAATCTTGATTTTTTTGGCCATTTTTTGGACACTAGGCATCCATTTAGTTTGCTGAAAATAAAGTACATATAATTTCCCTTCTAACGAGCAAAATCAGTTCAAAATCGATTGAGATTTGAGGTTCCGTGAGAATATTAAAGTTTTCGATATTTTTTTTTTAGCTTTGAACCAAGAATTTCAGGTGGAATACTTATTCAGTCAAGTCTGCCTTGGTTCGAAATGGGGTCATAGGTTAGTGGGAAGGAAAGGGCAATTATCTGAAACAAGTGTAGGATGTTCTAAGCGTGGTGGGAAGCCTAAGAAACATGTGAATTTTAATTTGAAGAGGCAAGTTATGTCTTTACCTCATTCAATTCAAGTTATAAGGCGCTCTCATCCACAAACTTCTCTACCATCAACTACAACTTCAAGTCGTAAATATTGATGAATTTTCAATTTGAGTTGATTAGAAATAAAGATAGAAAATTCCAAAAGCGAAAGGTTTAAAGCGTTGGACCATGACCTGACCGGAAACCTAACCCAGGACCTCTGGGGTAGCAATCGAACACGCTACCTACTCGACTACCGAGGCCGCAATAGAATGTTAACTCATTGAGTTCCATTTACACTTCAGAAGATCAGATTTTTTGTGAGATGGCCAATTATCTTTATAAAATTCTCTTACTTGCAACAAATACTGCCTCTCTTCCTCGTCTTGGTTAAACGTGCGATTGTAGTGATTGCAGTGATCAATTTAACCGCTCTTTTAGCGGGATCATTTACGACATGAATACTCTTACAAATTTGCAATCCTGTGGCAAAGTCTTCATGTTCACTCCATGTTGAGGAATCGCATTTTAAAAAATCCATTTTTATTTCCAATGTTGAAACAATCCTTTGCTGTTGGTTGTTATGAAATCACTTACATCTCTTTCAGCGAACGACTTGAATTCTTTAACAGAAACAATATTTCTTGTGCGACAATCTGTGTAATTTTCGTCATCATCGTTCAATGCTGCTAACATTTTCTTCTTCGTTTCTAATGGCACTTGTTGATCAAAGACCGCAAATGCAGCTGGCTCTTCCGATAGAAATGACACATGTCTTTGGAAAATTTTGGATTTGGGTAATTAACTATTTCTTTTATGAAAGTTAAGTTTTTCATCGGGGCTTCAATCGCTTTGTTACATCGAAACCAGTATCTATATATATAAAAATAAGTTGCATTGTGTATGAAATTGATGTTCTCTGTAATGCGTGAACCGATTTTGTTTCTGGAATTTCGAATTTCCCATGAAAGGTGACGTCAATACGAAGGTTTTTTTGTATAACTAGTCTTTGTATGTGTATTGGTTTATGAATTATAGGAATTTTAGTGAACTTATCAACAATACAGCTGTGAAAAAATACAGATGCGCACATATGGTGTATATGGGGAAATATTTGCAAGGGTAATTGGAAATAAATGGAAAATTGGAATAATTTGGCAAGTCTCTCTTTAGTTTGCATTTGCGCGAAAAATATAGGTATAATAAAAATTTTCCATACCCCCTTTTTAGACTAAATTTGGTAAATAAGTTCGTATGCTTACTGTCAGCAACTATACTAAAACTGGGCGTGGTCTAACTCTATATACGCCCACATTTTATAAATCATTATTATTCCTGCGTTTTGATAGTGATAGTGCCCAAGAGGCAGTTACTATATATTTGAGCGAACATTAGACAAGGGGGAATTTGGCCACACAGACCAAATTTATGATATCGAATTGCTTTGGAGCAATTGTCGTATAATGTCGTAATGTCGTAAATGTCGTATAACAATAAAGGTCTTTCTACTGAAAAACTGGCACGGGCATTCGAAAACGGGGCGTGGCTCCCACCATATAAGACAAATTTACGATACAGAACAGCTATAGAAGTAAAAGTCACAGAACATTGAAACTCAGAATGTAGATACCATTTGGTGATGTCCTTCTACTAAAAAAGGTGACATGCATTGGACAAAGCGGTATGACTCCACCCATCAAGCCAATTTTATGACTCAGAAAAGCTATGGAAGTAAAAGACAAAGAACATAGAAGTAAGAATGAAGTTACTACTTGGTAATATCCCGCTACTGGGAAATGAAAAATTCAAAAAATTTACAATAGAGAACGTTGCTGGAGACTCCAAAACTACTGAGCCGATTGAGCTCAAATTTGCGCAGTGATTATGGGGTCATTCATAAATTACGTTACCAATTACGTTACGAGAGCTGTTTTTAAATGTACTACGATAAGAAACGAATGGGGGGAGGGAGTCTCAGATGTAGTAATGTGACCAAAAATAAAAAAAACTCGAAAAAATATAAATTAATACAACCCAACATTTCAAACCATTTTCATCCTTACATCTTCATGTTTGACCGTCTAAATTGACTGTTAACTATTGGCAAGTGTATTAAGGGCATAATTTTTCTTTAAAAAAAAAAAATTGAAAATCGGGCACGTAATTTATGAACGACTCCTATGTTTCGAGTACGAGATGGGTTAGGAATAATAACGCTGAAGGCATTGCAACATTTTCCGGTACTTATCTAGATAAGGTGCAGCAAAGCGCACCGGGAAAAAGCTAGTTTTATATAAATGCGGATCAAGACGTTGTATATTTCATGGAAGTCATCCAGTTCTTTTCTTACCATGTGGAATTGATTCTGAAACAGGAAAATTTTAAATGAGTAAATTTCCTTGGTCATAAAGCGAGCATGAGAAATTGCTCCAGAAGTACGAAGGTTGTAATCATCACTGCCTAGAAAAAGAACTGCCACTTCCAACAGTTCTTTGTAGTCGCCACGCGGTTGCTTATCCCGTAGATGCAAACGACAGAAAGCTTTAAGTTCTTAGCATTCCTCAAGTTTGATACTTCTCTTAATAATTTCATCAATAATTTCTGACTCATACTTGGTAGCATCTATATTTTTCCATTGTTTTCCAAAACGATCAAATCCAGTTACCTCAGGCGCAGATGATATTTCGAAAAAAGCTTGAAAAATTGCTCGAAGCAAAAGTTTGTTTACATGTCTTTGGAAACTTCAACGGAGTGAAGACCAAGGAGGAGTGACCAAGTAATTTTCAAGACGGGTTACCGTTCCATAAATTATCATCTACGATTTGCAAAAGAAAGCCTTATCATACTTATATTGATAAAATTAACTATTCCTTAAGTGAATAATGAAAATAATCTTAAAATTGCTTTGAAATTACGTTCTCGACCAAAATTCATTACTAGTGAAATTCATTGGATTGAGACTCATAATCATGGCATCTCCATCAAATTCGATTGGACAGAGTTTTGTTGTATATCAACCGATTTTACACTTATTTTGCTAGTTGGAAAGGAATGTGTACTTTACGATGAAAATATTTTAAACAAATAAAATGGATGCCTAGTGTCCAACAAATTACCAAAAACTAAAAAATAGTGAAATATTGGCATTTTTTCCCATTACCTCAACTTTTAGCCCAACTAGGCAGGGTAAGGCACTACGCGATCAGCATGATCATTTTGAAAACTCGGTTTGACGCCAAATGTCACGTTTTTCCGAGCAGTATGAGCTAAAATTAAAAAAAAACTTCGGAGTCCATACAACTGGAGGACAGCTCTAGTACCCATTCATGTTAAGTCAAAGACAATTCATACAAAACCTGAACGGAAAAATTGATAACATGTCAAGCCGATGAAGTTGTTGTTGTTGTTGCTTTTCATTGATTTTGACAATTGTGAGTACTGAGAAGAGAGTACGGATCTGCACCGAGACAACCTTATTAATTCAGCAATTTAATCTTCTCATTTATAAACAATAATTTGCAGACATTTTTTGACATTTTGATTGTTTTTGATATATTTTGAAATAATTTAATATATTCTTGACAAAATTTGTGCTCAGATAAAAAAAAAAAAATTTGATTTATCGAAGCATCTAAAGGAGTTTATGAGCAATGTATATAATTTTTTTCGATTTTTTTTTTTTTTTTTTCTTATGAAGGCTTTATAAGAGGTTTTTAATTTTATATGAATACAGTCTTTAATACTTTGAAGCATAAAAATCAGCAAAAAATTTTTTGTTGCCCTCAATGAGAGGGTAAGCCTATGAGATTTGCTTCCAACTAACATCGACTGATCATCCCCTCAATCACGAAACTCTACAAAAAGTAGGCACTGCAAATGTGGCGCTTAAATTGCGTTTCCGGTTGTCATAGAGGGATACACAGATGCAGATAAAAATATATTTAATACAGACGTACTTACTTACTTTAATGGTCAGACATTGCATAAAGCATCGCATTAAGTTTAAAAAATGATTTTTTCCATTCTTGCTGACCAACGTATATTAATGTTGTTTCTCATGTTGTTGTTGTTGCTGTTGAGTATATTGGTTGGTAATGCAAAAAACAGTAGCTAACAAACATCATGTTGCTGCTGTTGCTGCCATTGCTGAGCCTCTTTTATTCATATATTACTATATTTAATGCTTAATGATGATTTCCTTTCGTTGTTGGTGCCATGCATGCAACAAACAGCCTTAACGATGGCAGCAACAAAGAGTACTAATGTAACAACAACATCAACATCAACTGGAACTGCAACAAACACTGCAACAATAGAGCCAGACAATTGCCAATAAAGTGAATAAGTTCAATTTGCAACTTGTTTTGCGGTTAATTAACAATTGATCAAAAAACATTTGCCGCAAAGGAAGTCAAATACGCGCTTCACAGATTCACACAGTTATGAGAACAAACGATGCAGGTGAAAGAGTATAAATTAAAAAAAAAATTTAAAAAAAAATCAAAGAAGAGCTGCATTAAAATAAAGAGCGGCAATCTTAAAGTATTTAAGCAACATTAATTCACATCCCATGAATATTTATTTAAGTGCCAAAGTTTAATGTTGTCAGTGAGAGGTTCCACTTGATGCTTTTTTGTCTTAATGATATCATAAATTAACGTTTTATAATATATTAACATTAAATAATGTTTTAATTTAAATAAGTAAATTTTAATTTATTGCTGACAGAGTTGGTTGGTAAATTTTTACTGCGTAGGCGGATAAAAATATATCAACACACGTCATCACATGACAAGCAGCGGTTAAAAGATAAAAATTAACGATGATGAGGGGTTGCTACATATAATTGGGGAATAAATATACAGACCAATTTTTTTCTTTTTATGGAAAATAACTTTATTGCTATTCGAACTTTCTTTTTTATGATTATTTATTTTTGTATTCGTTTCAACCATTTCTTATGACATTTATCCCATTCCACTTGAGTCACCTCCAAAACATAGTTTTTGAATGCATCAACGGTTTCTTCTCGCGTCGAAAATCGTTGTCCATGCAGTGTGTCCTCGATGTGCGGGAGCAAAAAGATGACTCAAGACTCTATGGCAGATGACCCATTAATTCGATGTTTTAAGTGTTCAAAAACGCCTTTGTTTGATTCAATTCGTGGAAGCTCGCATTTTTTTGATGAAGAATAATTCGGTGCTTGTTTATTTTCCTTATTCCACAGAACACTTCTGGCAAACAATTAGTTGTGTACTATTCGGAATTAACCGTATGAACAGTTTTCTTTAAGAAATAGGCGACCATTTGCTTCACAGTGCTTCAAGCTTGAAGAACTTTTGTTGAATTTGGTTCATCTTGAAAGACCCACACAATCGCGTCTAGATACTTTCTGGCTCATACGTATAGTTCCATGATTCGTTAACAGTCATAATTTTATATACGTCTTTTGAAGTACCCTGTGTTTCTTAAGGGTTTCTTTGCACCAATCGACACGACCCTATTTTTGAACCATTATCAAATAATATAGAATCCAACGTTAACAACTTTTTTTTCACAACTAACTATATGTTCATTAGGGCGTATCGAATTACAATTTTTTTCGAATTTCACATTCTAAGAGGTCTCAAAACTTGCATGGAGTTGTCAAGATCACCCAAAAAAAATTTTAAGAAAAAAAAAACGATGTCTTCCTGTCCCGCAAGGACAAAGTTGTTTTTTGAGGAAAACAGTAAAAAATAACGACCTTAAAATGCTTTGACTTTTATAAAAAAAAACTACGTATGACTTAAAGAAAAGTAGGTATAGGCTGAAACTAACAATATATTAGTAAACACGATACCACTCACGATTCTTATCCACAGTGTCCTGTGTGAAGGATATTCGAAGCAAAAGTTGTAATCGAGATAGCTCAGAACTTTTGATTGTTACTCAATAGTCTAAATTTTGGTGGTATTGATTATACTGTTAACATATTCCTTAAAGTTGCCGAATTAATAATTAGCATAATTTTTGCATATGCATTTTCCTATTTTTGAGAAATGTATACTTGAATGCAATTTTTTAACTTTTTCAAAAAAATGAATATAAGATTTTATATCTCATGTACCAGAAATGGTACCGAAGAAACTTTTCTCAATTTGGATTCTTTAAATATTCCTGTCAACAAACCTGTCTAAAAGTTTTCATTTAAAATACTAACTTAAGGCCACGATTTTATTTTCTATTTTGATACTTAAAAAAAAAAAATACTTCCTAACATGAAATTTAACAATTTAATCAAAAAATATCAAAGTAGAAAATAAAATTGTGGCTTTAAGGTGGTATTTTAAAATAATACTTTTAGACAGGGTGTTGTTAAGAAATATTTGAAGAATCCAAACTGAGAAAAGTTTCTTCGGTACCATATCTGGTACATGAGATATAAAATCTTATATTCATTTTTTTGAAAAAGTTAAAAAATTGCTTTCAAGTATACATTTCTCAAAAATACGAAAATGCATATGCAAAAATTATGCAAATTATTAATTCGGCAACTTTAAGGAATATGTTAACAGTATAATCAATACCACCAAAATTTAGACCATTGAGTAACAATCAAAAGTTCTGAGCTATCTCGATTACAACTTTTGCTTGGAATATCCTTCACACAGAACACTGTGGATAAGAATCGTGAGTGGCATCGTGTTTACCAATATATTGTTAGTTTCAGCCTATACCTTCTTTTCTTTAAGACATACGTAGTTTTTTTTTTATAAAAGTCAAAGCATTTTAAGGTCGTTATTTTTTACTGTTTTCCTCAAAAAACAACTTTGTCCTTGCGGGACAGTAAGACATCCTTTTTTTTTCCTTAACATTTTTTTTGGGTGATCTTGACAACCCCATGCAACTTTTGAGACCTCTCAGAATACGATCTAAATTTTTCGATACGCCCCAATGTTCATGTACAATTTTATGTAATATAGTGGAAATAATGTCCAGGGATTCCTCAATCTCAAGGTGTGTCTCAATACGATCAAGCATTATCAGTTCGCGCAAAGCATTAATGTTTTTTGGCACAACAACAGATTTTGGACGTCCTTCACGAATTTCGTCAATGAGCAAAGTACGGTCCCCTCTTGAATTTTGTGTACCACTGATATACAGAGATATTTGACGGGTCTTCATCGCCAAAAGTAGAATTGAGTTGATTGATGCACTTGTGTTGTGATAATTCATGTCGAATGTTGTAAAAAATAACCGCACGAAAATGTTCACGTGTGAATTCCATTTTTTTATGAAATCAATTTTAAAAGCATTGTAAACAACATATCACGTATATCAAAATGTTGTGAGCATGTTTAAAATAAAAAGTGTCTAACCCTCGAACGAAAATGTTAGTTTGACTGAAACGAAGCAATGCAACTTAATTGCATAGAAACAGTTGAAAGTTAAAATTTAATATGTCAATATAATTAAATACTAAGTACCTATTTCTCATATTATCATATTTTTGGTCGGTGGCAGAGTCAAAATTAAAAAAAAAAAACTTGAAATTTTATTAGAAGGCAAAAAAAGAAAGAAACTCACTGACTTTTGCGAGCATTTTTGGCTTTATATTTTTAATAAATAAATTTTTGCTTAGAAACTTTGAAGTTTCCTTGCGTTGCACAATGGGTATTTTATGCCAAAAGTGACGATTAATTGAAAAAAAAACGTTCAAGGTACATAGTGATGTTCGGTACCCGATGAAAGAAGATAAAATTCTGCATCACTAGGTGAAAGAATAGTTGAAAAATATTCTACCGTTTACCCGCAATGCAGTTTGAAAGTCATCATTTTTTTTCTCTTTGAGTGTGCACAGTGACAAATGTGTTTATTAGAAATTTTTAAAGTTTTTTTTTGTGTATTATTTGTTAAAAATTACAAAAAAAAAACGATGGAACCTTCTTGTTCAGGTATTTAAGCAATACAAAATTTAATTTTTTTTATGAAATAGTGTCTATATTTATATTAATTTATTTATTTTAATTTAACCTTAAAAAGTTGTATTTTTCGATATGTAACTAGAGATATAGTTGTGTGTTGAGTGGAATTAAGAAAAACTGTTTTGATTTTCGTAAGCTTTGAACATTCAAGCTATATTCTATAAAAAAGATACAGTAGTTTCGACTATGTCGTAACACAAGACGTAGAATTATTCAATTCGCTTTTGATGACATCTTTTTTAAAAATATTTATTCCATACACCTGAGGATATGACCTTTAAGAGAGTGCCGGAGAGGGTTAATATGTATCACCAACCCCCATTACTTTTGCAAAAGGAACATTTTTGCCTTTGACACCTATTCCCTCCGACCACTCCTTAGGGGCGCTCCCATACAAATTTTATGCTTTTGTCGATAAAACCGGAAACTGTCCATAAATAGGTAGAAAACTTAAACAAGCAAACAAAATTTGTTCAATGCTATCAAGTTCAACAACCCATGTGTCAAAATTTCACTGTCGATAATATGCCCGGATATTTAATTGGCTGCGTTTGATATTTCAATAACAGATTCTGTTAAAAAAGCATGCCCCTCAAAATTACTCAGTATTACTGGGCTACGCGAGTCTGTTAAAAACAACATGCCCCCAAAAGTATGCTTTTTTTTAATTATAAGATTTATGTCTTCACGCTAGATGGCGCTGTCTTCGCCGTCGAAAAAACCGGAAGCCGTCGATAATAGGTAGCAAGTTTAAGCAAACAAAAACATCAAATGTTGGCTTTATATTTCATGTAATTGTGTAAAATTGATATAAGTTAGACAGTCCTAACATGAATTTTTGTCGCATTGAGGATCAAGCAGACCAACAAGTGCTAAGATCAACATTGTACGATTAGTACTTTAGGCCCACCAAAGGCTCAAAAAGTAAGGTAAATACCGACACCTGATCACTATCAACCACCCTACTTACCTCCGAGAACGACGTATTCTACGTCAAAAAAAAGTTACATGTCACGAATTTACGATTTTATTTCGAAAAATTAAAATAAATGAAAATTAAGTACAAAATAAATCTAAATACTAAACAGATTTTGCTGTTTTTTTGTTTTTTTTTTTGTTGTTTACCAGTTCTCTTCTCCTCTTTTTTTTATCCGTTATTTTTTACCCTACATTATGGAAAGCGGCATATTCAGTGCACCTTTCCCATAGTTGATGTTTCTTTCAAACACCGGCTTTTTATATATTAAAAGAAGCAGATGAATGTGTTAAGATATTAAATTAAATTATAGTTGTTCGATTTTAACACTTATTTTCTGATTTTGATATAAGTAAGACATAAATTGTTTGCCCTGCAGTTAGCAGAGTACATGTGAAATCAACATCATTGTTTATGTTTATTAACTATTGTTATTGCAATCCTTTGTTTTTGTATACAGTGTCGTTCAAAGCTTGTTTTGTGCAATTTGTAGTAATAACGAAAGTGATGTTCCCTATACTATGCAATTCGGTAAAGGGTACATAGCTAATGATTACATTTTGAAGCCGCCATTTAGAATTTCAAATTTTTGACTTCGGATTCGTGGTCAGCGACCCCACAAACCCCTGTATTCAAAATTTTACCTCCATTAAACTTTTTTTGCAGAACATAGCTTGTTCATGGCCGCCATTTTGAATTTCAAATTTTTGACTTCAGATTCGTGATCAGCGACCCCACAAACCCCTGTATATAAAATTTTACCTCCATTAAACGTTTTTGTAGAACTTAGCTTGTTCATGGCCGCCATTTTGAAGCCGCCATTTTGAATTTCAGATTTTTTACTTCAGATTCGTGATCAGCGGCCCCAAAAACCCCCAAAGTACAATTTTTGTCTCGATAAGTGTCCCCTGTCAATTAATCGTCACTTTTGGCATAAAATACCCCACTGTGCGTTGTGTCAGATATCCCAAAATGATGAAAATTCATACATTTTTTGCCTATTAACATCCGAAAAACTACGAATTTCTTAAGATGAAAATTAACTTTTTTAGACGTTTAACTTTATAACATATCGTTTTACCGCGCAGGTTTCCAAAAAAATTGAAAACAGCAGTTTGCTAAAACGCAGCTGCGTTGCATGGAATTGTTACTCGTTGAGTATAGGTGCTATGACAAAAATAATGGTACAAACAGTAAAGGTTAATTCTTTGACTTAATAACAAAAATAAAAAAAAAAAAAAAATTAATGACGTCATCGGGACGCGTAGGAGGCTGCTTAAGCAACACAACTGAAAATTTGTTACATGGAATTATACCACGCTGTATATGGGTGCTAAGGTTACAGTTATGGCACGTCAGTATAGGCTGGTCTTTAGAACTTACGAAAAAAATAGTCAAAAGACGTCATGAGGCCGCGGAGAGAGCCGCTCCAAGATTAAAAGTGCTGCTATTAATCAACTTCGCTGCATTGAATTATTTCTCGGTGAGTAATATACGACGTCGTTGGTTCGGAGGTTACAGCTTACACTCTTACAAAAATGCAACTGGATTGCCTACATTTATTGTTGCCAGCAAATATTGTAGTAAAATATTGCTAAAAGAGCGTTTATTAACAATATTTCTCTCTCTTGGATTATTTTAAAAGCGAGAAAAAAGAGAGGAAAGAGAGAAATTAACAAAAAAACGCTTAATTATTGACTGAATTTAAAGAACACTGCGTGGCGTGATATTTTTAAAAAACGCCAATAACAGATCAATGCTGTCGTGGTAACGTTAATCTTGTTAACGTAGGAATTCACCTTTTAGTAACTTGAACACTCTGTTGGTATTCTGCAACCAAGCGTTATCGATTAATATTGTTACCATCCCTTTAGGTGGTAACAAGCAAAACAGAAGACATTTTTACGCCTGCATTAAAAAAAGTGCTCGTGTTTAGAGTAATAAATTTACTTTTACATTCCTCAAACCGAAATTAAAGCACATAAAAATAAAAAACTATGTAAAATTCACTGTTGCTGCTTCTCCAGCACTTTTCAATCAATAACAATTTTAACAATTCACTGTGTTACATTAATTTATATAAAGTTAATATATAAATTGAATATAGATATCGCCGCAGCTGCGCCGGCGTAGTGCGTGCATATTTCCTGTCAAGAAAAACGAATATTTTATTAAAAGTTAACAAAATGCAATCAATTCCTTGTATTTACTTCTCATTTTTCATTGTTCATATTTCACCACACAAAAGAGAGAGCTTCATTTCAATAAGGTGAGTTTACGACTGTTGAAAGCGTTAACGAGTGCACAGAATACCGATTTCTAAGTCCGGTAACGACTTTCGGTAACAATATTGCTGTTACCGGTAACGCACAGAATCGACCTGTAAATGCGTAAAATTGCACAACATTTATTGTAGTGATTTAACAATCAGTTTTTAGAGTGTATGCAACAAAAATATAATATTGTTGCACGAAATTATTACTCGCGTATTAGAGGTAAACGATAAATTACTACGGTAAATTTTATTTTACGATAGAAAAGATTGGGCCTTTGATATTATAAAATTTGACTTAAAAAATGTTTGCACCATGACAACATGAAGGTAACCATCTAACGCAGTTACAATGCAACAACAATTAAAAAACGTTGCATGTAATTAAATCTCCGAGACCATTGGTGTTACGTTAGATTTTATAGAACGATAGTAAATCTGAAGTTTTCGGTCATATTATAAAAATATAAACAAAATCGATAACGTCATGAGGCTCCGTGGTAAACCGCTCGAACTAACGTACATGCTCCATTATTGCATGGATTTTTTTGCATGTCGCTAAGATAAATGTTAATGCATCACGCAAAAGCAAAAGCAAAATAAAAATCAAAGCTAAAGTATGACAGACATTAGAATAAGAATCCACATCTAAACATGAATTAGAACAAGAATTAGAAAAAGTATGAGGACAAGGAAAAAATAAGGATTAGGAGAAGGGTTTGGGAAAAAGAACGATAACAAGCATTTGTTCAAGGTTAAGGGCATGGATTCAGACAATACTTCCGACAAGGATTGTAACAAGAATTTGGACAAAGCTTACAATTGGGACAAGAAGTGGAACAAGGACTATGAAAGTCATAGGCGTCCGCAGGAATTTTTCAAGGGGCGAAGAGGTATGCACTACTGTGTGCATATACGAAAATGATGTAATGTAACATATACACATAAAAAAATAAAAACATATCAAATTTTTATTCCCCTCCCTACTCCCCCCTATGGACGCGCTTGATGAAAGGGCACGGAGTTGGATTAGTATAAAGTGAAACATATGAATAAAACAACCATACAAATCAGATGTTTTTTTTTTATTTTTTTACAAATCAGATTATTAATCGAATATGAGCGATATGGCCATATATTTTCAATATCATGAGAAGTATGTGTGGTTATCATCTTATTTCGTATTTGAAAAAGAATTGCTGCGACCTCGGCGAAGGTAAATCTTCTTTTTCAAAATCGACTGAAAAAATTAGGAAATTCTTAATAAAGTAGGCCAATTTTGGGTCAAGGACTAATTTTTTAAGAATTTGATGGCATATTTGAGTTCAGCGGACGATTTTGCATTAGGATATGGTATAGTCAAAAGTTTTTGTAGGACTAAAATTTAAATAGGAAACTCGATTTGAAACATCCATTTTATACTTTTTCAAATTCAAGTTTTTTAACGGAGCCATTTTTTTCGGGTCACATGCTTATACTACATCCAGGATTCAGAATCTGGCCTTGCAGGGAGGTTCTAGACTACTTTTGGAAAAAAAAACCATCTAATACTCATACCTCATGTAATAAAATGGACGAATTTTAAAATTCTATATCTTTTAAATGAACCATAAAAACCACTTTTAGTCTTATATAATCAGAATTCTCTTATTACGTAGTTTATTTAACATTAATTTCAAATTTTTTCACCAGAGCCCATTGGAGATACTTGACCCCGAAGTTGGGGCAAATGTGAGATTCTTATTTTTCAAAGCGATGTATCCCAAAAAGTTTATGATCTAGTCACTTTAAAAAATTTATATTTTAAGTTCCTACTAAGACGTACCTAATACCAAAAAAATAGGTCTACCACTAGCTTCTTTCTATTAAAATTTTTTTTTCAAAGTTACCAAAAATTACGATTTTTTTTGGAAACTTTAACTTTTTTTAAAAATTAAGTAACATCCCAATTAATTTTTCTGATATGTAAGATAATAGCCAGAGGCATAATTAATATTATGTTTTTTTCATTTATTACTGTATGTTTAATAGGAGCTGAGATATTATTATTACCGCAAACTCTATAAGATACGAAAATCGCTCGTGGTTGCATGACAAATATCGCCGCCATTTTGCAAATACAATAAAAACATTTTTTTGTAAAGCAGTTCTAAGATGCCGAAACATCACGAAATTTATGGTAAAAAAATAAAACTTTTTTAAAATAGTCGAGCGACCGAATTTGCTATTTTGTGATCAATCTCGGCAGACTGACGCTTGGGTAATTCATTAACCCCCACCCCCTAAACGTCTATAGTTTTGAGATAAAAATTTCCACGGCGACTAAAAATGTTCCTTAAATTATCTGTTTTTTGCCGCCGTTTGGCGCTCTTGAATTTCTTTTATAATTTAGAGGTGTTTTGGTCAGTTTATTGATAAAAATGAATAAATTAAAAATATTTTTTTGACATCAATAGATTTTTGAGTTTGGCCGTTTTTTGCAAAATTCAAAAATGTTAATTTTTTCTTACTTCTTCATATTATTTGGCAAATTCGTAGCAGTTTTTGTCAAATAATGTGGCGTAGTTTGTAGAGTGCGTGACCCATACGCCAGAGAACCCTGGTTCAATTCCATCTGACACAGAAAGTATTTCAATTGAATTCATTTTTCTGTTCTGCCGTCACCTCTCTCAGACAATGGCAAACCTCAGAGAGTATATATTGCCATGTAAAGCTTCTGGAGAAAATGTACATTAGCCGTTCGGAGTCGACATAAAACTAGTAGGTCCAGTTCTCGATCAATTGTGTACACACATTTAATAACACGCACAACACAATTTGATCATTAGAAGTACGGTCAAAGTACTTTAAAGGGCTGAAATGGCCAGTTTTTTTTTTTTTGTTTTTTGTTCAAAAGGGAAAAATTTAGAAAAAAATTTTATTTCATGGAAAATGTTTAGAATGTGCCAAATAATATGAAAACGTAAAGAAAATATCTGACATTTTAGAATTTTGCAAAAAATATCCAAACTCAAAAATCTATAAATGTAAAATTTTTTATTTGCACTTATTTTTTGATAAATTCTAAGCACGTTTTGTTTTATAAAGTTTTTTCTAAAGTGCTTTTTTTTATTAACAAACCGTTTGAGTTTGAACATTAAATATTTTTTGGACCAATTTTTGCTGACTTTTTAGAAAAATTTACAATTCACAAAATAAAGGGTCCGCCATCTAACTTTTTTTTTTTTTTCAACTAGTGCTTATTTCGTGAATGGTAACACTTAGCACATGTCTGATTTGACAGATAATTAGTTTTATCCTTCCGCTGAACGAATATGGTTGTGTATACGCTTGAACAACGCTGGGAAATATTGTGACATTACTTTGAAAATCATGGTAATGTTGCAGAATGTGTGCGAAAATTGCGTACGGATTTTGGAAGAACAGAAGCACCGTCAGCTCCGTATGTTCGTTATCTTGTGAAAAAAGTGAAAGAAACTGGCATCCTCATCGATAAACCAAAGCGTGAAAAGCCAAAAACAGTGCGTACAACCGAGAATATTGCTGCTGTAGCAGAAAGTGTGCGAGAAGCGGCATCAACATCAATTCACCGTCGTTCTCCACAATCGCACATTTCGGAGACATCATTGAGACGAATTTTGCATAAAGACCTTGGTATGACGCCATACAAAGTCCAATTGGTTCAGGAGTTGAAGCCAACTGACCATCCAATGCGTTTTCTCTTCGTTGAGTGGGCCTGCGATCGACTTACAAAGTCTTGTACATTTTGCCAAAAAAAATCATCTTTTCAGATGAAGCTCATTTTGATCTTGGCGGGTATGTAAACAAGCAAAATTGTCGCATTTGGGGCACAGAAAACCCGCACGCATACATTGAAAAGCCGATGCACCCAAAATGAGTCACTGTTTGGTGCGGATTTTGGTCCAGAGGCATAATTGGGCCATTTTTCTTCGAAAATGAGTAAGGAGTGGCCGTTACAGTCAATGGCCATCGTTATCGGGCCAACTTGAACGAATTTTTGTTCACAAAAATTGAAGAGGAGGATATTGCAACATTTGGTTTCAACAGGAGGGCGCTACGTGCCACACAGCCGTAGCTACACTCGATGTTTTGCGCCCTGTTTTTGAAGATCGCATTATCAGCCGCAGAGCTGATGTCGTTTTGCCACCTCAGAGCTGCAATTTGACACCGTTGGACTATTATTTGTGGGGTGCCCTCAAAGATAAGTGTTACGCCGACAAGCCAGAGACAATTGTAAGAGAAGAAAACACTCTGGCAACCCAGAATCAAAAAAAGCGAGTTGGCAACGATAAACAAGCGGGATAAGAAACGACGAGAGAGTTGAAAAACGGAGCGTGCTTGTTTAAACGTGCGGTGGTGATTTTTCCTAAATTTTAAATAAATTAATAATTCATTATTTCGTCTAAATTGAACTTATATTTAAAAGAATATTAAAAGAATTTATGAATATAAATCTACTGTTATAATTAATATAAACTTACTATAAATCTAATAATTGTTTCTGCAATAATAACAAAATAAACCTTAATACTTAAAAGTGTTTAAAATAAAATAAAACTCAAGAAAATGCAAACATAAGAATCTATTTGTTTAATTTTTCTTATAGATCAGAAGTGGGATACGTTGTATCTAATTTGTGCCCAGAAAAAGTAAGTTAACGCGAATTTAAGACTTCCGCGAAAAAGTCAGACTCCCGCGACAAAGTTCAAGGCTAAGCACGTAAGCGTCAGTAACGTTAAAATTTGAAAAATAACGGCGTGCTTTTCCCCTCAAAACAACGAACGCTTCGGTAAAAAAAATACGAGCCACGGAACGAGCAAAAAGCAAATTTAACGAACGAGCAAAGAAAGAAAATTTTCCAAAGAAATGTGGAAACAAAACGTGCCATAGAAAGAAAGTGAAGAACATGAACCAAAAAAAAAAAATGAAAGCAACGAGTAAAGAAACGATTACAAAAAAAAAAACGCGTTAAATAAAAGAAAGTAAAAAACTATAAAACGTGCAAAGATACTGGTAAATTTAGAAAAAAGTGCAAAAGAATGAATAAATAAAAAAACGAATAATTCGTGCAAAAGAAAAACAAAAGTTAAGCTAAAAGTAAAGTGCTAAAGTTAAGAAAAGTTACTTAGATGATATAAACAAAAAGTGCGAGGATAAAAAAAGAAAAAAAGTTACAAACAAAGCACAGAGCTGTGACAAATTTGTGGCTGTTATTGATTCTTGAAATTTGTGTACGTTATGTATTAACATTTTTAATGAAATAAAAAAATAAAAAAAAAAAAACGAAAATGCCTCAAATCTCGTCACTGAAAGTAGAGCAGCTTAAACAGTTGCTTAGGGAAAAAAATTTAACATCCACCGGGTCAAAAGCAGAGCTGGTGCAACGGCTTAGCGAAGCATTAAACAGTGATGAAGTGGAAATTGAAGTTGAAGAAAGTTTACATGCGCAAGTGGCTGAGTTGCGTGAAATGATGCGTAATTTTATGACCACAATGCAAAGCTCAAATAATCCACTCATGAATGGAAGCGAAACAAATAGGCCTAATGACAACCAAACTGATTTTTTGGGTTTCAGTTCGGCTACGATGAGAAACCAATCACCTAGTTTGAATACGATCGCGAGTCGAAATCAATATTCGGTAAAAGAAATAGCGGAAACAATCCCAGAATACGATCCTACTAGCGAAGTATCTCTTTCTGCAGAACAATTCGTAGCGCGTGTAGAAAGTGTTAAAAATGCGTATTCATTCGATGAAAAGTGTCTACTCCTTGCTGTGTATAGTCGCATGAAAGGTGCGGCGAAATTATGGCTCGATGCAGCCCAAGCTTTGGCAACGACTTGGGCTGAGTTTTCACAAAAGTTAATAAATGAATTCGGTCGCGCTTATGATGAAGCCGACGTTCATTTTAAAATGGTTGCAGCAACACGTAGACAAGAAGAACGCATAAGTGATTACACTTTTAGAATGAGTGCCTTGGGTCGTCGATATAGTTTGACAGAAAGTGCTGTAATAAAATATACGCGAGAGGGATTGAGACATAGGGAATTGCAAGCTGCAATTGCACCAATGCGGTTTAATTCGGTTAAACAAATACGCGAAACGTGCGAAGAATATTTAGGGAATATTCCTTCTGGTTCAGTAAATCGAAACATAAAATCGGACAAACAGAAAAATGTAATAAAAAGTGATACCGGCGGTTTTAAAACGGATAGTGAAAAATTTAAAAACATTACTTGCTATAATTGCAATGAAAAAGGACATTTTTCAAATGAGTGCACAAAACCACAGAGACGAAAGAGGTGTGAAAGTTGTCAAAAAGTGCATCCAAAAGGCACACCGGAAAACTGTGGTAAATCTAAAGCCAATGTTAATAAAATAAATTGTGATTTTCAAAACAATCCATTCGAAAAATTGGTTTGCATAAATGGACAAAGTGTTGTGGCGTTTATCGATACTGGTAGTGAGTGTAATATGATTCGTCGAGCCGTAGCAAATACTATTCAATGCAATCGTGAAAAATGTTCATTAAAAATTAATGGCTTGTGCGGTGGTGCGCGTTTTGCAAAAGAAAAAATTACTGTTGAACTTCAAATCGATATGTTGTCGTGTCAGATAGAGTTGTACATTGTTGACGATGATCTTTTATCTTCCGATATCCTCCTCGGGCAGGACTTGTTCAAAGATAGAGAAGCAAATGTGCATAACGGTCAATTTGAATTCGAGTCGCGAACCGAAATGAAAAAAAAGGTTGTAAGAAATACATTTGCTACTGAAACACTACCGATAAAATTAGAAAATGTTAAATGCGGTATTGAGAACGAAATAATTCTGACTGAATTATCTGAAGTACTGCAGGAGTTTCAGGATATATTCGCTAGCAATTTGAGTGAAATAGGTAAGACCGATCTTGTTAAAATGAAAATTGTTGTAGATTCAGATAAGCCGATAGTACAACGACCTTATCGAGTTCCAGAGCCCAAACGTGCGCTCGTAGCTGAAATTATAGATGAACTTGAACGAAACGATATCATTCAAAAATCGAATTCTGAGTACGCGAGTCCTATTCTATTAGTAAAGAAAAAGGGTGGTGGAGAACGTTTGTGCGTAGACTATCGACGCATAAACCAACATATGAAGAAGGAGATTTATCCAACACCTAATATAGAGGAACAATTGCAAGAAGCCAAGAGGTTCAAATACTTTACATCCTTAGATTTAAACAGTGGATACTATCAAATTCTAATCGAACCAGAGAGCAGAAAATACACGGCTTTCATAACGACTGACGGACTCTATGAGTTTAAAAGAATGCCGTTCGGGCTTAAAAACGCGCCCGCAGTTTTTCAAAAGTTGATGGCGAAAATTAAAGAAAAGACACTGGCTGGGGATATGATTCATTATATGGATGACATTTTGGTGGGTAGCCAGACGGTTCCGGAAATGTTTGAGAAATTAAAAAGAGTTTTTAAAGCACTAAGAGACTCGAACGTCACATTAAATATTGATAAGTGTGAATTTTTGAAAAAGGAGATTGAGTTCCTAGGGCATCGTCTGACTCCTGAAGGTATTAGTCCAGGCTATGTTAAAACAATGGCGGTACAAAATTTCCCTATTCCGAAGACTGTTACTGACGTGCGAAAATTTCTTGGACTAAGCGGTTATTTCAGAAAATTTGTCCCAGGCTACGCCCTGCTATCTGAACCCCTTCGAAAACTTCTGTGTAAAAATACGCAATTTCTGTGGGCGCATGAGCAACAAGAATCCTTTGACCAGCTTAAGCTGGCACTAGTTTCAAAACCTGTAATGACGGTTTATAGAGTTGACGCTGACCATGAAGTTCATACTGATGCCAGCGCCATTGGTCTAGCGGGTGTATTGCTTCAAAGAGAGGGTGGAGAACTCAAACCTGTTGTATTCTACAGCAGATCAACGAGCGCGGATGAACAAAAGTTTCATAGCTACGAGTTGGAAACTCTGGCTGTAGTTGAAACATTAGAGAGACTCAAATACTACGTTTATGGAAAGCAAATCAAAGTGATTACGGACTGTAATGCTATCAGAACGGCAATGAAGAAGAAAGAGCTAATACCGAGAATTGCGCGCTGGTGGTTGAAGATCCAAGATTTCGACATCATCATCGAACATAGGTCAGGACAGCGGATGGCTCACGTGGATGCCCTGAGCAGAGCGCCAAATGAAGAATCTCATGAGATGGATACGGCATCACTACGTGTTAGAAAAGTGGATTTAGATCCCGGAGACTGGTTGTTCAGCATGCAGCTTCAAGATAAAAATTTGCAGCAGATCGTGAATAAAATTGAAATGGACGACAAAACGACAAAACTGGAATACGAAATCGAGAATGGGAGACTATTTCGGAAGAATGGCGGAGTTAAATCCTGGGTCGTACCGAAAGCTTTGCGTTGGCGTATTGTACAGGACTGTCATGACAAATGTGGACATCTAGGATTGGAGAAGACTTTGGACAGAATACGTCAAAATTTCTGGTTTTCACGAATGAGAAACTATGTGAAGAGTTATCTTAAAGCGTGTGTGGAATGCGCATATAACAAATGTCCTGGTGGGAAAAAAGAAGCGGAGTACCACTACGATGCCATTGAACCGGTTCCGTTCAAAACTGTCCACTTAGACCATTTAGGTCCGTTTCCGAAAAGTTCACGTCGAAATGAGCATATTCTAGTTATAGTCGACGCATTTACAAAATTTACAATAGTTAGAGCTGTTAGAAGCACAGCAACGAAATATGTTCTTGCCATTTTGGACGAGGTGAGCAGCTACGTAGGAGTACCTGAGCGAATAGTGACCGACCGTGGGACGGCTTTCACGTCAAAAGACTTCCGTAAATACTGCACGGAAAATAATATAAAACACATTCTGAACGCCGTACGCACACCAAGGGCAAATGGGCATGCTGAGCGTACAAATAGAACTCTTCTGTCCATGTTGTTACCTTCGACGCAAGCAGATAAACACTGGGATTATGAGCTGCGAAGAATCCAATGGACAATGAATTCGATGAAGAACAAGACGACCGGATGTACACCACATGAACTGCTGTATGGGTACCAACTAAACCTCTGCACGAGTGCGCTTGAAATGCGTTTCAAAGCACTCGTTTGTAGTGCAAGCTTTTGCTATGTTTTGCTCTCATCAATGAAATCAAGCCTAACACTACAGAGAGCACTCGTCGCTTGAGCAGAACAAGAACAGACTAAAACCAAAACAATGTTATGCACGATTCGGAAAAGAAGTCTGCACTGACTCGAAAGTTATGTAAACAACAGCAGAACGCTTGAAGTTATGCTGTGTTATTTAAGTTTCATACTATACATTTTCTTGTAAAAAATCATTAGGTGCATATATTAAAAAAGCTAAAAAAAGTGATTTTCTTATTAATTATTCAAATTATAATAGAAGACTTATTTGTTTTGTATTAAAATGCATGTTTTCCGTTTTGATAATAATATTTAATTAAAAACAAGTTACAATTTTAAAAATTTGTAAGTAACAAAATATAAGAAATTCATCAAATTATATAAAATAGCAATAATTAAAACTACAATAATGTAGTTGTAGGTGTGTTTTTACTTTTATTATTTGTGGTTATATTGTAAGTCTGGTGTAGTTAGTTTATTATTATGTTGGATTGTTGATATTGTTGCTGATGATGATTTCGTTTGTTGTTTATGGTAGCATTGATGTTTGTGTGATTGTTGGTCTATTGTGGTGATGTTTTTTTTTTTGTTGTCATTGAATTGTCGTAGATGTAAGTTTTGTTGTTATTGGTGATATTGTTTGTTAAGTTATTATTAAAAAAAAAAATAAATAACTGCCCATTTCAGCCCTTGAAAGGACTTTGACCTAGCTTCTTATGATCAATTGTGTTGTGCGTGTTATTAAGTTTGTACACAATTGACCGAGAACCGGGCCTACATGCTTAAAGCCGACTCCGAACGGCGATGAACGGAATGGTTCTTGTTCTCAAGAAGCTTTACATGGCACTTTGATTACTCTCTGAGGTTTACCATTGTCTGCAGAGAGGTGGTGGCCGTACAGAAAAATTATTTTAATTCAAATAATTTTCTGTCGCTGCTGGGGTTTGAACCCGGGTCTCCAGGTTCGTTGACATAGCGGCCACGCACTTTAACCAACTACGCCACGGACCCACGGACGCGTTAAGTTATTAGTATTGATTTGTTATTTTCTGATTAAAGTTTTGTTACTGGTGAATGTTTCAAATGTTATCAGTAAAGTTAATTAGATAAGTTGTAAGTGTAATTGGTTTTAGCAATATTGAATGTATTGGGAAAACGGTTTTGAAACTAAAAAATAAAATTAATTATTTGTTAGTTGCTTTTGCAATTCACTGCTCATGTCCAATTTGTTTATATTCGAGTGCAAAAACATTATTTGGTTGACCGAAATAGAGCTTGAACCAATGCTGGTTCTTTTTTCGGAAATCAAATTTCGAGCTACGGAAAAAACTCTTTCCGAAGCTGAGCTGCTTGCTGGCGTAGCTAAAATGCTGCAACTCATTTTATTAAGTAGGGGAAACTCATTTTGTGAACATCCCACCACTGCAAAATATTGAAATCGTCGTGAAAAATTGTATTTGAACTTTCGTACATCATTATTTCTCTTTGTATTTTGAAATCCGAGTTTAAAATTTCAGGTTGTTGATCAAAATAAAACCACAAAATAAAAAAAAAAATGTCTGGCGCTATCTTGGTTAAACATTCATGATAATAAAATTAAAATTTAAATAATTCTATTAAGCAATTATTTACAAAATTTTCTCCAAAAAAAAAAAAAAATTCAAAAAATTGTCAAAAAAAAAACCCCACTCACTACGAAATAAAAATAATTACTTCCTATAACTAATTTCTATAATAACTACTGCCAAGGCTCTGCCGCTTAAAGGGTTAACGCTTAGCAAAGAATTGAAAAAAGTACCAATAATGCAGACGTTAACTGTGCTTAATATATATATATATTAATAAACAAGTGACGCGCAAAAAGGAATGATAAAAATTAAACAAGCAACAACATTAACTAACAACAAAAACTAACAAACAAACTTTACAACTTGAAAAAAAAATTACGCAAAATTTACATATATAAATTAATGATTGAACAAAAAATAAATACAAATCAATTATATTAAACATTCATTATAATAAATATATAATATTAAATATTAAATATTGTAATAAAATTAAAATTTTAATAACTTACGTCATTTACATCCATTCTTTTTAGCAATTATTTAAAAAATTCTCTCAAAAAAAAATAAAAATTAAAAGAACTGTTAAAAAACCACTACGAAACAAAAATAATTACTTCGCCAAGGTTCTGCTGTGTTAGGTGTGATTGGTGCATTTTTCGCTGTTATAAATTGTTCTGTTTTAATTAAACAAACAACATCGTGCTCTGTTAAAGCAAACGGCGAACATAGTTCTCTTTGAAGTCGACGAGTGCTCTGCAGTGCTTGTTTGTTGTTATTATTGTTTGTAAGCTCTGCTTGACTAACAGAGTTCTGTCAAGCTCTGAACTCTGCACTGTTGGATCTACTGTTGTGGAAAAAACGAGTGCATTTGTGCAGAGGTTTAGTACCAACCGAGGGATATCCTCAAAAACAAGATAATTCTGGCTCTTCATACAAGTGATGGCGATGACGATTTTGATTTACAACAAGCTCGAGAATCAGCGGCAATGAAGGTAAACGAGCAACGAAATAAAGCAAAAATACGGTTTGATGAGAAACATGCGCAGCCAACTTTATACAACATTGGTGATTTAGTTTTAGCCGAAAACGAGCCAGCTAGCACGGGAGGGTCGCGTAAACTCGAGCCTCATTATAAAGGACCATTTCAAATTAAAGCTGTATTGGGAAAAGATCGCTACATAGTTGAAGATATACCGGGTTCACATCGGAAGCAGAGACACTACTCGTCAGTATATTCATCTGATAAGCTAAAGCCATGGTGTATCCTTCCAGTCCACGAAGACGATGACGAAAGTGACGAAGAAGCCGACGAGGCCGATGAGGTCGACGAAGAGGAAAACAAAATACAACGAAGCGAGGTCACTTCGATTTTTCAGGAACGGCCGAATGTAAGAGAAGAAAACACTCTGGCAACCCAGAATCAAAAAAAGCGAGTTGGCAACGATAAACAAGCGGGATAAGAAACGACGAGAGAGTTGAAAAACGGAGCGTGCTTGTTTAAACGTGCGGTGGTGATTTTTCCTAAATTTTAAATAAATTAATAATTCATTATTTCGTCTAAATTGAACTTATATTTAAAAGAATATTAAAAGAATTTATGAATATAAATCTACTGTTATAATTAATATAAACTTACTATAAATCTAATAATTGTTTCTGCAATAATAACAAAATAAACCTTAATACTTAAAAGTGTTTAAAATAAAATAAAACTCAAGAAAATGCAAACATAAGAATCTATTTGTTTAATTTTTCTTATACAATTGACTCTTTAAAGGACAATATTCGTGAAACCATTGGTGAAATACAGCTGCACACAATCGATAATGTGCATAAAAATTGGACCGATCGTGTAGGCTACTGCATGGCCAGCCGAGGCAGCTATTTGAATGAAATTATTTTCCATAATTAACCGGAAGGATTGTACATTCAAATAAAAAAAGAAATTTGAGAAAATATTCAGTAGTTTTTTTTATAGCATTTTCAAAAAAACAAGTTATTTGGCGGACCCTTTATTATATATGAGATGAAATTGATTGAGAAAGAATTTTTTGGAAATTACATATTTTTCAAGATGTAACTTTGTCACAAATTGGCAAGCCTCCCATTTTTCCGGGGTTAAAAAGACAAACGCCTAAAGAAACAATAATAACCCAAAACTACCACATTTACCAAACTATAAATGGTAAATGTGGTTTCAGTTATTATTGTCATGATTTTTAAAAGCATTCTTTTTGATTTCAACTAATTCAATTTTTCAACTGTCAATGGTTTTGAACTTCGGTTTGCGTATCAAAACTTTTAGAAACAGTGTCAAGCATACGATATAAAATTAACTTAAAACGTGTCTGGTTTGGTATGGACACTGTACAAGCACACTTAAAAAAACCCATTGGAAGTGAGATTTAAACTTTGAATTTTGAGAAAAAAATCTAATGTAGAAAAAACTACACTGTATATTAAATAGGTCAGAGAAAATTAATTTAATAGTACTTTTACATATCGAGATTAAATCGAGATTAAACGCTTTGAGGAGATTAACTCACTTATCTTGTTGAATTTGACGAGATTAGCCATACAAAAGTTAATCCCCTCAGAACGAGATTAAAAATTAATCTACTTGCTAATCTCCTCAAAAAAGGTTTGCAACGCTGTGAACAACGATAATTCCTTAAAAAATGCAACACTATAAAGAAGTAATAAAATGAAATGGCAAATAATTGTCTGGTAAGGGAAAATGGCTGCAACAACAAATACATACAAATACATAAAAACATGGCTGAAGGTAAATACATAAAACAAAACAAAGCAACGAAATGTCAAAGTTAATCTCGATCACGCTAATGTAAACAGTTGAGATTTCAGTAGGAGATTAGGCTAATCTTCTTTCTCTTAATCCTCATATGTAAACGTAGTATAAGGCTCTTAAGATAAAACTATACAATTCTTTCAGCATTGTCTAAAGCATTTCCATTCTTTCGAAGGTTTAAAAAAAAAAAACTATAGAAAAAATTAAGCAATTGAAATAAAACTTTTGAAACTGAAGAACAAAAACAAATGGAAAATATTTGAAGGCATAAATATTTATTGTAAAAACCACAAACCACAATAGTTAAAAAAAAAAAATCTAATTAAGCAAAATAATTAAAAGACCAAAAATTTTTAGTCACACTCGGTGCAGACAGAGGACCAACATGTTCAGTATCGTTAAAGTTCATCAACTACAAAATATAAAAAATATAAAAAAAAGAATTACTGTGAAAAATGGTTCCACATTTTCCATGTACTTAAAAAATAATTTCATATTTACAACACGCAGATCGACATGATTATCAAGTGAACGTGCAATGTTGTTGTACACTCACACACACACACACACACACACTGAAACATACTTACGGATGCATCCCTAATTGCAATATAATTACTGGAACAACGCTTCTACATAGTGAAGTTAGCAACTCTGCCTGTACAACGCGCAGTTAAGATAACCGTTTGAAGCTCGGCTTTTCAAAAAGGGGAGCAATATTTGTGCGCGCCTTGTAGTGACAGCTGATGTGACAGATAATTGAAGAGTGGTTGTTAAAGTTGAACAAAAGAATGAAATAAAAATAAAAAACAATGTGAATTGTTGTTGTTAATAAAAAGTAGTCGGTTAATTGAAATTAAAAAGCTTTGTCGACGCATTACTTAATTAGTTCAGCTATGATTTTGATCATAGATTGCGATACAGTTGTGGGAACAATAAGCCTTTATTCAGAATTAACTTCATTTTTATAGCCTGTTTAGAAAGTGGAGAGAGCGGCTTGCTCTCTGATAAAGCTAATCATAAATTGACTAAGATGGCGAGCATTTCCTTACACTGAGGAACACAATAAAATTCGCTTACAAAACAATTTTAACTTAAATGATTCGAAGACAAGGGCGTGCACATGGGAAAGTAGGAGGGGCACTTGCCCTCCCCCCTGGACTGGAAAAATTTTATATATTTTTATTTCCTATGTGTATATGTTACATTTTCTTATCATCATTTTCATATACGGACACACCAATGCATACCTTTGCCCCTCCCACCCTTGAAAAATTCCTGCGGACGCCTATGTTCTAAGATGCAAGACTTTGCAATTTGTAATGCTTTAACAAGAAAATCTAAAAACTTTTCTAATAAATCCGTTTTTAACTATCCAAATATCTTTGACACTCTGCTGAAATACTTAGAACAAGCTTTTAAATTCGGACAACTCCAAACAAGTTTTTTTCTTTAGTGCAGCAATATTTAAAGCATTTAAATTTTAGAAAAATTAAGAAACTTTGACGCTAATCACGAATCTGAAGTTAATTTCTCTCTATCACATTTTGGGTCAGTCACAATCAGGGCCCAAAGTCAAAAAAGCGGTCTCTGATCGGTTTGAATACAAAAAATGTCTAGGTTCTTATAAAAATGAAAACGATTAGTTGCAACGTTTAAGTCAAATTTTGTTTTTGTTTTTGTAGTCACAATAAAAGAGGTGAATTAAATTTTTCTAGCCATTTTTAAGGTAAAAAACTGAAATTTTTATATCAATATGAATATGAATATGCTTGAATATCTTTTTCAAATTATCGTTACGCTGTTTGAAATTCCGAATACTAAGCTTAATGGCCGGATTTTTACTGTTTTTTGTAACGGTACACGAAACATGGACACATCAGAAAATACCAGGGATCAAGGAATTGTAGTGGACTTTTTCGGGTGAACGCGAACCAAAGAAGGCCAAGGTGGGTCTACCGGCCAACAAGTTCATGGCGACTGTTTTTAGGAATGCATGCGGAGTCATTCACATTGATTACCTTGAAAAGGGTAAACTATCACCGGCATTGATTAAAAGCAAAAACGACCGCATTTGTCGAAGAAAAAAGTGCTCTTCCATCATTACAACACACCGACAATAAACCCTGAAGACGTGAAGTTATGGATGAGATTGCCTTATAACTTGAATTGACTGAGGTATAGGCATAACACTTGCCTCAGATTTAAATTCACATGTTTCTAAGGCTTTCCACCACGCTTAGAACATACTACACATGTTTATTTCTTTCAAATGTTTATTTCACACTATTTCTTCATTCACGCTTATTTTATCACAACTGCAACTCTTTTTCCTGCCAATTATACTATAAATTTGATTGTAGGCAGTAGGACCGGGTATAATCCTGTCAAGTCTGGCGTTATATTCCTTTCCCTGGTTAATTTCAATTTGTTCCTTGATAATTGTTTTTAAAAGTGGAATTTGTGTTGATAGAAATTGGTATTCTGGATTTCTTCTGTTAAAATTTCTATGAAAAATCTGTTTTAATTTTTTTTTGCCATAAGTATTTAATTTTAAAAAGTTTTTTTATGTTTTCAGAAAGAAAAATTCTTTTAGTTTTTGATTCAAAAGGTTCGGAATGTCATTTTTCTATATAAAAAAAAAAATAAATAAATAACTGGCCATTTCAGCCCTTGAAAGGACTTTGACCTAGCTTCTTATGATCAATTGTGTTGTGCGTGTTATTAAGTTTGTACACAATTAACCGAGAACCGGACCTATATGCTTAACGCCGACTCCGAACGGCGATGAACAGAATGTTCTCGTTCTCAAGAAGCTTTACATGGCATTTTCTGTCTGCAGAGAGGTGGCGTCCGTACAGAAAAATCATTTTTATTCAAATAATTTTCTGTCGCTGCTGGGGTTTGAACCCGGGTCTCCAGGTTCGTTTGACATAGCGGCCACGCACTTTAACCAACTACGCCACGGACGCCACAATCTGTTTTTCTATATCACCCAATTTTTTTCCAGTGAAAAGAGTTACAAGAAAAAGTCCTGTGTCTAAATTATTCCGAATAGAAAAAGGAGTTTTAATCGTCTGTAGCTATTTAAAAATAAAGGCCTCTCAAAATTAAGCCTATCTGTTTAAGAATAGATGAATAAAAATCTATTCCTTGCTCTCTAAGTAGTGTCATAATTTCTACGTGAGTACACTAAGGGAAAAAAATATTAAATTTATCCAAAAACTTTTTTAATTTATCCAAAAAGCGAGTCATTTTTGCACCAATAACGCATTTGAATAAATCGACTACGTAAATATTTAAAATTTATTTGAATTCTTTTTTAATTAAATTAAATATTTAAATATTTAATCAGAATAAAGAAAAAATATATTAAAATTATGCACGAATTTTTTTAAAATATCTTTCAAATATTTACTATTTGAAAATAAACTATCGCATTTAAAGAAAATTTATATAAAAATATTGAATTTAAAAAAAACATATTTAAATTGAATATGTTATTAGTGGTTTTATGGTATTATTTTCTTTATATTGCGTTCATCAAATGCCATTGCCTGTATAATTTATTCTCGCTTCACTTTTTTCGTTCTCTAATTTATACTATTTTTGACAGTTGGTGCCCTAATATTGCACCAACTGTCAAACATAGTATAAAATAGAGAACGAAAAAGTAATCTACAAAATAGATCTAGGTAGGAGCAAATTATGCAGGTAAATGACAACCGGTCCAAGATGTTCTTGAGAAAACACCGAGTTGTCACTCCACCCTACATAATTTCATTTCGTTGCCAAACATGCATACTATATTACTCCTGAAACAATAACTAAATGAGAACTATGAGAACTATAAGAACTGCAAATGCAAAAAATAAACTGCAGAAACAGAGTGCGATGCTGTTGCTGCTTGTCGGAGTATGTGTGTACGTGTGCGATGCTGTTGCTGCTTGCTTGTATGGAATATGTGTGTACGTGTGTGGTATAAATAAAATTCAAATACGGGAAAAAAACGAGTTGTAAGGAAAACATTGGATTTATCAACGTAAATATTTGAATTAAATTTATACTCAGGCGTGGATAATGCTAATATGCGTTATTTTCCTTAGTGTAGAAATGTCCTCTAAATAGAGTTTGCTTTTGTAGTAATTCTGGTTTGGAGTTTTTACAGTTTTGAAAGATTGGATATTTTTAGGTAAAGAATTACTCCCAACGTTAAGGTCGCCTAAAATAGCAAATCTACTTTGATTAGAAGAACTATTGCTTAAAGCTAGCTTACTCTGCAAATTACTGACATCAAAGTCCTTGATACTGCAACCATTGAACGTTTCATGCGCTTTTGATGGACAAGCTGAAACCCTTCCTCGTTGTAGTCTTGTATCATGGGTGTATTAGGATCCTGTTCGCCAAACCAGTAAACATTTTGTGAAGATAGAAGTAAACTTGAGAATACTTCATTATCGTCCTTAATGCTTTCTTGTCCAGAGCTCTCCAAAGTAGAAGCAACAGAAACATTATGTTCAAAATCCGAAATGGGGATGCTATGATGGATGTTGTCCGGAGGTTTTTTGTGGAACACAGCGCCTGTGTTCTCATTGTTCATTTTAAAAGTATTTCCATTTAATATTTTAGATTAAAAAAAGAAATTTTTTCCAATTTTTAGAAATTTTTTCAATTTATTTGATTTTATTTTTTATTAAATTCTCAATGAAAACACGATCATTTCGACTCGAGATACAATCAATTCTCGTTTGTAGTCATGATATAATTATACAGGTAGCATTGACAAGTATAGATTTTCTCAGCAACAAGGCAACGACCATCTGTCAAAAACAGTTGTTCGTGCAACAAGAATTAAACGAATGTAAAAATAAATAAATTCCGCAAAATATGTGCGTTAAATACACAATTATAATAATGAAAGTTGTGAAAAAATTATGTGTGATATGTGTTTAACGTTTTCCAGCCGTGGTGTTTTAATAATAATTGGAAACTTCTTTAATTTCGTCCATATGCATCTGCAGCTGCTGAGGTTGCTACATTTGAACGTTTTCAACATTTTTTCTTATGTTTGCACTTAATAACACAAAGTTCACAAGTTATCTTCGTTGTAGTAATAATAATTCACTATTGATTAAATAAAATAGGCAATATTTTGTAAGAAAATGTTTGGTTATTTGCAAGCGCTGAAACATAAACAATGTCGAAAACATAAGAAATAATTGAACGCTCTCTTTCTAGACATTTTTTTTGACAAATGGTCGTTGCCCAAGCAACTGTCAATACTACCTTATATTATTATACCATGGTTTGTAGTCAGAATACAAGAGGTGAATTGATTTTTCGAGTCATTTTCAAGGTAAAAAACTGAAATTTTTTAAATTTTCTACTTCAAATTGCTCCTTCAGCTGTTTAAAATTCCGAATACTAAGCTTAGGACCCGAAATATTGCTGCACGGTATTATTTTAAAAATTTCTTTTTAACTCTCATTTTAACTTTAACAACTATCGTTAACTACCATATAAATGAAAATTAACTAAAGTAGTTAGAACACAATTTGTTAGCAAACAACAAATTTAAGTCACGTCATCACAGTGCGCAGCAAACATACTCTACATGGCTTGATGCGGTTATCACAAAACTGTGCTTACATGCATGCATCCATATTCAAAAATAAACTGTTACTGCTTTACCTCCGCATTAGTTCGTGCTGGCTAAGAGCCTTAGCGAATTTTTAAAAGATGGAACTTACTTGATTTAAAAAATAGCGTGACTGATTTATTTCAATCATTAAGTAGTATTATTAAAATCAACTACATTTGAGTAAACATACATGAAAAAACCATGTTAACGAAATGTTTATTTTTCATATTTATAATACTAGAAAAAGCGTTTAATATTTATAAATATAATTTAAGACAAGTTTCTGTAATTGCATTGTTCATAGATAGATATACAGGCAGAAATAATAACAATTGCTATTTTTGTTTCTATATCAATGACGAATCAAAATATAAGGTAGGTTGAATCCAGGGGACGGCCCACGGTGCTTTGTGAATTGCAAATAAATCCGACAAGTTTTGGTTTGCTAATAGCATAAATTTGGTATCATTCGAAAGATAATATTACTATTAAGATAAATCTAAAATATTTCTGTACAAAAATTACGAATTTTGGCAAGGCATCATGTCAAAGTGAATATTGTAATCGCCAACCAGTATCAGCGGAAGTTCGTGAAAGCGTTTCTTCAACAATTTTGAACCACCTGCTATATGTACTAACTATATAGATTATTATATACTTAACTAATAATGCCTGGTGGAGAAAATCTATTTTTTCTTCAACGTTCTGATTGACTGAATTATAAACTGAGACCATAACAATTCGTTGACCGTTAGGCAAAGTGCATCTTGCAGTCCATTGTCCCCAAGAGCAAATATAGTTTGAGTAACGTGTTGGAAATTTCTTCTCGAGTAAGCATTAACACAGAGTAAAGTCATGTTACGAATCGCCAACATTTTGATAAATGCCGTTGTACCCCCTCTGCTTGATGTTAGGTCGCATCTCTTGTGTAATGTAATTAACCCTCTAATTCCCTTGACCGCCTACAGATGGATTGGTCTGAAACGTTCGAACGTGATTTATTTTGCTCAAAACTTGTTCTAACAGGAGAGAAAGCTTCACAGCACGTGTTGTTATTGGCTCATTGCTCTGGCGCCTTTCATTTGAGAGCTAAGTCAGTTGAAACTAGGGTTTTGTTGCTTTTAGACGCACATAAATAATTGCGTGAAAACAGTAAGTTTAAAATATAAATATAAAGTGATTCTTAAGATTTTGGGCAAAAAAAAAAAAAGTACTGGTGAGTAAGAAAAATTGTTACCTTTCGATTAGTGTCAAAATTATCGCGAATAAAAGAGAAGAAGTTTAAAGGCATTCAACGCAAAGTGAAACCGTCCAGAGGCGGGCTTGGGCATTCTGTTGGAAAATTTTTGCGTCACACTCGGTTATGAATTGCGTTTGTATTTCGTGTGAAGACCAACGTGTATTTGAATTGAAGTTATTATTTCCTTAAAAGTTTTGAATGAATGGATATTTTTTAGTGTAATAGCAAACTGGCCGAAATGTCTGAGGAAGAGATTGAAGCAATGATGAATTCAATTGCAACCTACGACGAAGATACTGGAGATGAGCAAGACATCGATAATAATGATGAATATACCGATCTTGCTTCTGATGATTTTATCAACAAATGTCTCAATTCGATAGAGGTTCTCGTTAATGAAATTAACTTAGACAGTCTGGACTTCATCCCGATAGCTCCCGTTCCATCTGATCTTGTTTCATCTGATTCCGTTCTATCTGCTTCCATTTTGACTCGGTATCGCTCTAATAAAAGTCAATGGAAACCTATACCTGATTTCGAAATGGAGGAGGGTGGCCCGCCTGGCCTTTCATGTGGTGTATTTGCCGGCGATTCAAATCAATTAAAAATGGATTCATCTCAGTTAAAATCGATAACTTGGAAAAAAAAAACAATTTACAGCTTCATGTAAATGAGTTATCTTTTCAAGGCTACAAAGAAATACCAGCTGAACTCAAAGGCTTGAAAACCCCATTTGACAATTTCCTTAATGCAATATCGCAATTCCATAGGCTAGATACTATGTCTCAGTCTAATCTCATTCCTTTCTTCATTTACAGTTCTTGGCAGACCAAATGAATTTGTACGCTCGTCAGCAAGATATTGACTCGGTTCATAACTGTTGGGATGGAACTGCGTAAGTTTATTCGTATCTTCTTCTTCATGTCGGTATATCGTTTTCCTAACGTTCGTTCATATTGGGGAAAACATTCGATTGAGGTTGTGCGAAGCACAATGACTCGCCGTCGTTTTGAAGAGCTTCGTGAAAGACTGCATTTTAACGATAATTCGTCTAAGGTTCCCAAAGGTCAACCTGGCTTTGATAAATTGTACAAAGTTAGACCACTCATTTAGCATTTCAATGAAGGATTTTTGACTGTTCACATGCGCCAACGACACTGTGTTGATTAGCAGATGTGTTCGAAAAAAATGCAAGGCAATCCAACGCGCCAGTACATGCCAGATGCCAGAACTAAGCTTTTTGCTCTTTGTGATTCGACCGGTTTCTCATACACATTCGAAATCTATTCCGGCGCTGGCGATAATGTCCATCCTCGAGAATGTCCCAGATCTTAGCGCTGCTTCAAACGTTGTCGTTAGACTTTTACAACATGTTCCAGACAACATAAATCACATCATATATTATGATAACTTATATACTTCGCTGAGTTTAATGGTCTATCTTCGCAGCGTGGCATTTATAGATTGGGAACCGTACGGCTGAATCGTGTTCCAAACATGAAATTGTCTTCTGAAGCTGATCTGACTGCAAAAAAGGTTGATCGGGGCTATTCCGAGGAGTTCGTTGGTTCAGCTTTTGGAGTAGATATATCCAACGTTTTATGGCGTGACACAAAAACTGTTCGTTTGCTGTCTACTTACGTTGGAACTAAGCAGTTTATATCTCGAAACACTGAATTTCAACCACAGAAAGCGACTCGGTGGGATCGAAAGGAAAAAAAAAATATTAAAATTGATTTTCCAATGATTATAAAGGAATATAATCGGCACATGGGAGGTTTGGACTTTGATGGATGGATTGATTGGTCGATATCGAATTCCCATGAAGACCAGAAAGGGGAAAAGACAAATGGAATTTTTTTCACATCTTGGACCTAGCCATTGTAAACGCCTATATTTTCTACCACCTATTCCTCTATATACCTCTATTCTAAAATATTCTATTTCAACCCGTATCTCGCTTCTGATGACATTAATAGATGTAATTTCTGTATTATATTACCATGGGCGTCACGCGCATGTGCCCGGAGACTTTGGAAATTGAGAGAAAAGATTGTCATATTCCCTCTTCTCATTTTCTCCAGTATTATCCGATCAATTGTATCAAAATGGACAGTAGAAAGCCTGCAAAATCGTTTCGTAATGAAACCATAGTTTCACTTTCTCGTCTACCATGGTAAAAACTTTGACGCACATCAGTAGGTACAACTTTCAATTATCTTATTATTTTCGATCCTACCATCTCTGAAAAGTTTCGTTTAGGCACAAGGTGAACCTAGCTACGTACGAGTAATTCACCACAACTACTCGTTTAGCAAATTCACAAACCAATGCTAATAACACTGATCAACAAAATCAATAATTTTTTTTTTTGCCGTGGTTCGGAACTGGTTTTTTTTTTTATACCTTGGCATGAAACAAATTAAAGACTTTGAAGTTTTTGGAACACTGATCATTTTTACTACTTTTATATATATATATTCATTTCGAGCGGTATCTCGAACATAACTTCACGAATTTGTTATGTACTCCGAAGCTTAAAGTTGATCCACTTAAACACTATGGGGACTCTGTACCATCAATTTCTATGGTTCAGAAGTGGTTTATTTGTGCAATACCGTTGTGGTTGTACTTGCACAAATGACGCTGAACGTTCAGGTCGCCCAAAAGAGGTCATCACGCCAGAAATCTTCGATAAAATTCATGGAATGATATTGGACGATCGGAGAATGAAATTGTGTGAGGTGGCTACGGTTGTATGCATCTCAACTGAGAGGGTACATGATATTTTACATGAATATTTGGGAATGAAAAAGCTATCCGCGCGATGGGAGCCGCGATTGTTCACACTCGACCACAAACGCAGTAGTGTGACCACTTCAAAGGATTGTTTGGCGATGTTCAACCGTAATCCGAGGAAGTTTTACCTAGTGTCGTAACAGTAGACCAAAAATGGAATCATCACAACACACCAGAGATCCAGGAATAGTAACGGACTTTTTCGGGTGAACGCGTACCAAAGAAGGCCATGGTGGGTCTCTTCAGCGAACAAGGTCATGGGAACAGTTTTTTGGGATGCATGTAGAGTCATTCACATCGATTACCTTGAAAAAGGTAAAACTATCACCGCCAATGATTTGAAGCATAAACGACCGCATTTGTCGTTGTCGACCACAACGCAACAACGCAAACGTTTGTAGCCGCCATTATAAAAATCCATGAATTGGACTTCGAACTGCTACCCTATCCACCATATTCTCCAGAATTAGCCCCTTGCTACTATTTTCTATTTCCGAATCTGGAAAAATGGCTCTGCGGTAAAAGATTTGTGTCAAATGAAGAGATCGTCACCGATACAAATGCTGATTTTGAGGATTTTGAAAAACCGATTATTTGAAAGAATTAAAAAAAATTAAAAAAGCACTAATAATCGATCGAAAAGGAGACTATGTTGAGAAATAAAATGCTTTTTTGCAAAAAAAAAAGCTTTTATTCAAAAAGTCGCTGACTTATCAAATTGCCCTCGTAAGCCTGAAAAATACGCCATAATGAGCCGCAAGACAGGCCCAATTGCTTTGCTGAATTTGGCCGTCGACGAATTGAAATATTTATTTTCTCATATTTACCACACTTTTACGTACTATAAAGACTATATAACGAGGATGCAGAAGCTGCAACACATCGCGATTCAAGTTTCTTCAAATTTTCTCACTATATTTTTAATGGCTTCCACGGTAGGACAATGTTCAATGACAAAGGTGCCAACAATTAGGGATGTCAACATTGAAACACTGTTTTGAAACATCGAAATGTATAGCCCTGGTTAAGTACATTACTACACATGATGAACATGATATTCATAAAATTAACTCAATTTTTTTTTTTGTATATCAGAAAGAACAAAGATTCCCATTAATTATTGAAAACGATTACTTTGCAGTAGAGCATACTATCAACTCAATTTTCAAAAACCTTGATGACAGTCTCTGGCTCTACCTCACGAATAGCTCCAAACATAATCGCCCTAAAAGTTTGAATTGTTTCTGGGTTAATCATATAGCATCGATCTTTATCAGCACCAAACAAAAAGAGTTTAAAAGGGTAACAAATCGATAATTTGATTAAAAAGTTTACCTGTTCTTGGACCACCCTTAATATTAGATGGATATTATGTATGTATTTGATAAAGTTGATATTTTTTAACGTAACTTAAAGTAATTTAACGAAATATTATGTCGTAATATTAAATCTATATATATAAAAAAATGTTGTCAAATCTGTTTGTGACGAGTGTTTGAGAGTTCGGCTGGGTAAAAAAAAAATCTGCCGATACCATTTTGTAGGGTACGTTCTCTAGATGGTTTTAAAAAAAAATTGTTTGAAAATGACAAGGGGGCGTGGCACCTCCCATACAACCCAAATCTACGGTAGCGAATAGCTCTGAAGTTATAGTTCGCATAGCATCGGAATTCGGTGTTCTACCTTAATTTACAAGAGCCGTTCCACAGGTAAAATTTTATGGGCGTTCAATGTGGGGCGTGGCACTTTTTCAGCAGACCAAATTTTCGGCATAACTTTCAAGCTATAAGTCACACATCAATGAAACTTGGTAGGAGCGTACTATTTAGTCGCGTCCTTCGACTAGCAAAATTTATCAAGTATAGGCCAAAGGGGTGTGGCACCGCCCATACAATTCAAATTTATGATATCGAATAGCTTTGGAACTAAATGCCGTATAATAATGAAATTCAGTATGTAGTTTCCACTTGGTGATATATTTATACTATAAAACTGGGATGGGCTTTGGAAAAGGGGGTGTGGCTACGCCCATACACTTAAAATTTTTGATATCAGATAACTTTGGAACTAAACGTCGTTTAACAACGAAATTCAGTATGGAATTACTATTGGGTGATATTCTTCTACTAGAAAACTGAGACGTCATTGAACAAGGGGGTGTGGCTCCGCCCATTCAAGCTAAATTTGCGATATCGAATAACTTTGGAATTATAAGTAGCATAGCCTCGAAATTTGGTTATCAATTTACACGAGTCGTTCCACTTAGAGATAGAGATAAAGATAGAGATAGAGATAGAGATAGAGATAGAGATAGAGATAGAGATAGAGATAGAGATAGAGATAGAGATAGAGATAGAGATAGAGATAGAGATAGAGATAGAGATAGAGATAGAGATAGAGATAGAGATAGAAATAGAGATAGAGATAGAGATAGAGATAGAGATAGAGATAGAGATAGAGATAGAGATAGAGATAGAGATAGAGATAGAGATAGAGATAGAGATAGAGATAGAGATAGAGATAGAGATAGAGATAGAGATAGAGATAGAGATAGAGATAGAGATAGAGATAGAGATAGAGATAGAGATAGAGATAGAGATAGAGATAGAGATAGAGATAGAGATAGAGATAGAAATAGAGATAGAGATAGAGATAGAGATAGAGATAGAGATAGAGATAGAGATAGAGATAGAGATAGAGATAGAGATAGAGATAGAGATAGAGATAGAGATAGAGATAGAGATAGAGATAGAGATAGAGATAGAGATAGAGATAGAGATAGAGATAGAGATAGAGATAGAGATAGAAATCATTTCCGCTACGACAGCAACGCGTCGGGTATCAGCTAGTATTTTTATAAATTCACAATAATGGTATTCAGAATCAGGTGCAAATGGACTTGTATCGTAGCATTTGCAAAAATGTATATTTACAAAATGAGTAGATTTACTCTACACAAACAAAATATACAGAGATACACTTACTACGCTTGTGCAAATATGCAACACTTAAAACCCATAATTTATATTTGCAACACTGGATTACAAATGAACAGCTGATAAGTTGACAGCGTAGAAAAGTAAAATAAACTAAAAAATAATAAATAACAATGGATCAATCAAAAATTATTCACTACAAATCTTCTTTCTTAACCCTCCCATGAGCGGTGACCTATGAGGCGGTAAATGGAGCATTAGGGGTCTGGCCAGACCCATACTCATTTTATACGCATATGTCAAGACAGGTATAGGCAGATGACTAAGACAGGTGTTCTAACTGTGAGATTGTTCGTATGTATGTAAGTGTGTATGGATGCGATAAAATAAAAGAATTGTGTTTTAGTCCGTTTAAAAAGGTACCTTAATTTATTATCTGGTTCAAAATTGTTAAGAATAACATTCTGGTTTACATTTATGCAATTGCATGGAATGTTCATTGAGCCATATAGGACGATTGCAGTGATATCTAGTCTTACGTCGCACTTTTTGAAAAAAAAAGAAGAAAAGCCGAGGTAGCATGATGAACGTGTGGAGGCTGCGTCATGACAATGGAAGACGTTTGTCCCTCTTTTTTTTTATTCAAGTCATCATAGGTGATAAACGATGACCCCCGATTCGTCGAACGATTACAAGAATACCAATTAACATCTGATCCAGTGTGTCGACACCCGCTTTGAATGGATTGTAGTCCAATATTTGATTTGATTTTGATGCTTTTGAAGAATCGATGTCACGACGATAGTGAACGGTGGATATAACCACTACTGGCTTTTGTGGCTTTTCCATATAGAAACACAAATGCTATGCACAGGAATTTTTAATCCATCATTTAAGGAGGGATGAAGGTTTTGTTCTTTCTAACGGTGCCCATAAATGCCACATTTCTTTCCACCAACATTTTTGCCAAATTGTACGACGAAAAGAAGTTGTCAGCGTAAAGTGTCCTGCCACTGAACATTTATTTTTCCATAAATTTCATAACGACCCGTTCGCCTTGGCTTGGTCTCACGTTGGGCACCTGGTTGTTTTCCTATATAAATTATTCTCTTCAAAGGATAATTTGTAACTGAATCACAAGTCCACCAAACTTTTATCCCGTATTTTTCGGAATTTACTCGGAATATATTGAATTAACCGGGTTCGCCCGCGATAGGGAATTAACTCCTCATCGACGGTCAGTTGGCAGCCCGGAGTGTATGCCTTCTCTAAGTTTGTCATCAGCATGAGCCATTTATCGTCTAAGGTCACAGATTTGCTTTGTTGAAGCCTCTCTGCACGAGTGTTTCCGTTATTAAAGCGGATGTAGGTGCTCAAGTGCTTGAACCGGTTGAAAGACATGGTGACTTTGTAGATGGGAATATAGTAGCTCGCCCATAATTCGCTGGCTGGGAATTGGCCCGAAACACACCAGCAAACAACAAAATTCCAAAGAAGGCATACATTTTGTTCTCGGAGGTCATCATCCAAATTCGCTGCTCTTCGTTAGGATACGCTTGGTTCAAAAGACGAAATGATTCGATGTCTTTTAGATTAGTTTCCCGAACACAAATATATTTACGACTTTGGGGGACAATAATGATTTGAAAACGGCTCGATAGAACACAAAATAGCACTTGAAAAAAACACTTTGAATTCTACGCATCAACTGAATATACAATCTGCTCAGACCCATGTGTGCATAACTCACGAAAGTAGTTTTAAATGGAATTTTCTACTGCGAATAAGTAAAAAATGTTACGGTTATTGTTCCGTTATGTTCAGTTAAGCATATTTGAAGAAGTCATGGACTGGCATCGCTCAGAAATACATAGAAAAAAAGTTATACACCCTTAAAAACTGTTTGGGTCTGGCCAGACCCATACGCTCATGGGAGGGTTTAAATATGTATTATACATTATTAGAAATATTTTCGTTTTTCACTTACAAGCTGTGAATTGTGTAATTTGTAAAAAAGAGTGTGACAAAATAAAACAAAATGGGTGTTCAGGGTTGCTGGAAAATATTTACTATTGCACAAATACACAGAATTCTGAATACCACTAATATTTTCACTATCACTATTTTTTCTAAATTTTGCAGTTCTTATATTTAATACTAATTCATAAAAAATAAATTATTTCAGGTTATGAATAATCCTTCTTCAAGGTAATTTTTATTAAACATGATTTTACAAGCCAAAACCTATTTTCAAACAGTCTTACTTCACATAAGGCATTATTCGAGAAACATTCAACGTCAAAACAAAATTCCATTACTTCATTAATTTCCCAAATCATGACTTCCGTCGTTTGAGATCCCTGCAAAATTTTGTTTTTTTTTTTTTGTTCCATCCTATCTTAATTTTTTCTCTCTAAGGTGGTCTTTTTATTAGCCTCTACCAAACTCATTTATGCCACATTCAAACACCTTATGAGGTGATGCATTTGCCCTGCCCCACTTACACCCTTGCACACGCCGATATCCTTAAGGTGTCGGACTCGGAATTCATGCGTTCAATCGTTTGGTCGGCTCTGGCTAATTGGAAGTGGGCATCATCAAAGCGCACCGACAAACAAATTAAGAATGGGGTAACAATTTTGTAATAACTCTATCATCATCAGAGCATGGGAGGCCTTCGAATGCGTAGGTATGGACGGACGGACGACTGACAGCAATAATACATAACAGAAACGTACAACATCAGCGAACTGCACAAATGAACAAGTAACTCCTTGAGACCTTGGCTCAATATCTGCGTTCGTGAATGTGTGACTGTGTGAGTGTGTGTGTGTGATTGTGCAAAAAAGATGTCTTCAAGCGTTTAGCTTAACTCTTGTTGTTGCACTTTGAATGAAGTCGGCTTGCATGTCAAAGTCGGTAGGTCGGTAGAGGCCCCAGAGTGAATGGGTTTGTGTGTGCGAGTGTGTATCTGAGTGCGTGTTTGTGTGCGTATGCAAAAAGACCATGGAGCTTGCACACAAATGTATATAATTACAAGAGTCATTTAGTGGCGCGTATTTCAGAAATTCGTGTTTCAGTAGGGATCCTGAATGTAGCAAAATTTTGCAACTCAAGTACTTGATAGCAAGAAAGTTTTAAGGTTTAAATTTTTAATTTCTTTAAAGTTTTGATAAAATCCAACATTTGTTTTTTTATAATCTCAAATAATAAATTGTCCTTGGGAAAAGCTTTTTACTTATGTATTTTTATGTAAGTTAACATTTTTAACTCTTTGGCATTAACCCATTAATGACAATGACATTTTTCAAAAAATTCCTCAAAAATCCACCGACAATGTAAAACTTTTGATTTCGACAGTGTGAGAAAGCTAAAAGCATGCTTTTTCAAAAAGCACTGAAGTTGACGCCAAAAGCTCTTTTGTTTACATTTTTCGCGCCAGTTTTGTTCAGAATGATCATCGAGTTCTTTTTAAGAAAGACTCAAAATTTAACATTAATTTTTTTTTTTTAAAATGTTCACTTATCATGATTCAGATATGTGTCCAATATCTTAATACATTTTTAGAATCTAAGCTTTCAATCAGATTTTTCTAAATCAGATTTAACGGTTATTATTTATCAACACAAATATAACAGTAATTTTAATTATCCGTTAATATTTTACAAATACAATAAGAGAACATGCTAACTAGAACCTATAAAGCACCTAACTAGCTCCTATAAAGATTTCTGAGAGCTAAGACGAAGTTTTTATTCTTTTGTAAAGGCTACTTGTTCTTATATTTAATTTCGGAAACACACTTCCATTCTTCTAAAAGATTTACTATCTATTTCTATGTCTTGAATTTCTATACTATACTTCTATACAACTTCTAAGAGTAATAATTTCCGAGATGAAACTCGCAAAAGACTGTTTCAAATGGATTGATGGAAGCTTAATCGAATTTACAAAATTAAAAATAAACTATAATGGATCAAAATATTTTTTTTGTTTGTTTGTAAATTGTAATTCCGAAAAATAATAAAGTTTAAATTATACACTTTATAAAATTGTACTCATGCCTTCACCGGATTCGAACCAATCGGATTCTAATTTATAACGTTACTAATCGACCGTTCAGTAATTTATCAACGAAGCATTAAACCTTAAAATGTATGCTTCTGAAAACTATTCCTGTATAAACTTGCCAGATAATATGTTATTACTATTACAGCTTCTTTAACGAAGAAAGTGCGAAGCTTCAGTTTCTATTCGGTATATGAAGAGTGTATCAATAACAGGTACAGGGTTTCAAAGGCGTATTATTTAACAGATGGTCGCTTGAAATTTGTCAAATGTTCACATTTTTGCAAGAAAATCGTGCTTTCTGACGATTCTATTTTTAACATTTAATGGCTACGTTAATAATTAAAATTACCACATTTACTTACTTACTTACTTATCTTGAGCTTCCAACCGTTGGTCGGTTTTGGCCTCGTATAAAAAATTGCGCCAGCCATTTCTGTTTTGCGCTTCCTGGCACCAGTTGAAAACACCAAGCGTGGTCAGGTTATCCAACACCTGATCCATCCAACGAAGATGTGGGCGTCCTCTTCTGCATTGACCACCACCGGGCACCGAATCGGAGCCTCATTTTCCATTCGCTCAGCATGACCTAGCCAGCGGAGCCGCTCGATTTTAATGCGCTTAACTATGTTGATGTCAGCGTACAGCTCATGGTTCGATGGCTCGTGGTTCCATCGAATTCGGTACTCGCCATTGACGCAGATTGGACCGAAGATCTTACGAAGGATCTTTCTCTCGAAGGCTCCCAAAGTCTTTTCATCAGAACTGCTCAACGGACAGGTTTGTGCTGCATTTAATAGGACGGGCATGATTAGTGACTAATAGAGCGTGAGTTTTGTTCGTCGAGAGAGGGCTTTGCTTCTCAATTGCCTACTCAGCCCAAAGTAACACCTGTTGGCAAGAGTTATCCTTCGTCTTATTTAATTACTGACATCGTTGAAAGAGGTTATGCTGGATCCCAAGTAGACGAAGTCCTTAACAACCTCGAAGGAGATGTTGTCAGCAGTGGTTTCCAAGACACTGAGACTGTTTATATGTTGACACTAGGTATTTCGTCTTATCTGCGTTCACTGCAAGACCCATTCGACTCGACTCTTTCGCTAATCTGGAAACTGCTGCACTGACTTCGCGCGTATTATGGCCAATGATATCGATATCATCAGAATACTCCAGCATCATAATACTTTTGTAGAATATCGTGCCACTGCGTCTCAAATCAGCTGCTCGGATGATCTTCTCCATTATCAGGTGGAAAAAGTCGCACTATAAGGTTTCACCTTAGTGAAGAGAGGTGAGGTCCTTCCCGATTTTAACTGTGCTGCTGGTGTTGCTCAGTGTCATTCTGCAAAAGCGGATGAGCTTTGCAGGAATACCAAATTCAGACATGATGGAATATAGATGATTCCTTATTGGACTGTCGAAGGCGGCTTTTTAATCGACAAAAAGATGGTGTATGTCGATTTGTTTTTCTAGGGTCTTCTCAAAAATTTGTCGGAGTGTAAATATCTGGTCTATGGTGGATTTTCCAAGTCTGAAGCCACACTAATAAGGTCCAATCAGCTGGTTTACGATGGGCTTCAGTCTTTCACATAATACGCTCGACAGGACCTTATATGCGATATTAAGAAGGCTTATCCCACGGTAGTTGGTGCAAATTGTGGGATCACCTTTCTTGTGGATTGGGCAGAGCACAATAAGGTTCCAATCGCTTGGAATACATTCTTCCGACCATATTCTGCATAGAAGCTCATGAATGCATTTAAATAGAGCTTCGCCTCCATTCTTGAAGAGCTCAGCAGGTAAGCCATCGGCTCCTGTGGCTTTGTTGTTTTTAAGCCGAGCTATAGCTTTCAAGACTTCATTATGGTCGGGCAGCGAAACTTCAACGCTGTTGTCCAAAATTAGAGATTCCGGGATATCATCTCTATTGGCGGGATTTTTGTCGTCGTCGCCATTCAAAAGCCTAGAGAAGTGATCCCTCCACATCATCAGTGTACTCTGGATATCTGTCACTAGATTCCCATTTTCATCCTTGCAGGAAGAGGCCCCGGTCTTGAAACCATCGGCCAGGCGTCTTATTTTTTCGAAAAAATTTCGGACCTCATTCCTGTCACCATGCATCTCAATTTTCTCGCACTCACGCATTTCCGCTTCCCTTTTCTTTCGCCTGAAAATGCGTCTCTCTTCCCTCCTCTTCTCTTTGTATCGCTCCTTAGCAGCACGCGTTACAACCGACTGCAGGGTGGCTTTGTAGGCGACGTCTTTTTCTGCAGTGGCGTCGCGACACTCTTGGTCGTGCCACTGGTTTCGGCGGGGGCGGTGATAGCCAATCACCTCTTCTGCAGCCGTACGCATAGAGTGGGAAATATGATTCCACTGCGCGCATATATCGTCGATCGGAGGAGTGCTTTCTTGAAGCAGGAGTGCGAGTCGAGTAGCGAAGTCTTCGGTTGTTTGCTTTGATTGCAGCTTTTCGACGTCTAGCTTTCTCTGTGCTGGATTGCGCGCATTCTTGGTTGCGCACAGGCGTGTACGGATCTTGGCTGCGACAAGATAATGATCCGAGTCTATATTGGCACCACGGATCGTGCGTACATCTAAAACACTGGAAGAGTGCCTTCCGTCAATCAAAACGTGATCAATTTGGTTACGCGTCTTTTGATCAGGTGACAGCCAAGTTGCTTTATGAATATCGAGATGCTTGAATCTAGTGCTACTAACGACCATGTTTCGCGCTGCGGCAAAGTCAATCAGCCTCATTCCGTTATCGGAGGTATTGTCGTGGAGGCTGAACTTTTCGACTGTTGGACCAAAGATATTTTCTTTTTCCACCTTGGCGTTGAAGTCACCAAGCACGATTTTTATGTCGTGGCGGGGGCTGCGCTCATAGGCCACTTCAAGGCGCTCGTAGAAGCTGTCTTTGGTCTCATCGTCCTTCTCTTCTGTCGGAGCGTGGGCACAAATCAGGCTTATGTTGAAGAATCTTGCCTTGACACGGATTATGGCAAGTCGTTCGTTCACAGGTGTGAATCGCAGGACAGGATGCCGTAGTCTCTTGCCAACCACAAATCCGCATCCAAATTCGTGCTTCTTCACATGGCCGCTGTAGTAGATACCACAAGATACTTACAGTAAGCAAACCTGTCCCTTCCATCGTATTTCTTGGATTGCAGTGATATCAGCTTTGTATCTTTCTAAGATATCTATCAGTTGGATAGAGGCACCATCTTAATTAAGGGTTCGGACGTTCCAAGTGCATATCCGTGAATCATTTTCAGTTTTTGGTTTGCGGTAGTCGTCATCAGATTTGGGGATAATTTTTATCCTTTTTCTTATAGTTTTCATTGAAATGTGTTTTTACGTGGAGGGCTTCAAATCCAACGCACAACCCTTGAAAGGCAGGTAGCCCGCCGCTCAGATTAGCCGTCAAACTAACGGTTGCGAGTTTTCCGTCTAGAGGACACCACGCAGAGGTTGGAGTCGACTTGAGACGAGTTCGACATGGATAATGCTGGCCTCACTAGGTTGAGGCAGTCAGACACGTTGCCATGTGAAGATCGACCCCTGACCCTCACGCCTTGTGAGGATCGTCCTCCGTTCTCCTTAATTAAATTTATAAAAAAATATCAAAAAAATATACCGTCGTTTTACCATAGGCGCTAATGGTTTAATCACAATTGCAACAACAATAAAATATTTGGTATCTACACAATATTATTTAACCTAGCATATGGAAGAATAAAAACAAAATAAAAATAATCTTACATGAAATTCCTACAAAAACAAAACTTTCCTCCTCATTTCTTAAGTTTGCTTTTTTTGGCACACAAAGTCAAGACCTTGTCATAGTTTTTCGCACGTACAGAGCAACCAGACACTTTGAAAGAGTTGCGTTTGAAAACTGCATTAATCAAGCGCATTTTTGCGCTTCCAACACTCTAAAACAGAGTTGCCCACAGGCAGAGTGCGGCATTTAAAAACGCATTTATGTCAAGAATTCACTTCAGTTCACAGCAAAACTGAATGAATGGCACGGCAGCAGCGTAAGATTGATGAGTACATGTTACCCAGACAAGCTGACTGGCCTACTGAGCCGCGAAGAATGAGACTGACCGGTTCTTCAATGACAAGAATTGGGCTGATCAAACATTAAAGCATTATTTGGAGCATAAAGTGGCACATTTTTTCGGTTAAATTAAAGTGTTTTTCTTGATGAATATTTTGACACACAACATCAGCTCATTATGACAGAGACAAAAAAAAACAGAAACGAAACTAATGCCTTCAGCTGTACTTTTTGAGTTTTCTGAGTGCCTACAATTGGCAATTAAATTCGCTACGCCATCAAAGTCATTAATATTAAAATTTCATATTTTCTACCTAACCAAGACACACTCAATTCAAATACCAGATCATTTAAGATGCAGCAAACTTGTTTTTTTATCTATTTTTTTTTTCTTTTTTGTGAAGCTTGTCGCACTTTGATAAATGAATAAATATGAATTAAAGCATTCAAATCGTTAGCAACGATGCTTTACAAACTAGAGATCAAACGACAGCCAACTTCACTGCACCATGTTGCGCTGTGTTCATTATTCACAGCCAAGTCAAGTTGTAATGAAAAAGTGTGGAATAAAAAAAAAAGAAATATTTATTATGGCTACTAGGCACCTAATGATAGAAAAATATATGTATAAAAAAACAAAAACAACTCGCAATGAGGGCCATCCACACCTTTTGAGCGAAATTCGTCGCGGAACAGGTGAAGCAACGGTGTTTTGAAGTTGTACTAACGTGACCAATGTGGCAACTGCTGTTTGATATGTTATTTTGGATAAGAGCAAAAAAAAAAAAAATCCACAAAAAAATCCAAAATTGTTATTCAAATAGAGATAATTGGAAAAACATTGCATTATAATAAGCAAAGTCAAATAAGTGTTAATGTCATAAAAAATGGGCGTGCTTCTTGAGCAATTTTAGTTGTTATAGCTAGACTTTCCTATTTACAGAGGGTGGTGAGAAGTCAGACATGACAGGTATGTTAAATTCATTGCTTATTGCTTATAAATGATAACGACGAAGGTAATAGCACATTTCTTCTTGGGAGAGGTTTTTTTTAAGCAATATTATTATGGATCCATTGCAGATTCTGTAGGAAAAAAAATATGTATAAACAGCTTGTCCAAACTGACAAGGACAGGGTAATCTATTTTAGGGGCTCAAATCTAAACTTAAACAAAAAAAATAAAAATATATTCATGAAAAATTTTTATTTTTTGTATAAATATTGGAATTTGACATTACTCCTGAAAAGCTATGTTTTCAAAATTACTGCCTCTATGATAGTTGATTCTTTGGATGTAATTTTCGAACACTTTTTTAGACATTCGGGAGGTATCTTGACCATAACTTGACAAATACAGGCTTTTAAGGGCTCGAAGTTTGAGCAGTATTCACAGAAACACGATCTTTTACATAGTAACTTTAAACTTAACCTGGTATCTATACTATTATATAAAAGAAGACTCACGTATGTTCGGCTGCGAAAAGCTTGAGAATGGCAGGCGCTATTTCAAAAATTCTTTTTTTCTAGGATAGCTATGGTGCCCAGTTGAGACATCGGATATATAAATTTAATAACCATTGCTTAAATAATTAATTAAATTTCAACGAGAATAACCATACAATTTCTTTATTCTTATTCTCAGAGAGAAAAAATTTTCTCATTAAAGCTCTGTGCAGCTCAAAAAAAGGTTGTGCCCAAAGCTAATAAGGTAGAACATATGTATATGTAATACTTCTGTATTCCAACTCTGAAATCGAAGAGAGACAGCCATAACAACATAAGATGTTGCTGTTTGTGTTAGTATATTTGAATATATGAAAATTACTACACAAAAAATAAAAAATCAAACCATCACAGGGGCGGTTGTTATGAAAACGTTTGCCCCAAACATATAAGAAAACAAATCATATTTGTTTTTCCTAAATCACAGGTACGCACCATTATAAAACAATTATAAGAACGCCTGAAATATGATTAAATTTAAACAAACAAAATTTTAATCAAAAAATTCAAACAACAAAAATTTCAAATAAAAATTATTGACAATGGAAGCACCGCTCCTGAGTTTTTTTTTTTTAAATTTAATTTCCTCTATATATTTTCTCGCTCATAAAACAATATATCAGCACTCTAATGTTGAAGAATATATGAGATAGAACAATATGTCGAAATCGCTGTGAGACAAAAGCTCTATTTTCAAACTCTTTTTGAGCAACATATACAAAAGTCAACAACCCAGCGGGAAAATTAGAATTGATTCAAAAAAAAAAATCGTAAATGGAATAGATTCTTTTGCTTACATTTTAGAACGTATTCCAAAGAATATATAAATTAAAGCAAAACATATGAATTGGAATATATCAATCAAAAGTTTATATCAACCAATATATCAACGAATATATCAACCAAACAAATTTTGGCATAAGTGAGAAAAGCAACAGTCTGTTTTGATTTGTTTTCTCATTTCCGAAAATGAATACTTTTTATTTAAAAGAATGCATTTAAAAAGTGAATAAAAGAATCGATTTCTGTAGCTATTCATATGGAAGCGAGAAAAGAATGTACTACTATTTGTAGGACGTCAGCGTCCCACCGGCAAAATGAAAATGGATTCTAGAAACAAAAATCGTAAATAGAATGAATTCTATTGCTAACATGTAAGAATGTATTCCAAAGAATATATACATTTATAGCAAAACCTATGAATTGGAATCTATCAAGCAAAAGTTTACTGATTCGTTTTTATTCCAGCCATAATCGATTACGACCCATATAACTATTTCTAATATATAAAATGTTTTTAGATTCCTTGCTTGCTTTTTTGATAAGTGAAAAACGAACTGATTCTAAAACAAATTCTGGTATAAGTGAGAAAATCATCAGTCTGTTTTGATTTGTTTTCTTATTTCCTAAAGTTAATACATTTTATTTAAAATAATCATATATCGTCGTTGCGCATACAAAAAAGGCTATGTGAAAAATTAAGATTTTTTTTTTATTTTACCATTTAATAGCCATATGTATGCCCCATCTATTCACCAAATGGTTTCTTGATATTCTTATTGGTTCGGAATAAAACAAATGTGAAAGTTAGCCAGTTATGTGAAAAAAATATTGAAATTGTTAAAAAACAAAAATGTTTTTTTCGTCTCCTGAAAAATTGTTCAAAAACACATAACCTTTTTTGTATGCGCAACGACGATATGTAATACTTCTATATTGGCAGTACACTGTACTGTGAATGTACCCGAAATTGTGGCGTCCGTGGCGTAGTTGGTTAAAAGTCCGTGGCCTCTATGTCAACGAACCTGGAGACCCGGGTTCTAATCCCAGCAGCGACAAAAAATTATTTGAATTAAAATGATTTTTCTGTACGGCTGCCACCTCTCTACAGACAATGGCAAACCTCAGAGAGTAATCAAAATGCCATGTAAAGCTAATTGAGAATAAGAACATTCCGTTCATCGCCGTTCGGAGTCGGCGTTAAACCTGTAGGTCCGGTTCTCAGTCAATTGTGTACAAACTTAATAACACGCACAACACAATTGATCATAAGAAGCTAGGTCAAAGTCCTTTCAATGGCTAAAAGGACCAGTTATTTATTTATTTTTGATTTTTTTTTATGTACTCGAAATTTAATTTTATAACAAAAGAACTCAGGAGCGGTGCTTCCATTGTCAAAAATTTCATTTAAAATTTCTGTTCTTTTAATTTTTATGGTTTAAATTTTGTTTGCTTGAATTTTTCTTTTTAAATTTTTATCATATTTCACGCGTTGGTCTTATAATTGTTTTATAATGGTGCGCACCTATGATTTATGCAAAACAAATATGTATGCTTTGTTTTGTTTTATGTTTGGGTAGACATTTTTCTTAACAACCGCCCCGTTGACGTATAGTAGTAGTATATTCAAATATACTAATACAAACAACAAAATCTTATGTAGGCTATCTCTCTTTGATTTCGTAGTTGAAACTCATTAAAAATTTAGTTTGCTGCCAATATTGAAGTATTACATACATACATGGTTTAATAAATAAGGTTGTCGCATGGGTGAGAGCGAGTTCCAATAAATGTCGAATCGAAGTTGACAACTCATACAAAATCTGAATGCGTAAATTGATAACATGCAAAGCCGATGAAGTTGTTGTTGTAGCTTTTCATTGATTTTGACAATTATGTGTACTGAGAAGAGAGTACGATCAGCCACGAGACAACCTAATTTATTCAACCATGATTACATATATGAAAAGAATCTATTTAAAAAGTGAAAAACAAAACGATTCTGTAGCGATTCCACTTGAAGCGAGAAAAGAATATACTATTCTTTGTAGGACATCAGCATGTTAAAAATAATAAATTCTAGAATCTATACTGGAGAAGAGAATTGATTCTTTTTTTATATAAAATTGCATCTTTTTCCCGATGGGGTGTTAAAAATAATCAATTCTAGATTCTATATTGGAGAAGAGAATTGATTCTTTTTTCCCGGTTGGAAGGTCCAAAAAAGAAAAAAAAAGACAGCAACATGTATTGAGTGCGGTACCAATGCTGCCACCTTTTTGAATGTAAAAATACTGCCACTTTTATAAAAGCATCGAAAAAAATTCCGTGTCGATGTTTTGTTGAAATGTTTTGATGAAATTTATCAGCTTAAACGAAAAATATATTTAATTTTAAAATAACAATTCTCTAAGGCCGTCATATATTTTTCTTACCTCTGAGCTGATACTTTTACGTATAAACGAGATTTTTATATATAGGGTATTTACAGATCCCTTCTAAAGTTGATATATAGTAACTTTAAAACGATACTTCAATCAAATTGTGAGAACCCCTACACGTAGTTCATTCTAAAATTGACACGCCTTTTGAAAAGAGAAGCTTTCTTTAATTTATTGATTTTTCAATAAAATAAAAATAAAAAGAGAAGCTTTCTTTGATTTATTGATTTTTCAATAAAATAAAAATACCTTTCAGAAATGCCAGTTTGCTACGAAAAACAAACATGTTGGAAAGCAAGGCAATTTTACCAGTTTGTGTTATCTCTTTTTTACATGCAAAACAAAATCAAAAATAGTTACCACATGGCAAAATGTTTTAGAGTTAACAGACGGCGTAGTTAACACACCAGATAAAACAAAACTGTGAGTACCCCAATAGTCACAGCGCTAGGAAAAGTGAACCAATGCATGAAAAAAAATGATCAGGAAGATACAGAAAGTTTATTACTTTAGTTATTTTTTATTACATTAGTTAGCTAGTTACTTGCTCTCATTTGAGCACAAATATTGTCAAAAATAATTAAAATTCTTCAAAATATTTCAAACATTTGGAAAATATGTCAAGAAAATTCAAAATATATAAAAAATTTCCAAAAAAAGAAAATAAAAACAAGAAAATTTGTCAAAGATTTAAAAATATTTATAAAAAAAAAAATAATAAAATGACAATTATTTCAGTGCAGATGGCTTAGAAACTATTGGCTTAGAATCTTAACTATTGATTTTTAAATATCAAAATCTTGACGAAATTGCGACAAATAAATAACAAATCACTGAATTTATCTAATACACAAACCATTAAATACACTCTTCCCACTTCAATAAGAATACGACTGTTAAATTTTAAGATTTAAACTTTTTAATGATATTTAATATTTTTATCGCCGGCGAAGCAGCGGGTATTTGCTAGTAATTTATACAATGGCTTTGGCAGTATTCAGCCTCCCAAGTTTTTGGTCAAAACACGTAAGTTTTACATGTTAACTTACCGATATTGATTTGGATGATAAATTAGCGAAGTATTTTGTAATTTACACATTAGCTTCGACAATTTATATGAGGCGTGCTTGCTTATTTATTTATTTATTTATTTGGCCAAACAAGGCAATTACTTATTCTATCTTAATTTAATCTAACTTAATCTAACAGTTTTTTTTTTTTTTTTCTTGTGATTAAGGTGAATTGCAAGGTGGGCGTATCCGCCACAGGATTGACATTGTTTTTTACAAGACTATCTATATCTTTAAGGAATATTCTTAAAGATGAGATGAATATAAAGGGGAGAGGAGGTTATGAGGACGGGAAAAGTATCTTGTAAAGATTTGTTTTGAAGGAGACTTTAGATATGGATGGTGAATAGCTGTCGCTGATATTATTAAATTCTTTACAACATCTATTAATTGGCTCATTATTGGCGTATATAGTATGGTGCTGATACTCATATAACATTCGTGTGTGTCTTATACGTCTTGAGGGTTCGTTGAATTTTATCTTATTTGATATATAATCACTATCTATAGCACCGTTGAGAACATCAAATGTGAAGTGAGTAATGTTCTTCTGGATGATAGGGGCATCAAATTAAGCAGGCTAAGCCTATGCACATAGGATGGTAGGGCATTGTATTCGCGGGGGTTGTAGGTGTTTCTTAGAGCAAAAAGCAGGATTTGCTCTCTGCTTTTGAATAGATACCAGTCTCTCACTGTGTGAATCGAAAGCAGGATTCCAAATAATGCATCCATATTCTAGAAGTGGGCGTACTAACGAACAATATAACGTTTTGGTTACCCATACATTTTTAAACTCTTTTGCACGTCGTTTTATGAAATCAAGTTGTTTACTGGCTCTTAATAGGACTTTATCATAATGTAGATTAAATCGCAATTTACTATCTGAAACGACTCCGAGATCAACGATATGATTAACATTTTGAAGTTCTTTAGCATTGAGTGAGTAATTGCTATTGGTGATGAGATTTTTTCGGGAGAAAGTTATTGTATAGCATTTTTTAACGTTTAGAAATAGTCTATTCTGATGGCACCATTTAGGGTATTCTCAAGGTCTCATAAAGTCAAATGTCTTAAGTTGAAAACATAAAAATTTACAACTAGTGTGAACAACCCCTCATAATTTATTTTGCTATTTCAACTCTCAATCAGCTGGTACAAAACAAATTAAAATAAATATTTGTTATATCACAATGCCAAAAGAAAGCGAAAAATACAAAATAATAGCCGGTTTGAGCAAAAAGCATATTTTGGATGTTATTGAATACGACACTCAATAAACTTAGCGTTTAAGGTTGTAATATTTTAGTACTATTTTTATATGGAAGGCAACTACCACATTTTAAACTAGTGTAAAATTTTATTATATTATGATAATATGACATGATAGCACACCTTGTGAATACCCTAATTGTTTTAAACCCATAGTTTCGATTGCAAAAAAGTCACATCAAGTTCAGAATTGATTATATGGTACATTTTTAAGTCATCTGCATATAATAGATGTGGGATATCAGACAAAACATCGGATTTGTCTGATATAAAAATATTGAACAGAAGTGGTCCAAGATGACTTCCTTGTGGCACACCGGATGTGACAGAAATCTCCTTGGATAGAAAACCTTGAAATTTAACAAATTGGGATCTACCGTGAAGATAAGACTTAAGCCAATTGAGAAGGGAGCCTGAGATACCAAACCTTTCCAGTTTGAAAGCTAGGGTATTATGATCAACGCGATCGAAGGCCTTGCTAAAGTCAGTGTATATTGCATCAACTCGATGTCCTTTTTCCATCTTGCCTAATACATCAGAAACCATAATCATAAGATTTGTGGTAGTTGATGAATGTTGCTGATCATTGAGTAATGGATTTATAAAACCTGTCAGTGTTTCGCATATTATTTTTTCGACCAGTTTTGGGATAGCAGATAATATGGCAATACCCCTGTAGTTTTCAACTGACCTTTTATCACCATTTTTGAATATTGGTGTGAGGTGAGATGTTTTCCAATGATACGGAAAAACACCTTCATTAAGTGATTTATTGAAGATTGTTTGTAGGGGCAAGAGCAGTGGGTCTACGCATTGAATAAGTTAATTTGGGGGAATTAGGTCAGGGCCTGGTCCTTTCTTTGGATCTAGCTCGATTATAGCTGTGTATATTTCATCACGTGTTAGTTCGATGTGATTGATTTGAGGTGATAAATTAGTGATAGAAGGGGAGTTGTGAGATGTGTTTGTAGAAACACAGAAAACTTCCTTGAAATGATCTGCGTAAAGATTGCAAATCTCTTGAGTGTTAGAGGATGTAGCACTGCCTTTGAATATGGAAGAAGGGTATCCGTTTGATTTGCGTTTGATATTTACATATTCAAAGAATTTCTTTGGCTGTACAGTTATTCTTTCTCCAATGAGATTAATATAAAGATTAAAGGCTTCTTTGGATTTTATAGAAAATTCTTGTGACAACTCTTCATACTTTGTTCTCAATTCATTGGTTACATTAATGGTGAATTTAATGACTTTATACAATTTATTTCTCTGATTTCTTAGATTTCTGAGATTCTTATCTAGCAATGGTTCCGAAAGCTTAGCCTTTTTCTTTATTTTTGGGACATGTTTATCAAAAATTGTGAGGACACGCTGATAAAATAGTGTGACTCGAGGTCAAGTGCTGATAAACCGTTCCACTCAATAGAATCGAGACAAATTTTTATGCTATCGTAGTCAGCATTAAGAAAATCGTATACTATTGAGTTATTATATGAGTATACAAATGTTATATTGGTGGAAAAGAGTTCTGTAGATAGGGCTAAGTGGTGAAAGCTGTTAGAAAATAAGTGTTCAGCTGCAGGGGTTGGAACAACGTTTATTTCATCATAGGTATTGGTGAAGACTAGGTCGAGCCATTTACCATTTTGGTTTGGAAACCTGTTAACTTGCTGCAGGTCGTTAACATAGAAGGTACTGAGTAAAGTATAATCAATCGAGTTGGAGAGGTCAACAGGAAGGAGGAAGTTGTAATTATCATCAGTGACAAAGGAAATATTTGGACGATTAAAGTCATCATAGATAATGATTGTATTTTCCTCTTTCAATGTCGTATTTAGTGATGAAATATTTTCGCACAGATCACTATAGGAGGAATATAAATAACACCAATATAGATAAATTGATGATCGTGAGAACTAATTCGAGCTATTTGGTGATCATAAAGGGTGTGAGAGGTGGTTTCGACAAATTGACTAGGTAGGGGGTTATGTATGGCTATTAGAACACCACCACCACGGGATTGACCGGTGAAGGTATAATCTCGATCTTTCCGGTAGAGTGTCCAATTGTTGTCGAGAATTTCTTCTGCCGAACATAGTGTTCAAATTTTCAACAAAAAACTTTGTTAACTATCAAAGTTAAATAGATAAATAAATATACAGGGAGAAGTATAGATTATAAAACTACTTAGGTAAATTACTGTATATTGTTTTTGTAAAAAATTTCTAAAGAAAAGTATGCACTGTAGATACAATTAGGTAAAATTTAGTATATTGCTTTTGTGCAAATTACCCAAGCACTCAGATGACACTTCTAAATAAAATGAACCAAAAATTTTAATTTTAATTCAGGAAACCCTGTTTTATTTAATGTAAATAGACATACATTTACACAGTTTACAACATAAATTTACAAACTAAAAATAATGCATTTAGATCGCTAATAAATATATCTAATATATATATCTAGCATCTTATAATTTAATGCTAACAAAATGCACTCATGAAGCATTGCACCTTGGCTAAACATCTAGGCTATATAATTTTATATTACAAAAACTAATCGAGAACTATAACAAGAGGGAGTATTCAGCGACAAATTTTGCTCATACCATTTTGATAAAGTGTCAAAGTTTTCGGTGGTTTACATACACTATTGGTTAAAATGTTATAAACTTGACTTGAGTGAATCGAAAATTTTTTTATTGGCAGGGTATCGAAGTATGTGCTTTCAAAGCAATGTATTAAACAATATATTACTTTGGTGAATAACCATAAGTTTAAATTTCCATACAATTTTCTTTACCCAGGCCGGCTTTGATGATTTTGCTATTACTTTTTTTCTAGATGTAGCACTTCTACTCAGCGAATTACTTTTTGTGGGGTTAACAGCTTCTTTTCATTGTTCAGTCCTATGAAAATGTATGGTTTTCATCATGACGAAGAATAAGTTGTGTGGATAGAGGAGGAAATTAATTCGGAAAAACTTTAGGTTGAAGATAAAAATATAATAAATCTTCTGGACTTTTCAACAAAATGTTTTTATGAGTAAGTAAGTAACTACGTATTACTAAGAAAGTAGCTCACTAAGTATTTATGAAAAAATTGCCTCGACCAGATTTGCTATTTTGAGATGATGTCGATTTACAATCCTTTTGCCTTCAATAGCTCTAGAATTCTCAGTTAATAGTTTGTTTATGCTTTAACACTGAGATAATTTTACACGAAATTGAAAAAATGGAGAAAAAGTCTAGTTAACAATAACCGAAAACGATCGTTGTATTCCGAAATCAAGAGTCAACCAGATCGTTGAAAGTTTAAATCATCAAAGTATTAATCATTTGTTAATACTAGGTATGTTTCCGTATTGTTTCAAGTAAAGTTTAAGTAAAGTTCGAGTAATAGAGAGTAATTTGGTTATCTGTCAAAATGAGAAAATGTTCCAAAATGGACACGACTACAAGCAAAGATCTAGCACAACTCAAGCTGTTCTTCGACAATTGAAATTAAATATAAATTGAATTTGCTGGTTGGTTTATTTAAAAGAATGGAAAATTCAAAGAAGTTGCGCGAGAATTGTTCTGAAGGAACCATTGCCTTTGCGTTAATTTTTCAAATTTTAACTTTATTTTTATTAATTTTCTAACCAATTTCATAAACTTTTTCACAACAGTTTAATTTTGAAACTTTGACAATCAGCTGTTCTTGACAATCAGCTGAGATTTGTGCTTGAAGAAATTTTTAAGTTAAGTTCAAGTAAAGTTCGAGTAATAGAGTGTGACATTTTGCTTGTTCTTCTCTCTCTCTCTCTCTCGTGCTGGAAAAAATTGTACAGAAACGCTCTTAAGCAACTTCTAGTTATTTGAAACGAGTACGGAAACAGACCTACTGTTTTTTTGTTTATGTTTTTAAACTTAATTGAATGAAAAACTAAATGTGGCACTTGATTTCTTATCATACGAGTATTTTCGCTATTTCTAAAGTCCACTGTCTCCAGTAAGTCAAATTTTTTTTCCAATATTTTTGCTTGGAAAAAGTAAAAATTAATTGAATTAATTGAATCTTGTTTCTTCAGTGAGCCTGAATGCAAATAAAATGAGGCTTAAAGGCATTTTCAAGTATCAAGCATAAAATGTTGCAACTTGAGTGTCCAGTGAGTGAATGAGTGCTTTGCTTGTCAATTGCCTATAACTCTAAAACTCATAAAATTTTACTACTTGCTGCTTACCAAAGATTACTTACCTCTTTACGAATGTAATAAAATAGCACAAATGTTGTCATAAAGTTCGCCATTGGGGCAACTATGATGGCAATTCATTTATGAACGTGCAACTGTGCGCATGCGCATTACTCAGATGTAAATAAACGTAAACTCACCGATTATCGCAGCTTTATTGAAGACTAGCTGATATACCCAGTACAACGCGGTAGTTTATATACGTCATAAATATTTTTGTCACCCAGTTATCGGTTTTTATTTCTTTAATATTAGAGTGAAATTAATTAAGGACGATAATTCAAGAAATCTATTGAAAAGTCGCACATAATATTTAATTCCTTAGTCAGCACTTTTTGTCATGATGCGTATATTTGAATATCATAATTCTTTGAAAACAGTTCGGATTAAATTAAATTTTTACAATATATTTTTGCAAATTCAAAAATGTTAGGAAAAATGTATCAATGAAGTATGATTTTAAAGAAAAAACCTACACTTTGGTAAGTTTAGATTGACATGGTTGAGATGACTACCCACTACATCACTGTACATCAGCTTAACAATTTCCTTCAGAATCAGTGCGCCTTGGCATCCAGATGAGGTGGATACTGAATTGCTTGAACATCTCATAGATTGACGTTATGTAACAATAGATTAACAGTTGAAAATATAAGATTATCAGGGCTCTAGCTTCGCCCGCCTATCTAAAAATATTCAGGTGTCGGAAGGAAGTCTAAATTTCAAAGATCGTAGTAAAGACTCCCGCTCCTAGCCATCCTTGAAGCTAAGAGCCATCAGTTAATATATTAACAGCTCCATGCACGAATTGAAGTCTGTTATTTCATTCCTGGTGTTAAAGGATGTGAACATCGTCATTCTCGGTAAATATTAGCGTAACCGAAAAATAAGGTATATTTTTTATAAAATTAAAAATCTTTTGTTATCATTTTCATTGCTTTCAAAGAAAGTTCTCCTCGTCCGACACAACGCACGTCTGCCAACGTTTTATCCAAGCCTTGTAACAAACACTCTGAAAATTCTTTTTCCAGGATGACCTTTAATATTTTCTTTAATTCGGCTTTTATCTTCTCAATCGAGTCGAAACATTATTTCGGAAGCAATCTTGTAACACATCATCCAATAAGTTCCGAGACTAACTACTAGGTGGCACCTCTAACGAAATATCGATATAATTTTTCGATAGTCCTAACCTTCAAACAATACGTTTAAAAATTTCATGACAATCTAACGTTGAGTTCAGAAGTTGCAGTGATTTAAGTGACTGTTGATATTTTCAAAATAATGGATTCAAAGCAATTCCGTGTGTTATCACTGTTTTATTTATTCGAAAAAATACCGTCCAAGCTAAGCAATGGCTTCGAAAGTGTTATTCGGACTCTGCTCCGTCAAAAGCAACCATTTTCCGATGGTATGCTGAGTTTAAACTTGGTCGTACAGACACAAATGATGCTGAACGTTCAGGACGCCCAAATGAGGCAGCTGTTCCACAAACAAAAAGTACACAAAATGGTATTGGCCGACCGAAAAGTGAAGGTGCGCGAGCTAGCTGAGGCTCTGAAGATATCGAAAGGCAGTGTGGGAACAATATTACAGGAACATTTGTCGATGAGAAAGCTGATTTCCAAATGGTGCCGCGTTTTCTCACACCGGACCAAAAACAACAACGTTTCGATGATTCGGAGAGCTGTTTGGCACTGTTTACAAAGAATAAAAATGAATTTTTGCGTCGGTATGTGACAATGGATGAAACATGGATCCACCATTACACACCTGAATCAAAACGGTCGTCAGCTGAGTGGTTAGCAACCGATGAAAGCAGGCCAAAGTGACCAAAAACACAACAGTCAGCTGGAAAGGTTATTTCATCTGTATTTTGGGATGCGCACGGAATTTTGTTCATCGACTATCTCGAAAAGGGAAAAACAATCAACAGCAATTATTGTATAGCGTTGTTGGAGCGTTTGAAGAATAAAATCGAGAAAAATCGGCCCCATTTGAAGAAGAAAAAAATTATTTTTCACCAAGACAATGCACCGTATCACAAATCGAGGAAAATGATGACGACAATCCATGAATTGGGCTTCGAATTGCTTCCTCATCCACCGTATTCGCCAGATTTGTCCCCCAGCGACTACTGGCTCTTTGCTGACCTCAAAAAAATGCTTGCTGGAAAGAGATTTGACTCCAATAAAGAGGAGATGGCTGAAACTGAAGCGTATTTTGAGGGGAAGCACAAATCGTTCTACAAAATCGGTATTGAAAAGTTAGAAAAGCGGTGGAATGAATGTATTGCTCTTATGTTGATGAATAAAGAAGAATATTTGCAAAAAAAAAGGTTTTTTATTACTTAGTCTCGGGACTTATTGGACCATGCGTTAAGTTTGTTGAACAGCCAGGAGTCTTTCGGTGCTATATCAGGTGAAAACGGTGTTTATAGAATGATGCAGGTTGAGTTTTGGGCGAAATTTCTCGAATAACCATGTGTGCAGCGCAAACACTAAAATATGTCTGCCCATAACTTTGGCCTCATGAGGTGAATAGCTTCAACAAAACGACGCATAACATTTAAATAATATTACTTGTTAACAATTTGGCCTGGCGCAAAAAAGTCATAATGCACAGTATACACGCGCAGTTTAATTGAAAAATACAACTTAATACGTCGCATACGTCGGAATAGAGCGAGAGCCCCGATAATACGAAGCTTGCACTTATGTGCACTTTGCTGATCTCGTTTCAAACTAAAGAGTTACAAGTGATCGGAAACAACACAACTGCTGCGTAAAACAGTACTGGCCTAACGATCGTCGCACAGTGGAGTATCCAGAACAATTTAGTTGGACAAAATTATTTTATGATTTTAAACTATAGGGAATGCAAAATAAGCACAAAATATATGGCAAGTGGCGGTCTATATTGACTTCCTGGGCAGCTATGGGTTAACTAGTAGGTTATAGGAGGTTGTTTCATTAAAAATGCTCTAGCAATGAAATTTTTTGATGCAGAACATTCCTCAAAGACATTTTAGAAAGATATTTTCATGCACTTTTCAACGATATGCATTACTAGTAGAAATTTTAGTGACAAATATAATTTTTTTGTTGTTTAATCAGAAAATTTTGGAAAAAATTCATAATTTTGTAGTTTAAAGTCATTTTTGTCAAAAAAATACTGTGTTAGTCTATATTTTTTATTTAAAATTATAATTCCTGTTAAAATCTCGTTAAAAAAAAGTATCATTACAACAAATATTATTATTGAAAGAAAAGAGTTTAATGGTTGATTGAATATACAAATTAAATGAAAATCGATTTAGAAATAAAACAATAGAAATGAATTTAAAAACAATCTTGATAAATGAATCAAGCCGGAAAAAGGTCATCAGAAAATTATTCGTCTTTCTCAGATGACTCAGATGACACTTTCAATTCCAATAGTATGTGAGTGCTCCGCGGGCAAAAGCATTTCCAAAATTTCCTTAATAAATGGTTTTGGTTTTTTCCTCGACATTGTTTTTTCCGGCCAGCTAAAAGAGGATCGGAAGTTAAGAGCAATCGATTAAGTACATCAGTATTGCAATATTCTCTTGAAGCTTTCCTTGCATAGCTTTGACGATATTCTCGAAAATGTTTATTTCTTGCTTCAGCTGCTTCTTCTGAAAGCATTGGACGCCTTGGACAGGAAGAATAGCATTCTCAATAACAATTGAACCATGTATTATTATTTTATGCATTGTTGGTGTTATCGGATACCATGGATATAAGTCTACGTATAATTTAGCTGTGTCCATAGCGTATTCAAGAAATTTTTCAATGTTCCTTTTATGACCACTAGATATAACATCTAAAATAACTTTTAAGCGATAAATAAGATTAAAGTCTAGCCCAGTTATTTTAGCTGCTAAATTCGGGTACGCGAAAAATTTGCGGCTTGTATTTCCATCATTGGAGTTACTTAACCCCGCCTTAGGTACATATACAATCAATCCCATTTTAATTCTGAACTCATTCTGAATCGCTGTTTTTTCTTAATTTGCTCCATTCTTGTCACTTTGCAGCCTTAACTGCCATTTTTTTATAGGAAGCTTGTATGAAATGTGCAGTAAACTTTCAAATAACCGAATTATTACATGTAAAATAGAAATCCAAAGTCTAAACTGTCTTTATTTATTACATTGTCATTGGTTATTTTATTAAAATATTTTGATGATGCACCACAGATATAACGCCTCATTGTAGATGTTGTATGGGTGGCTGCATTACATACTTTACCATCGACCATTGTTGGTGCCATTGCATATTTTATAGGAAAATTTTTATCGTCTATTACAGTTTTATTTTCTACCAAGCTTCTAATTTCTGATATAATTTGATATAATTATATAATATATTTATTTGATATAATTAATTTTATTAATTTTCTTTAAAAAAAAATGTATGCGTCAAGTTTTAAGTCGATATCTTAAAAACTATGGGATTTATAAATGGTTTACCATAATGATGACGTCACTTTATATGGGAGGTAGGACAGGTCTTATCCGATTTTTATAATTTTTAAACCTGACATTAAAATAGAAGAGATAAACTTATGTGCCAAGTTTCGTGGCGATATCAGGAAAACTTTAGGATTTATGAAGATTTCACCAGTTTTTTTTTTGGGTTTGAACGGTTTTTAAAAAATTCAGCACTTTTCGGAACGAAGCAGACAACAAGTTTCTTTTTTTTCAAGATGTAAACACCTGTAGTGTTAAGTTTATGAAGAAAAATGAACAGCTACGGACAGCCGCATATAACAGAATCCTTTTGGATATCCAAAAATTTTTTAAAAAAAATCCCCAAAAAACGTCCATTTTTAAAATACAATTAATAATTTTAAATAAATACAATACCATCCAAACCACTTTACATTTATTTTCACATACATACCTGCTTCAGTACAGACCATTTATATTAACATCTTATGAAAATTGGGGAAAAAATATGAATTTTTAAGTATGCACTCCTCTAAACTCCTCTAAACAGCAACCCAAAGAAAAGTTCAACTAAAAATGACAAAGTTCAGAGAGCTAAAAAAAAAACTTTTGGGCAAGGCAAGGAAAAAAATACTCATTGTCCGTTATTCTTACAATATTCAACAAACTAAAAATATATATATTTTTTTAAATCTGTGTTTGACAAAATTGGATATTGTACAGCTAAATCGAAGAAATACTCTATAGTGCGTCGTGTAGATCCAAAGATCTGTAGTAAGAAAACACATCCGTTTCTTACTTGTTAATATATTATACGTGATGTACGGAGAAATTACCTTTTTGTGGCGTTCCGTAGTCGCATTCCAGAGAAATTACTTATCTCGGAATCCTCTAGATACTTTGCACTGTCCCTAAAATTGGCCCATGCGCTGTGAGTCTTTGGAGTATTAGGATAGGAATTTAAGACCACCTGGTAAATAGAACCAGTTACGTTCTGCCCAGTTGAAAAGTGAATTCAACTGTCTTTGTGATATGATAATGGTCAATATAGTATGAATATATACCATTCAAAATTAATAATTATCCGTTTGAATATGAGTTTCTCAGTAATACACAAACGTAAAGACATTATCAAATATTATAATGAACACTTTTTGTAGATACATATTATTTTGATTTCTTTGAATTATAAAATTGCGTTAAATTAGGGTGTAATTTCATTTTTTTATCTTTGCGCTATACATGCGTTTATTTTCTTGTATAAAAATTTATATTTTGGCGGTAACTTTGAACATTTTTTTATCTTAATTTGATATATTATTTCGAAAATAAATTATCTTAAAAACTAAACACTTGTGAGAACAACCTGATGGAACAAAATTCATAGCGTCTATCGAAACATCTGTCTGCTCTAAAGTTGACAACAATTATAAGGTTGAAACAAAAGAAACATCCTTGAAAAACACCGCCGAACTGTAGCTACTTGAACATTCATTAATGAACATACCTCACAATTGTACAACAACAGCAACAAAAACATCAAGTACTAATTACATCAACATTAATTATTATTTATGACTAATTCTCATTTCACAAATTAAGTCGGGTTGATATTTTCTACTTTGATTTTCATGTAATATTTAGCTATTTGTCTACAACAAGTGCTAGTACACTTGAGTTTGGCGTCCTGTCTGGTTATTGTAAGATGCTCGTTGAATTCTCAATATTGGGCATAAATATACTCTGATATCTTTATATCAGATGTTCATTTGTTGTGGGTATTTAGTACTTTTAATTGTGGTAATTATTTGGAAACCGAACAAGATGGCGATATGAGAAGAAAACGAGCCACTTGAAATCTTTCATTTTAGTATTTGCCTCAATTGTTGTATCGCGATAGCTTGTTTGTTTAATTTTTCAGATGGTGTGTTTTTTGTGTTTTTTTTCCGTATTGCTGGGTACACTTGAAGTTTTCTAGGCAGATCATCAAGTTGCTATTTTTGTCTTTGGCTCACTTGATCGCCATAAATTTTAAGCTTATTAAAAGCTGTGCAATTTGGATGATGTTGAAAAAGTTGTGATAGCATATTTAGCAAAAAAAAAAAAAAAGACAAAAAAAAATAAAATAAAACAATACAGTGTTGGAATATCTGTAGAAAAAATTGAAACATATTATATAAAATATATATAATATTTAAAAATACAAAATTATTTTAGAAGGTTTAAATAAGTAGCACTTGGGTTGACTTTTAAGTCTTGAGATAGACAAATAAAAACAAATATTTACAATCGGAAAAGGCTTTATAGTTTTTCAAAATATTATCTATGAAGACTTTTGCATGCACTTAAACCAATTTTCGAAACACTTTTTCCACTCCCATTGAGGTAACTCCAAAACAAGTGATTTGAACGTAACAATCGCTTCTTCAGTCTCCGAAAAACGTTGACCTCGCAATTTATTTTTGATCAGTCGAAATAAGAAGAAATCATTGGTGCCAAGTCAGGATTGTACGGCGCATGACCCATTAATTCAATCTTTTGAATGCTCCAGAACATTTTTCTTTGAGCTGATGTGTGAGACCTTGCATTGTCGTGGTGTAGAATGATTTATCTTCTGCGATTGGTTTCCCTGATTTTTTCGAACACTTCTGGCAAACAAATGGTGGTATACCATTCAGAATTCACCGTAGCTCTAATGAAACCGTGGTGACAGACATGTTTTGAAGCACCACGATCGTATTTTTTATCATTTCTTTCGACCAATCGACGCGAGAATTTTTTTTGAGCGATTGTCAAATTATGTGGAATCCAACGCGAACAAATATTTTTTATGGCTAAATATTTATGCAATATTGATTATATGCTGGTCCCCAAAGATGCCTCTATCTTACGGTAGGTCACATGACGCTCTTGCAATATCAGTTCACGCACAGCATCGATGTTTTGTGGCACAATAGCCGAATTTGGACAACCTTCACGAAATTCGTCCTGTAGCGGAGTGCGACTACGATTGAATTCGGAAAACCAACTAAACACGGTGGACCGAGATTGTGCTTCATCGCCAAAAGTCGAAGCGAAATAATCGGCACACTGCTGTTGGCTTAATCCACATCGAAAGCCGTAGAAAATCATCGCACGAAAATATTCACGATTTAATTCCATTTTTTTACCCAGATGAATGTTCCAAGTAACTGCAATGACTCGTATAACTGCACTCGTATGACAAAATGTTCTGAGTACTTTCACCATTAAAAATGTTAAACTTTACGATCAAGACTATACAAGTTAAGAGTGACCGTTTTTTCGTCTTGCACCAACTTAAAAATAGTATAAATTAGAGAACGAAAAAAGAAAAAAATAAAATAGAGAACAAAATATACAGGCAAATGACAGTCGGTGCAAGACACTGGTGGAAAAAAAGTCAGCTGTCACTCCTACTTTGTATATTTGTATCATATTTATGAAGACTTCACGCAAAGAAAAAAAAACGTTTATTGCCAGTTTGCCGCAAGCGAACTTTGTTCGTCGTGCTTGGGGTCGTTATTTACAAACGTTTCAATAGTTGTCATAATAATAGTTCAGTTGCGAGAAACGCGTCATTTAGTTGCAGGTAATTAATTTCGTTCGTCATATACGCGAGTGATTTTTAAATTGAAGCATTTGAAAAATTTGTTTTTCACAACTGAAAACTTTGTTTGTTTTTCCTTTCGTTGTATAATCACAACGCTTATAGTTCAGAGTTACTTCTTGAACAAATTGTTCTATATAATTTTTTTGGTAATTTGCTTTTGGTAATTTGGTGCGATGAGTACAATCCATAAGAAGACGGACGGGTATATATAAAATATATTTTTAAGTTGACAACTGAATATTCGTTTGTGGCAAATACAACTCGCAAACGAAGTTTAGTTGGTGAATTTTTCAGTTGCGGTGAGCGAAAAATTTCTATACGTGTATGTCAAATTTGACATATTCACATTAGTGTTGCCATATCTAAAGACTTTAGAGCAGTGGTGATCAACGCACGGTTCAAACAACAACAAAGAGAGCTTTCCGAGTACACATCTTTACACTGAAACAAGAAGTTGTTAAAAGCTCTCACAACAGTTGATGCAAGGAAATCTTCTCGAGTGTTGGATTATCAATATAATAATTTGTTTTTATTTTTGTGTTTGTTTTTCGCTATTTTTACATAGAAAACATCAACCAAAAATATATTAATGCTTTTCCTGAAACATTGCCATATATTTACGTATATTCATAAATAAAAAAGCGGGCAAAACCCTAATCACATGAACGCTCAAAGCATACTGACTTGAAATTTAAAACACAGCAGAAAAAACAAACTTTTACGCAGTGTACAAACACTGCAAACCGATTTCTACTTCGTGTGCAAAAGCTCAACAACACACGATGCCCGCGGGCTATGGGAAACCATGTAGTGAGCACCACTGCTTTAGAGTCAACCTACGTTGTCAGAGCTACTTATCACAAGTTCCAGTCGAATTCAAAGATGTCCTCTATACTCAATATTTCCATGATTTTAGTAGCAGTACTAACATTAGTTTTCAAATAATGACTGGCAAGTGCATACCTGAAGCCCACAATTAGAAGCTTAAGAGAAGATAGCTTTAACTTCTAGAATCGCTCATAGCTGGAACGCCGTTCATTTGTCATTTAATTCATTCATAATTGATGTGACATTTATTGAAATAATATCGCTGCCGCCAGTTCAGGAAGAGCGACGTGTAAGCCACATGTTTCACGCTCTTGTAGCAAATACTACGCATGCGCAGCTTAATCCTGGCTTAATGTTAATAGGTACGGCTTGCATAAATTTTGAAATTTATGCCAGTTTAGTTGGTTTCTTTTCAGCTTTGGCTGGGGTGAGCAACCATTTTTTTTTTTTTTTTGTGACTGTTTTAATTAAATAAATTACTACAAAAAGCCGCTTGTCGTCGCATTTTCAATCGGCATCGAGCATAATTTAGCAATGAAATGGCTACAATGTGTTGTTGCTGTTGTTGTGCATGTTGCTGCACTCATTGCTGGTCAGCTCGAATATACATAATTAAATAAATCTGCGTGTATTTAAACAGTCAAAGAAAGGCAGAAGCGGACTAAACGCGGTCTCGACCATACACACACACACACACATAACTTTGTTTATTTATTGTTGCTAAAAATGTCATGTTCCACATGTTGTTATTGTTAATGTTGTTGCTGTTGGTTTTACTTAACTTGTTGTTACTTGTTGTAGTTATGTTCTTTTTAAGTTGTTAACTGCACGTTTCTCGTCTACTAACTTGGTCTTTATAATTATAAGTTGTTGCGGTTTTTTTTTTTTTTTTGCTTTTCTGCCTTTTTTATTTCGTTATTCTTTTTCAACATATTTAAATCGTTAAATAATTTCGTTGAGTTCGTCGCATTTGATCACATCATGCAATCGGGCACGTATATCATGCGATTATTAGCGACTTAAACGACAGCAGCTACAACGACGACGGCATCGAATTTAGACCAAATTTGATTGGCATGCTTAAAGTCAGTCGGTCGGTCGGTAAGTCGTTTGGTAGTCGTTGCTGCTGCATTTGACTGCTCGATTTTGATACGATAATTTATTGCCATGTTTATTTGTCAGGCAGTAATTATTATACCGTAACGTTTTCTGATATATCCGCTGAACATGGTTGGCTGTTTGTTGGTTGGACTGCTTGTTCATTTTTTGATTTGAAGTAGCCAACCAACCGGCCGGGGGAGTTAAAGTTATGCGGAGGTAAATGTCCGGCGTAATTATATAGTTTTTACAATTACTAATGCAAACAATTAAACAGATGGGCACAGAATGGATTAACCATGTTAGTTAGTAGCGATACATAATAGATGCGGCGTGCTTTTAAGAGAAACTTGTGTTGTAAGGACCCAGAAGGAAATGGTCATGTATGTGTTTTATATATAGGAATGTGTTTTAGAATGTATCGCCCCTATGGAGTATACATTCCAGAACGCGTGATTTTTTACACGGCGATGGCATAGGAAAATCATGCATCCTTTTTGCATTCCTAAAGAATGTGTGAAATATTACATGATTTTAAGAAGAAAGAAATCTTTATGAAAAAATTATGTACTTTTTCGTACATGAATAAAGAATGTATGAAGAGGTCAATGTTTTTTATCATTCGTTCAAAATAAGAAAAACGTTTGCGTTCAAAGATACTTTACTCGGTCATATATCTTTTTTCTCTTTTTTCGACGAAGAATTTATGCATTCTTAAAGTCATACATTCCACACTATCCTTCTGGGGACATAGAGTTATACGAGCATAAAAAATGCTTCTAAATTGTGTTTTTTTAAAGTCAATTCTAACTTTGTTTTTAAACACACGAAGTCGTACACTTTTTCAATATTTATTTTAGAATAAGGACAATGAAACGTATATCATTCGAAAGGTACTGCACCATAGATGTGCCGAATTATGTTAGATTTTAAATTGATGACCTTTGACCCGAAATATTAACGTTGAAAGTTTATATTAAGTTTAGTCAGGATCTCAGAACTGGGAAAAGGTAGAATGAAGAATGAGGTATCGGTCGGATGAAAGGTCTGGCTGCACAATATGATTGAATATTAGATTGGTGACCTTTGATTTCAAATATAAGTGGAAAAAAGCATTTATTAAAAAAAAGCTAAACTGTAAGAGATGGAAAAACATGATACATATAACAGAGAAATTTAGACATTCATAAGATGTGCAAAAAATACTTTGATATTTTTCACCATCGCTTTCGGTTACCCTACAATAAGCACTTTTTCATTTAACAAGTGTTAATATATATTGTGATGGTGAAATTGCTTAGAAATAGTAAATTTTGAAAAATTTTTCGTTATTTTGACATAAAAATTATTGTGATATCTCGAAAACTATAGATGTTTTCAGTACAACGTTTTTTGTATGAAAATTCGTTGGTTGAGAAAAATAACGGCATACGAAAACTTTTTTGCTAATATTTTCCACGAATAGTATGTTTAAAAAATTTCCCGTTACTATGACATCAAAAGTATTGCGATATTTCGAAACCTGTATATTTTTTCCATGCAATGCATTTCTTAAAACAATGTCATTGCCTCAGAATGAGAAAAAAACAATTGATATTTCAAATTTTGACTTTTCATGTAAATATCTCAGCCATTTTTCAATCGATTTTCTTTAAATTTTCTTTCTGTCTGAAAGTTAAATTAAATGACTTTGGAGAAATAAGAAAAGATTAACCGTTATCTCACCAATTCAATTTCTTATGTTGTTTTAAAAAAAACTCTAATATATTCAATTTTTGCTTAAAAAGTAGACCAGACATTCTTTTTTTTTTTGTAATTTAATTTTTTTTTTTTTTCTATTTTATTCTCTCACACTCTTTCTTATAACATATCATTTATTTGCAAAAATTGCTTCATTTTAATATATAATTTAATTAACCCATTTCTGGCCAGTACCCGAAATACTGAAAATTTTTTTAAACCCTTTTAAAGATGTGACATTGGGAGGTCGAATAAGGTTTTTCAAGTTGAAAAATTAAAATAAGTTGTCCCGTTTAGTCGGAAAAATTTGTTGCGTATACGCAACATTGGCGGTTAAGCAGCATGAATTATATATTTTCTTGATCAGCATCACCGCCCGAGTCGATTTAGCCGGACATGGCTGTCTGTCCGTCTGTCTGTCTGTGATCACGATTACAGCCGTAATTTTCAAGCTATCTTCACGAAATTCTATATTTAAGCTTTTATCTAAAAAATAAAGGTCAAGTTCAAAAATGAGCTAAATCGGATGAAAACCGCGCCCAGCTTCCACACAAAGTGACTTTATCAAAACGGTAAAATCTCTTAAAATTCCACAAAAATGAATATATGAACTTGAAATTTGCATATGAGCTTTGCTATTTAATATACACTCTGAATATGAAATTCAACCAAATCGGATGAAAACCACGCCTACCTCCCATAGAAAGTGACTATCAAAAAACAATAGCAATAATTTTCTGGTAAAACTTTAACTAAAATGTTTTTACAAATAAACATTTTATTGATTGCTTATGACTTTGAATATACTTTGGTTCGGCCGTGGGGGTATTTAAATTTGGAACCAGTGGAAGATCATTTCTTGCTTACATTTGAAGCATCGAAAAATGGAATTACTTTTGTACACCTTGCAATGCATTCTCTTTTTGTTTTTGTCTTCATTGACAATATGATGCGGCTGATTGAAATTAGGTAGGTTGGGATCTAGGTATTCATTGTCAGAAACTTAATCGGATTCAGATTTGTTATCAGGCTGTTGAATGAACATTAGAAGGCGGGCAATTTCCGCTTTTAAACTCAATTGTGATAAATGTTTTGTATTTTTTATTTCGCATACCATGACATGTATTTTCCAGGTATTCACAACCATGCTGTTAATAACATTCGGCCAAAGTGTCCACCACCACATCTTCCCTCGAACCACAACTCTATAGCTAGCAACTCCATTATCGTGGAAATCGACGCCGTCCATATATTTATTATATTCAGCCATAACGTTAGGCATTATGAACATTTTTGTCTTCTTACTTCTATCATATCGTTGAGCCATTGCTACTGGCTCGAGAGGAACGTGATTGGTAGCAATGGTAACCTCCACATTTCATCGAACATGTCGTTGAACATGTAGTTTTTCAAACTGTTTCCACCTTTCAAATTAGAATCCGCAGCACACATGCGATTTTTTCGGATTGTCTCCGTCTCACGAAAACGTTGCTTAGTTAGTAAGCACATCAGATAGTAAGATGCAAAGATCTTATCAAAATGAACTGAATAGTGCTCAGGATTCTCAATAACCGATTCTCACCGATTCTCACAGCGAATTCAATATAACCGATGCTCCAAGACCAATATCCTTGTTATGCGCTACAGAAGCACGTCCATATTGCATCAAATGAAACAGATAGCCATCCTAAGAACACAAGCACCAATATTTGAACCAGAGTCTGATAAGCTTTCCGCGGATTAACATTTTAGATGAATGCCTTCCAAAATATGAGATTATTTACTTGTCGATACTTGAATAAGTCGCAAATAAACCCTATTGCATATATCTCTCATTTAGCATTGTCAAAAGGAGCATCATTTTGGCAAATCGATCAGCCGTATCAATGTTGTCGTTTTCTGTCAAAGGAGAATGTTTTTTTATGTCACGGCATCTGTTGCGAGGTAACAACATCCTAACTATTTTCACACCAAATTCCGGTTGAACAGACCAATACAGATCCCATCATGGAAGTTTATTCCGAAAGTCATAATTGTATCATAATATGAAGAACCTAACTCGCAAACAAAAATAAATTAAAAATTTGGAAAAAAAGCTATATGTCAGTTAACGGCCAATGTTGCGTATACGCAACACCATGATGTAAGTGGTCACCAAGACAAGTAAGGTATACATTTTCGGTCATTATGGAGTGTGTCTGTTAGGTTGGTCTATTGACTGCAATATTTCAGACAAATGTCAATATTATAATAAATATAAATATTTTTAATTAATTTTCTAAAAAAGATACTTTTTTGGAGACTTTTTCAAGAACCCCCCCGTGGAAAGGGGGTTATTCCACGGATGCATTACCACAATTTTCCTCATAGCGTCAAGGTAAGCATTAAGAATTTCCATGCAAATTAATAACCATTCATTATTTGAAAAACAACTTGAGTTTCTTTACCTTACAGAAACAGATGGCCGAATTTCGGCCACAGGCGATACCAGTGTTAATTATTTTACTACCAATGATACGAGTTTGAATTTATAGCTGTTTACTATATGTACTACATTCAATAACTTAATTTTAATTTTTAATGGGAAAAATAGAGGATGATAGACAGTTAGAAAAAGTAAAAATCATTAAAACAATCATCACTTTTGTTTTTTTCAACAAAATTGGCTTAAGATCTAATTGAGAAGAAGTAGACGGGGTTCATATGTGACCCATTATCGCAAAGGGTTAAAGATTAAAAAAGAAAAATTAGTAAAATGACATCATTTCATACCCTTTTTTTTAAAAAAACAATTTAAATGTTCGCCTAAAAAAATTGAGATGAGTCATATATGACCCAATGTACGTACAGGGGTAAGGTGCGTGTCCTTTCACGACATAATTGTTCATCCGTGCAGCTAATTGGATTAATCATGGATCGTTTTCGAACCAATTAGAGCGTAGTAGAGAGGAGGACACAAATGAGTCAGTTTGCCGAAATTTTGACGTCCAAAATTAGAATTTTAGACGGTGCTACTTCGAAGCCAACTACAATTGCCACATGTTTTAACACATATGGCAAAAAGTTATATTTCTAATAAAGCCTATTTCAATATTTAATTTCAATTCAGAGATCTACAATAGGGGTCAACGATTGTTCTAGATCAAAGTTGGTTAGTGATAAAAAAGTTGCCATTGGAAAAAAAAAATATGAATGTATATTTTTTTTTTTTTTTTTTGAGACCACCCTGGCCCGGCCCCTCCCCATTATGTAATGGCAAAAAAATGATTTTTCGGCTGTTTTGTTCCGTAACATTTGTAAAACTCAAGTGACGTCATTATAATGTGAACAAGGTAAGGTATGTATGTGAGAGATAAGTGTTAAGTATGAAAACACACGTAATATATAGAAGAAAAATCGTGTAGAACACATCAATAACGTGTCCCAAATGATTTTTCCGCTAAAAATGCGAAAATGAAAAAAATTTTAAATTCAGAATTTCCCCGATTTTTTTCTTTAAAAATTGATATCACGGTAACCAGGTGGCTCAGAAAATTGAACAAAATATCAAAATATTTGTATTGAAATTATTTACAACTTTTTTTCACATTATAATGACGTCACTTGAGTTTTACAAATGTTAGGGGACAAAACAGCCGAAAAATCGTTTTTTTGCCTTTACATAATAGGGAGGCGCCGGGCCGGGTTGGTCCCAAAAAAACAAAAAAAAAATATATTCAAATTTTATTTTTCTCCAATGGCCACTTTTAATCACTAACCATTTTTGATCAGGGAAAAAAGTTCCAATTCGTTATTCCCTAATCTACAACTCTAAAAAAAACACCCTATAATCATCCAAATATATCCCTTCGACTCTCCCGATATTTTTAAAATTTTAAGGCAATTGTTATACATTTTATTTGGATTAATTTTGAAAAGTTTTCCAGCTTTAACTCAAAAGTGAAGAACTATTCCCACTTCAAGTGTGGAGTATGTTTTTCAGATCTTATTTTAAGCTACCATTCTCTTGAAAACTGCGCGGGGAGCACAAACAATATCACTTTTTTTTTATCACATTTCATGAGTGCTCTAATACTCGTATGTATACCTCATTATCTGTAATAGCTTCTTTATAACTGTTCCACTAAACCGACTTGTTAACGCACAAATTTGTCCTCTTATTTATGATCCAGTTCATACAACCAATATAAATTATCATAAAGATCGCAGCTGGAATTCTTGCTATCAGCATAAACAAAATCAACTCAATAAAAGATCACAATCCGATCTGATCAAGAAACTCATTAAAGATTTCCATCGAACTAAATTGTGACGATCGTATGTGGCAGATGAGTGGCACATACATGCATAAACAAGGACTTTAAGATATGTCCTAATCGTTCGCGAACATCGATAAACATAAATATTTGGCTAAATTGTCGCGTAGCTTTATTTTAATATAAGCTGGAAAGAAAAAATAAAAGATAAATGCAAAGAATAAAAACAAAAGACAGAAATAACAAGCACGTCTCATAACTATGTTGTATGCACATATATTGCACAAGTCGATGACGCCCTGCGGGTGTTTTACATCAAATTATTGGCACGCAGACGCGCCCAACCTAGCGCAGCAATCGCCGCCTTCGAACAGGTTGACCATCATCGACATCATCAACAACATCATCATCATCATCATCATCATCATCATCATCATCATCAACATCATCGTCATTATCGCCATGATCATCATAATAGCCATCATTATTGGCTGCTGCATTGAGCTGGCCTGCATGAACAGCATGTTAAGCGGTTAAAGTCAGAGTTGCTCATAAAGTGTAGACTATGGTGCACATACCGACTGACTGACTTCCTGCCGCGTTTCTAGTGTTAGTTGTGGTTTTGCTGTTGCTGTTGCTGTTGCTGATGAAAAATATTAAATTAGCTTGTTTATAATAAGACGCTTGCTGCTGGCTTTAGCAGAACTTGTCATAATTCGCTTTTTAGTTTTGATATTTTTTTTTCGCTAACTTCAATATAAAATATACCTTTTTTATCAGTGTCATGATCGGTTTGTAGAAGCCAAAAGTCAACAATTTTAATAAAAGTTTTGATCAGGAAATTCCATTCCCAACCAGTAGGCAGCCACTTCTTGACTGCGTTGATGCAATCATTAAGATCAATGCTGACATTAATTTGCTACCTTTCTGGTTTGAAGCGCTAAATAGCCTTGATTCTGTTCATGGTTGCCACCCGCTGAAGCATTTTATGATTCATTTACTCAATTTATTTTTCTTGACCTAATCGCAGCATTAAACTATGTATCCTGTATTGATGGGAGTGATTATAAGAAAGCCTCATAGCGGTAAAAACGGTTTTTCCACCGGTTGCAACTGCCTGTTACAAGTGGATAAAGATCATCATGTTATTTTGCAACGAAGCAGTTTGATGGGCATTTTCTGCAAGGATAACAAAATATTACTTAAGTAAAAAAAAATAAAATAATTTTAATCGTTTTCATTGGTATTTGATTTCCTTTGGTAAGTGGTAGGAGGTTTTAAAGAGTATTGTTATTTACATTATAACTTTTGTTGCTATTGTTGTAATTGAGATGTGATGATTGTCAGTGGCGTAACACACAACAAAGTTTTCAAGAGACGAAATACTTGAAAGTATGGTAGACGGATTGAAAGTCGTTTTTCTTATGTTTGTTCACCTCTCTAATCACAACCTTCAGATCCTGTCAAATGCAGAGCATGAGCCTGCATCAGTGGATATTTTGATTCGCCACTGGTGCTGATGGTTGGCCGATCCTAACCCATGATTTTCTGCGCTTAGGATTTTTGCAGTAGAACAAATTTTCATTGCCCATAGATCACTTCCGACAAGTTTGCTCATCTATAGCATGGTCACTATAAACTTCCTCTAAACTATAATGACTTTCGATAGCATTTTTTTCATGTTAAATTAATGAAGTAAACAATTTATCCGTTACAAAAATCAACATATTAGATATATAGGGTCTTTCAACAAGAGGTGTCATTTTAAATAACAGCTCATAATTTTATTTTAATTCAAAGTACAAACCTGAGGTTAGTTATGAACTACAATATCTGCCAAATGTCCACCGCGGATGTTCTTGCAAATGGCCATTCTTTTGTTGAAATGTTTCACCACATTTCACATAATTACGGCTGTATCTCGCAAATAACAGCTCTAATATTGTCTTTAAGTGTTTGAACATTTGCTGGAACATTGGCGTAGACTTTATCTTTAACGTAGCTCCAAAGAAAAAAGTCTAGTGGTGTCAAGTCACACGATATCGGCGGCCAATCAAAGTCTCCATTTCGAAAAATCACACGTCCAGGCAATTTTTCACGCAATAGAGCCATTGTTTCACTTTATTGTCGATCCATTAAATTAACCGCAGCACAAATAGGCACGGAGTTATAATTCCATTAAACAATTTTTATTGTTGTTTCATAAAACATTTTTTATTTTTGTTGCATTTTCACTGCATTAAACGGACAATGGTGAATTAAAAAATTAATTTTAGTTTTTAGGTTAAAAAACAATCCTTGCTCTCGTAAAATAAAATTTACAACAGTATCTTTACTAAAAAGTAATAACTCCCTGCTACAATTTTGCAGTTTTGTTGCAAACGCTGCTATATCCGCTACCTGACGACGCACAGTACTTTGTCCCATAGGAATAAGTCAAGATTTTTGTTGTAACAGAACCTAACATATTGGTATCGTTTTTTAGATAATACTTTCACAAAGAAGAACTCAAATTTTTATTGCAATTGAACAATTTTTGTAGACACTATACCTCTTTAAAGTCAACCATTTTTATGTATTTTTATTGTTGTGGAATATTTGATTTTGCACATCTTGCAAAGGAAAAATTGCTGTAAGCGCAATTTTAGCCGAATTCATTTCCTTCTTGATTTTATTTCAAGAAAAATATTGTATAAATAAATGACTTTTAATATGTTTTCAATTAAGCTTAAGAACATAAAATGAAAAATTCCAAAATAATAAAAATTTTTTAAATATTTTCAAAAAATTTTACAATTTTTGAGAGCAAATTAAAAAAAAAAAAAACATAAAAAAACATCTCTTTCATTTTCAAACATATTGTTATACATGTATTTATCTTTCAGATTCCCAAATTTGATAACCGTTTTCAACCGATTCTTGGAGTTATCGCATTTTGAAAAATGGTCTAAAAATCATATTTTCCTCTTGTTAATGCAAATTTCTATTTTGCGCATCTTGCAAAGAAATAAGTGCTGTAAGCGCAATTTTAGCCCAATTTTTTTAATTGTTTATTATATTTAAAGCAAAATATTGTATAAATGACTGTAATATGTCTCAAATATAGCTGAAAAAAAAAATGAAAAAATCTCCAAAAGAACAAACATTTTAAATATTTTTGCAAAAATTTGCAAATTTTGACAGCAAATTAAAAACAAAAACCAACAATAATAAACACATCTTTAATTTTCAAACACATTATTATATGTGTATGTATTAGTCTTTCAGATTTTTAAATTTGATAACTCTTTTCAACTTATTTTGGAGTTTATTTATAAATGACATAGTACATTGTTGTAAATATGTATCCATTCATTTATATGCTGATGACGCACAAGTTTACCTCTCGCGACCAACTTGGCTCATAGAGGACCTTGTTTGTAGGATAAACGAGGATTTGCAAAGAATTTATAAATGGGCTGCAGACAACAGTTTAAGGCTGAACACAGCCAAAACGCAAGTTTTACCTATCTCCCCAGCAAGTCTTGACATTCCATCACTTCCGGCGGTTTGTGTCAACAATAAACCTATTAACTATGAGGTTTGTGTAACAAGTTTGGGTTTTAAGCTGAATAGGCACTTAAGCGCTTGCGATCATATTAATCAAATGGTTGGCAAAATGTATGCAGTTATAAGAAAATTATGGGCTTCATCCAGTTTCCTCTCTGTCGAAATAAAGATGAAACTAGTAAGACCTCTTTTAACCTCACTCATATCATATAGTGCTATAGTCTATGGTAATCTGAATTCAGCCTCTAAGCAAAAACTACTATTGGTTGTGAACAGTGCAGCTAGATATATCTTCCTTCTAAGGAAGTATGATCATATTTCGACTTACTCCCGACAAATACTAAGCACTGATATCTTAACCTACTTTAATATATCAAATTTGGTTTTTCTTCATAAGCTCATTCATTCCCAGTGCCCTCATTATCTGTATATTAAACTTAACTATGCTCAATCACGTAGAACATTAAATTTCATAATACCTAGATTTAAATACCTAGTGACTTCTAGAACGTTTTTTGTTAGTGCTGTCAAACTTTGGAACTCTTTACCAATACATATAAAACTTATTCGAAACAATAAACTCTTTAGACTGGCTATTGTTAGGTTCTATACTGTATAATTTAATTTTAATACTGAATTTAACATATTGTAAGGCTTTTTCTCTCTCTCTGCAACAGCAATAATTAAAGTATTAACTTTAGTAAGCAAATTGTTTTTTTAGTATGTAAGTAACTAATTAAGTAACTTCAATTTATATACCGTCTTAACGATGTACTACATAAGGCTAGCCTCAATGTACAATTAAATTAAATTGAAATAAAATCGAAAATAAATTGAAATAAATTGAAATTATCGCATTTTGAAAAATAGTCTGAAAATCATATTTTCCACCAATTAACGAAGCGTTTGGAAAGCATTTTACACATTAAAAAAGTAAACAAACATATTTATGGGTCACTTATTTCAAAAATGACCCAAGTCAATTTTTTGTTTTTTAATTAACGACATCATTAGGTAAAAAAGTATGTGTATTTCTCTTAAATCATTTAATATTTACTTTTAAAAAAATGTAGACTTAGATCATTTTCAAAGTTATCAGTATGAATTTTTTGTACTGTATGCTCAAAAGGTGGACGTATTAGTTTATAAAAAAATTGTTTTTTAAGGGAGTGGTACCAATCTTTTGGTAGAAAAAAACATATTTTTTTAATATGTTTTTTTTAAATCATATTTTTTGAATATCAATTTTAAACTTTTTGTGACATATTTATAAATGCTTGAAGATAACAAAAAAAAAATTTCTTTTTTTTTTATTACTTCTTCAGCCGGTAGAGGGCGATGAAATCAAGCACTAAAAAAAAAGGTTGTCCCGCTGCTGCAACTTAATGTCAGGAACGGCTAATCTGAAACAAAAAAATCAAATTGGTTATTATTGGTGACAACCTCTTACGTGGAAATTAACCACATTTAGGAAAAAAAGTCAAAAATAAAAAAAAATATACAAATTTTTAAAAAAATTTTGAAAAACGGGCAAATTTTTTTGTAAATTTTGGATACACCCCTTTACATAGGGGACTTTTTCCCTAAATGTGGTTAATTTCCACGTAAGAGGTTATCACCAATAATAGAAAATTTGATTTTTTTGATTCAGATTAGCCGTTCCTGACATTAAGTTGCAGCAGCGGGACAACCTTTTTTTTTTTAGTGCTTGATTTCATCGCCTCTACCGGCTGAAGAAGTAATATAAAAAAATTTTTTTTTATTATCTTCAAACATTTATAAATATGTCACAAAAAGTTTAAAATTGATATTTAATAAATATGATTAAAAAAAAACAATATTAAAAATGTATGTTCTTTTCTACCAAAAGATTGGTACTACTCCCTTAAGAGGTACATTAAGCAGTGATTTTAATGTGCAGTTTGATTTCTATTTTTGTAGTAATTATTAGAATATGAACAAATTTTTTGTAATAGTTTGTTTAAATACTGCTATTCAAATACAGGTTGAAAATAAATGATGACTATTAATTTTAAAATGTAGGGTATTCTTATTTATGCCTTATGAAAACAAAACAAAAACGAAAAGTGTTATTATAATATTTAAAAATAAAATGAAAATATAACTATATCCGTTATATAAATATCTCCTTACAAAAACAACCCTTTTGTAAACAAGCTATGTAACATTTTGGTATGTTAATATGCATGGATATATTTATTTGTATCTCTGAAACTAAAAACAATATTTCAAATCGGTTTTCAATATTAAAAACTTAAATCCTTAATCTAAGACAAAAATAAATATTTTCTGAATTGAATGTTTTAATAATTTTTTTTTTATTTAATTTAAAATGGAGAAATTTGGATATTCAAACCTCATTTTTAATAAAAAGTAATAGACTTATCTTTTTGCACATATTAATAGACTTAGCAGTGATCACATATTAACTGCTATGCAAAATTTCATAAGAATCGAACTTTATATTTATTCCTCATTTTTGTATGGGGTCAAAGTACTGTGCGCCGACATAATTTAGTTTTATATTTTTGTTGTAAGGCCAAGTCACTTATATTAACGGTACACTAATTACTGTTTTCTACAGTAATTTGACTGCTCATACAGTACGAAAGTAATTTTTCGAAATATCGAGTAATTTCAATGACCGGCCAATATAAATTTTTTTGAATAAATGTAGGGTAATTTAGATGAATGATATATAAAATTCTTAATTGTTTTTTTTATTTGTTTTAATTATTCAAATATATTTGGTACGATTGTATATTTATTTATAACAACAGAAGACTCAGAAATACATTTAAGTAATATTAATTTTGTTATATGTACTTACGTTCTAAGAACTAATAAGTGTGTAAAATTATAAAGTTAAGTTAAATTTGTTTCCTAAAATTAGGTCTGTTCCCGTACTTTTGTAGCAAAAACTTGCAAGTTGCAAAATTCAAGAGAGTAAGCAGAAAAGTTGTCTCTGAGCAATAAAAATGCTAAAAAGTACGGGAACGCTTTTTAGTAAAAACTTGCAACTTTTGATCAAACATATGTTGGGCAAACATTTGGCTAATTAAACGAAAAAATTTTTTTGAAATTTCGACAATGTCTGATAAATTAGCTACACTAATTGATTTAATATATAGGCTATATCGCTACCTTAATATAGAAAAGCCCTAAGTCATTTTTTTTTCGAAATCGATTTTTTTGCAGATTTCGATAAATCATACCCAAATACAACTTTGATAAAAAAACTTGGAGTAATCCGATTGAAAATAACAAAAATACAAGCAGTTAAGAAAAAGCCCTTACTCATTGTAATAATTTTAAACAAAAAAAAAAGCCCTAAATCACTAGTAGTCACTTTATACGAGTGAGCCGTAGTGTAAGTGGCCCAAAATATACTAGTGTATTTTTTGATGACCCCTTTAACATAAAGAAAAATGAGAATTTCTACAAAAATGTCTAAGTGAACTCCCAAAAGTAGAATCGCACTATTGCAGAAAGAGAACTAAAAAGCTCTACCTTGAAACGACGTTTTCTTCTTACGAGTATCGCCTTTGGTCGAATTTCGACCATTTAAAAATTAATTTTTTTTATTTAAAAAAATATTTTTTTTTTTGTTCCTGCACTCATGTGCAAACGTAACCGAACTCATACCGCACCATACGCACCACCAGCAGGAAATTACGAAATAGTAACTCCATTCTAAATTTTCCATGTTCTGTGACATATAATTTCAAAGCTTTTCGGTATCAAAAATTTGGCTTAAATATGCGGGAGCCACAACCCCTTTTCCAATGTCCGTCCCAGTCCCCTTCTTCCCATATACTACTTTCTAGTAGAAGGATATCACCAAGTGGGAACGTCATATTGAGTTTCGTTGTTATACGGCATTCCAAAAGCTTCCAAAGCTATTCGATATAAAAACTTTATGTATGGATGGTGCCACGCCCCCTTGTCTAATGCTCGTGCAATTTTTCTAGTCGTAGAACACGTCTAAATAGGAAATTCCTACAGAGTTTCATTGATTTGTGACTTAAAGTTCGAAAGTTATACCGAAAAATTGGGCTGCTGAAAAGTACCACGCCTCTCTTTCAAAACCCATAAAATGTAGCCAGCGGAATGATACGTGTGATTTAATATGGTGCGTGCCTTAGCTTATGACTCGTCTGGGTTGCTGTATTACAAAACGGATATTAGTGCTAGAACATGAGCCTCTTCTACAGAGATTAAAGAAATTTATTGAAGACCGTGTCCGAGGTGCCTGTATAAATAGAGAATTACAATGAACAAAAAGAAATGGGAACATTTACAATACATATCTAAACAAGTTTAATCCTTCCGATTGCCATTATTTTTATGATAAATTACCTTACAACATCTAATGCTTATTTTAATTCCAATATATTTTTTTGTTATCCTTATTTGTATTGTTTTTAGTTTTAATAAATTGCTTACAATGAAATATTTCAATGATATTTTTTGTTTTAACCTTATAATAAAAAGCCCTAACTTGAAATAATTTTCAAGAAATAAACATACGAAAAGCCCTATCTAACACAATTTAATAAGAAATTTAAATTTGCTGCAGAAATTTAAAAAAACTGCTACAGCATAAAATTAGTTAGTGTCATCAATAAAAAACTGCATTAAAAATAAATTCGCAACTACAAAACTTTAATTATTATTTCGTTTTTTCCTTCTCCTGAAAAGTAACAAAAAAGGTAGTTAGGGCCTTTCTATATTAAGGTAGCGATATGTACCTGGCGAACAATTAACTTGAATATTTGTCTTTTTATTTTCCATTTAGCTCAAATGGCGTCCGTGGCGTAGTTGGTTAAAGTGAGTGGCCTCTATGTCAACGAACCTGGAGACCCGGGTTCGAACCCCAGCAGCGACAGAAAATTATTTGAATTGAAATAATTTTTCTGTACGGCCGCCACCTCTCTGCAGACAATGGCAAACCTCAGAGAGTAATCAAATGCCATGCAAAAAGCTTCTTGACAATAAGAACATTACGTTCATCGCCGTAACGGACTGAAATGGGCAGTTATTTATTTTATTTTTTTTTTTTTTAGCTCAAATTTATGCTTGATGCACTTGTCTATCTGTTTTTTTTTTATCCTAGCGTAAATTTTGACATTTCTTCCAAAACATGACAACTTGCAAGTTTTTACTACACGAAATTTTTGTAGCAGAAACTTGCAACTTATCGCAAGGAGGGGAAATCTTTTACTCTCTCATTGTCGCTCTTTTTTGCAAGTTTTTGGTGTACGGGAAGCAATTTAGTAAAAACTTGTGCAAGTTTTCGAAAGTTTTCACAAACTTGCAAGTACGGGAACAGACCAATTATATTCCTGGCATCAGTGATATATGTCGCCTCATTCATGTTTTTATTCTTAGATTTTAGCGTAGCGATCTCGTAACGTGTGTTTCCTTTTATATCTTTCTAAAAACTCTCTAATATAAAATATTTTTACACTCGATAAAGAATTCACAGACTTCTCTTTATTTTCATTTTTCCGCTACGATTCCGCTCAAGTGTTTCTACTTGACGTTAAATTAACAAGTAAGGAATAAACTTCCTATTCTACGACATATACTTATAATTACATAGAAATTTGCATTTTAAATGGTTTTTTATACGTTTTAGTTATACAGTAATTCCACGGTAATTTTTGTTCCAACTCACAGTAATTTTGCTTCAAAAATAATAATTTTTCTTGCCTAACACAGTAATTTCAACAAATTATGTTAACATCACTGGGCCAAGTATAAAACCTTTATCCTTCATCTCACCCTTTCTTTATTTAATAACATTTACCATTGCGCCTATACTCACCGAGTAATAATTTCATGCAACGGCGTTGCTTTATTGTTACATTTTCGACCTTGGAGCGGTATTCTGCACGGTCTCAAGGCATCACAAATATATTTCTGTCGTTCGGTCTTTTCTACCTCAGATATAGAACCGTTTTTAACTATTTTTCCGTTGTGAGTCCGACTGAAAATGCCACCCTAACAAAAAATTAAAAAGGAGCAGTTAAGGAAATATTCTAGTCGGTTTGGACCGAACATAAAATACCCTAAATCTCCTTATACCCATGCTTGAAACGTGGGTGGACCATGGCCATTTTCTGCTTACAACTTGATATTGATTCCATATGCTTATGTTCTAATTTCAATTTTTCTAACTCATATACGAGGGTAGTTCCAAAAGTATACATGACCTAACAAAGAAAACTTAAAAAATTTGTGGAAAAATTATTTGTATACTATATTTTTATTCCTACAAAGAGTCTGTTTAGCTCGATACACTTTGCACAGCTATCTTCGATATCCTGTTTATAGTGAGAACCGTCAAGCTTGAGCTTGACGGCCTCAAAATAGTCAATAACCTCAAGCTTCATCTTTTCATTGTTGGCCAATCTTTTACCACCGAGCTATTTTCAAGCTTAGAAACACAAAATTATCGAAGAGAAATAAATCTGACAAAAAAGGAACGGTTAGGTAGCAATTCCAACTTTAACTCATTGGTCTTGGCCATGAGAAAGCGGGTGAGTGAACTGGTGCATTCTTGATGAAACAAAACTTTTTTTTCGACAAATTCGGACGTTTCTTTTTGACTTCTTCACTCGAACTCTGGCATAAGGTTGCATAATACTCGCCATTAATTGTTTTTCCTGTCTGACGCCATAACCTTGCCTGCAGATTGAACTGTTTTCGCCTTCTTTTGAGCCAATATCTCTGTACCCATTTTGAGGGCAACTTTCTCATGTCCAAATTTTCAGTCAATATGCGATGTACAGTAGGGCGTATCGAAAAATTTAGATCGTATTCTAAGAGGTCTCAAAAGTTACATTGGGTTGTCAAGATCGCCAAAAAACAAAAAATTAGGGAAAAAAGGGATGTCT
>OX030949.1:94645821-94700821 GCA_943735915.1 Pherbina coryleti
ATTATAATCAACATAGGTCTGATAATAGTTTGACGAAGTGAAATATCATTTCCAATTAAGTATTTTTCACAATTCGCACTATGATAGTTAAAGTTTTTATATTTAAGTCTTTACCGGCTATATTATAAAGCATAATTTTTGTTTTCTCACTTAAAACCAACTTATGCGTTATAAACCAGTGTCTAAGCACTCCGAGATCCTGATTTATAGTTAGGTTAAGGAGAGTATACATGAATAGGTGCAAGCCATATCGTCCGCAAAAGCAATAGAATTACTACTCAGATTCTGTGAAAACAACGAATTTATATATATTAAAAACAAAATTGGACCTAGTACCGATCCTTGTGGGACACCTATATTAATATTAATGGAACTGCTGAACTGATTTTTCACTTTAACTCTTTGCATTCTGTTAGAAAGATATGAGGAAAGCCAAATATTAAAGACAATATTTTTGATAAAATTTGAAGAAAAGCTATTTTCAGTAGTGGAATTTGAGTTTTTAAGAGACATTATAATTTTAAAAACTTCAAAGGAGGATATCGGCTCTATAAATATACTGGACAGATTATTGTATTCATTTATTATACAATTACACAAAGTGTTATTGAGCCCATGGGTGGAGACGATTTCTGTTCCGATACTAGAAAAAAACTTATTAAATTCATTAGCTATTTCATTAGGGTTGGAAGTAATTACATTATCTGTCCTGAGCCTAATAATATCTTCTTTGAAATGTGTCCTATTTAAAATTTTGTTGACCAGACTCCATTCTTTTTTAGAATCACCCTTAACTTTGAAGAATTAATTTAAATAATAATTGCTTTTGCAGGATGTTGTATCCTTAATAATTTGTTTGCTGAGTAATTTGTAACGATTTTTTAATATTAAGTTTGATGGATATTTCTTTATTTTTTTATAAAGAGAATTTTTTAAGTGAATCTTGCTTAGTAATTCGTTTGACATCCATGGTTTTAGTTTTTATTATTCCGTCGAACTTTTGCGTTACTGATAGAGCAATTGCTTGTATGTTCCGTTAAGATTTTTATAAAGTGATCGTATGCAATGGACGGATCAGGTTCATTTTATACTGGTTCCTAAGTTTCTGCTAAAAGAAAATTGTTTAAGGCCCTGTAATCAGTTTTAAAAATAGAAGTATTGATGGACGAATTGTTGGATTTATCTACATGAATTTTTTCAAAATAGAGGCAAGTTAGATTATGGTCAGAAATATTAATATCGGAAACAGAACTACTAATAGTAACATCACTGCATCGACGAAGCCGAACAAAAATGTGATCGATACAAGTTTGAGATATATTTGACACACGGGTAGGTACATTGATACAGGATTCAAGACCAAAAGAGGACAACAACATTAGAAAATTATCACATAAGGTGGAACACTGCAGAATATTTATGTTAATATCCCCTAGCAAAATAAAATTATCGGCACTAATGACTGATAATATCTGACTTAAATCATTCCTGACATCAGTGATATATGTCGCCTCATTCAAGTTTTTATTTTTAGATTTTAGCGTAGCGATCTCGTAGCGTGTGTTTCCTTTTATATCTTTCTAAAAACTCTCTAATATAAAATATTTTTACACTCGATAAAGAATTCACAGACTTCTCTTTATTTTCATATTTCCGCTACGATTCCGCTCATGTGTTTCTACTTGACGTTAAATTAACAAGTAAGGAATAAACTTCCTATTCTACGACTTACACTTATAATTACACAGAAATTTGCATTTTAAATGGTTTTTTATTCGTTTTAGTTATACAGTAATTCCACGGTAATTTTTGTTCCAACTCACAGTAATTTTGCTTCAAAAACAATAATTTTTCTTGCCTAACACAGTAATTTCAACAAATTATGTTAACATCACTGGGCCAAGTATAAAACCTTTATCCTTCATCTCACCCTTTCTTTATTTGATAACATTTACCGTTGCGCCTATACTCACCGAGTAATAATTCCATGCAATGTAACAATAAACATTTTCGACCTTGGAGCGGTATTCTGCACGGTCTCAAGGCATCACAAATATATTTCTGTCGTTTGGTCTTTTCTATCTTAGAAATAGAACCGTCTTTAACTATTTTTCCGCTGTGAGTCCGACTGAAAATGCCGCCCTAACAAAAAATTAAAAAAGAGCAGTTAAGGAAATATTCTAGTCGGTTTGAACCGAACATAAAATACCCTACATCCCATTATACCCATGCTTGAAAAGTGGGTGGACCATGGCCATTTTCTGCTTACAACTTGATATTGATCCCATATGCTTATGTTCTAATTTGAAATTTTCTAACTCATATATGTCAAGATCGCCAAAAAACAAAAAATTAGGGGAAAAAAGCCATGTCTTCCTGTCCCTCAAGGACAATGTTGTTTTTCGAGAAAAACAGTAAAAAATTACGATCTTAATATGCTTTGACTTTTATAAAAAAAAACTACGAATGTCTTAAAGAAATTTTTCGAATTTTACATTCTAAGAGGTCTCAAAAGTTGCAAAAAAAACTACATATGGCTTAAAGCAAAAGTAAGTATTAGACCAAGTCAAATGATACTTTGTATGGAAGGGGGAGCAGCTGAGAGAGCAATAAATCTTATGTCGAGATACAACGATAAAGTGACGTCATTGGAAGCGGAAAAACAGGGTTTTCTTCACGTGGTAGAAGATCATTGTAAGCTCTTTCCATGCGGTGCAACAAAATCAAATATTTCTGAACGCATGCAGCAAAAGAAAATCTATATTCACAATGATTAAGGAGACATATAGCCCAGTAGTCCAAGTATTACAGAATTCGTAAAGGAATCATGAACGATTTTTCTTCTTCGTTAACGAAATGTGCTGATTCGGCCATACATTTCATCGACGAAAATCTCATATAAAATTCCTAAATTCGTGCACGAACGCAATTCAGAAACGTTAAAGAATTTTCGTGAACGAATAATACACAAAAAATTTAAAAAATTTCGTCAACGAACAGTCAACGAAACGTAAAAGAAATTTCGTTTAGGAAGGATTGATAGAAACGTTAAAGAATTTTCGTGAACGAATAATACACAAAAAATTTAAAAAATTTCGTCAACGAACAGAACACCGAAACGTAAAACATACCTAGGTTACTCTTTTGTTCAAAGTTGTTTTTCACTTAGATCCGAAGTATATGCATTAACATAGCATAGGATAACATAGCATCCCATGATCCATATTACCTATTGAAAGTATAGACCGATATTTTTTCATATTGACTCCAAAGCAGATTTTTGCAATTTCTTGAGAAATTATAATAATCTGCAAAAAAAAAAAAAATAAAATTCTCAGAGCACTATCTGAGAAGTATTAAAGTAGAAATTATTATTATTATTCAAGTAAAAATTGGAAGCAACACGCCACTGTAACTTAAATTTACTGAAATTCCGAAGCTCATCGTTCGCGATTTACACTCACCTAGCTAAACACACACACATACAACAACGAAGAAGAAAAGATTAATTTATATTATTTTGTCGGCATCGGAGCCTTTGATCTCTGATCCAATAGGTGTAAAAGAAGGTAAGTCAATGCAGTGGCAATAAGCAACACGGTTTTGTGCCACTGGATGAGTGATAGAAAAAGAAAGAGGGAAACAGAGAGAGAGAGAGAGAGGGTAAGCCGCAGAGACACAACAATAGAGTAAAGGAGAAAGATAGAGAAAATTGTAGCCTTCAATTAAGGCTCAACAAAGCAGGTCTAAGGCAGGTAGTGGAGTGAGTCGCCTCATTTAATAATAAGAGGCTGATAGCAGAGATGAGCTCGATACGGTTTGATATTAACCTCAATCATGGGAAAATTTGGTGCAATCTAGGCAAGCATTAGGAAATGAACTGTCATAATTAATTCATTCATTCATTTATTCGTTCCTTCATTCATTCTCATTCATTCATTCATTCCTTTATATTCTTACATTGGCATTGATAGGGAAAATGTTAGAATTCCAATTAAGTGCTTACAAAACGGTTTACAAACATTGGAGTTATATCATTGTGCTTGGCTAACTTGCCGTTGTGAGTGCGTGTAAATAATTTTGACAGCTTGTCATGATAACTTTAACAACATTATCTAGCGCTATATTCGAGCGTGAAGTTTCGGAAACAAATCGATCGAACATTTTTGCTTGTTTTTATTGAGCACCACAGCAATTATTTGTCTATAATTTCGTCATTTTATGGCTTTTTTATAACACTTTCGTTGTTGTCATTAATTTTTTCATCACATTATAAACCGTTTTGTTGTCTACAATTTGCTTGATTCATAATTGGGTTGTTCTCGGTTTCATTACGTTTCAAAGCAAGCCGTCCGAAGCTTGTTTAATTTGATGGCTTTGAAAGCGGTTTTGAGGTTATTCGTTTATAATAATTTGACGTTTGATGGGAACAAAAAAAAAAACAAAAAAAAAGTCATGCTATAATTGAGAGGATTAAATGTGCCGATTTCTGTAAAACTCTGACTCATATTGACGTTTTTTTCTGATTTTTTTCGGTTAATTCCTTTTTATGGAATTTATTCTACGATAGTCATCAAATAACGCTTTTTAGTTTTTTTTTTTTCTCAGTTAAATGTGAGCACTACAGTGTTGCAGCTTTTAAATAACCCATAATAATTACTACTGTTTAATCGCCCTTTTATGCACTAGTGGAGTTAGTATATTAGTGGCTTCAATGCTTCAATTCATAACAATAAAAGTCAAATCCTTTACGGAACATAAAAACTTGATGGATTTTCTCGAAGCGAGGTATAGCTTTTATTTTATTCTCCTTTCCTACCTGATAACACCGTGCTTTGTTAAGCAGCAACCGTTGTTCAGTGGATTTTTTTTTTTTTTTTTTTTTTTTGTCAACACTGAGAGAAAAAGATTTGCTTGAAAATTTCGGTAAAAGCATAGAATAAGCTTCAACAGGAAGCTTTAAGCATAACCTGGTATAAATACATCTTAAAAGTTTGTACTGAGCTTTGTACTGAGGTTTATTGAAGTTTTTTTTTTCTTATATTTATGAAAAAACCTGGCTACAATCGACCAAAACCGCCCACGAGTTTAAGATTTTGAACAATTTTAGCCATGTTTAACTGTGATTCGAAAGATTTTGTGCCCAGATTAGTAACCTGTGATAAGACATCGATCAAAATACGCCTAATATCAATCGGTTCAAACAAGTAAAACAAAGGGTAGGATCAAGTGGAAGTGGTCTGAAGCGGCCAAAGGTAGAACAATCGGCCGGAAAGGTTTTGGGCATCGTACGTTTTTTCGACTCAAACGTCATATTACTGATAGAATATCTTAAAAAAAAAAAAACAACTACAGGCGATTATTATGTAGCATTATTGGACCGTTTGGATGGTATCCTCTAGGCAAAATGGACAAATTTTAAGAAGAAGTTATATGTTGTAACACAATGCATGTTATCGGAGTCATGAGAAAGAAATGTTAAAACTCGACTAATTACGCTTTGAATTGCTTTCCAATACACGTCTATTAACGTCTACAAACTTTTTCTTAATCTCAAATGAATGCTTACGGGAAAAATATTAACATTAAATGAATAAGTTGAATTCAAAATCGATCAGTACTTTGAAGTGCTAGACAAATGGCACTATGGGCTTAATGTATCGAACTTAAAGTTTTTCAAAAAATTACGCTTTTCTTAAATGGACCAAAGCTCTATTAAACAGCCTAATAATCTTTAGATTTGAATTTCGAGCTTTGCATAAAATACGTTCACATTGTAGAAGGATTCCGTCAGTGATTTCAATTCAATACGTTTTACTCTATTTCAATATTTTAAAAAGTAATTTTATAAAAAATTTTAGTATTTTTGGAATTAAATTTGTATTCTCTTATTATATATTAACTAAAAATATAAATTATTTTACAACAAATTTTCACATAATTCAAAAACGAATCAAAATTTGTAAATAAGAAAAAAATAACTTCAGTCCAATTATTAATATTTTTTGTTTCTTAACTTAACTTTCAACCGTCTTGACATTGATTCAACAAATTTCGTTTTTACGTTTGATGAAATTTTGTGCCATTCTTCAAGTTAAACGGCTTTCGTCCTCTTTCTTATTTGTCTTTGCAGATGTTCTCAGAAATGTTCTACCGGGTTAAGGTCCGGTGATTGTAGGGGGTGATCCAGCTGTTTTGAAGTTTTGCAGAGCAACCATTCCTTCACTACCTTGGCTGTATATTTCGGATCTTTGTCCTTCTGAAACATCTACAAGCGATCCAGTCCTAATTTGTTAACACTGACCGACAAATGTTCTTTTAAAATATTAAAGTAATCGAATTTATTTTCTGTACTGTCAATAAACGTTTAATTTCCTACTCCGTTTGCCATCATATACTAGCCCACCATCACCGAGCCCCCACCTTGCTTTATCGTAGAAGTAATATTTTGCTCCTAAAACTCCTGAGTTTTGCTTCTCCATATTTTTTGTAGATTTTTTCTTTCCAAAAATTTCGAAATTCAAATTTTGCTTTCGTCACTGAAGACTATGTCAAAATGAAATTTCATGATTTTCATACTTTTTAGCAAAATTCATGCGTAGCCTTTGATTTTTTCTTAATATAAACGGCTATTTTCGAGGGACTCTTCTAAGTAGACCATTTGCATTTAATGCACGTCTTATTGTACTGGCACTAAAGTTGGTTCCTGATGATGCGAAAAGATCATCCGCTATTTTCACTTGTTGGCTATTTTCACACTATTCTGAATACTGATCGTATTGCGGTTTCACAGAGTTGTTTTGGTCTGCCAGTACATGGTCGATTTTCTATTGCTTTAATTTTTTTGTATTTCCCAATGATTTTCTTGATGGTATTATGACCTCCATCAAAAATTGAAGCAATTTCGCGAAGTAATTTTCCTGCTTTATGGAATTTTATGACTAATTCCCGTGTTTCAATACAAGTTTAACTAGGCGCTTTAAAAAAGTTTTCTTACAACTTACTTCCTCACTTTACCAAAGGCGAATGATGCAGAAACCTAACTAACCTCATAATTAACCAATTTGAGAGAGATACCGTTACATTTGTTTTAAATATTTGAAATTGCTAAGCTTACTATGCAGGTGTACTTACTTTGTTTTGACGCGATAAGTATGGACTATTTTTGTTTTTATTAAATATTTTTTATTTTTGTTGTGGTAAATTATTTGCCACTTATATTAAGAGAGACTTTAAAAAGAATTTAAAACATAATAAGTTTTGGGACTAATTACAGTATTGAAGACTTTTATGTGATATAACTCGTGTACTAAAAAAGTGTACACTTTGTTTTGACGCTCACAGTTATAAAGTTATAAACTTTGAATGAGTTTTCCCATAAATATGTAAAACTTATAGAACTTACCTCGTAGTTAGCCCGTTCGGCAATAATTGTAGCCTTTAGCTTCTATGTGTTTTCATAACCCCATTATATTGCCGATTGTTTGTGTAAACACTTCTCACTTATATGCTCCACTAATTCTCAATGGAATTTACGTACTGAGAGCAAGATGGATGAGTACATAGTTTGTATAGAACAGTCAGATAAATATCGTTTCGGTTCATTGCTTACATGTGAGCACTATCCTATTAGAATTCTAGTGGTACCTCCCTGTTTACCTCAATAAAAGAAGGAGGCTATTTTCCAATACTTGAATGTAGTCTCTGCTCTTTATTCTCGATGATATGAACTGTAATTCAAGGACGTAAAAGCCCCCACACCATTACAAAGTCTTCTTCGAAACTGAGTTTAGAAAAGTAAAGGGGACTTCCTTCGTAAATCTATCTTGTAGAATTGAACTGAGCCATCAACATTCCAATTTTACTCGTCCGAGAAAACATGCGTTCCAATAAAGAGTCAGACAAATAAATTTTAAGATCAATAGCAATAACTCACTGTCTCCCAATATTATGAGACCCTCTTCTATCGACAATATTGTGATTCTGCTCTATTTTGTCTTTAAATGATTTCACTTGAAGACTCAAGTGTAGTAGTTTCAATTACTCATGAGAAATTAATTTTGGACTATTTTTTCTGATTCTGAATCAGCGGAAAGGGCATTAACAATTAACAAGAAAAAGCTATCGATTGTATTGCGCTCACTCTCACACCAATTACGGTATCTCAATGACAGAGAAGTATAATAGTGGACATGGTGCAAAAAATAAAATTCAAAAAGTTTCCACTGATTTCAATTATAGCTTAATTTCAATTCTTAAAGTGTGATATGATTATGAAACGCAACTTATGGCGATTTCGTTTCTACCAACAAATGATTTTCATTGCCCATTTGTTGAGGGTAAGAAAATTCGTTTTTGTTTCTTAAACTATCTCACTCAAATAAGGCAAAAAAGGCACATTATCTGCCTTGTGTGCCTTTTTTTTCGGTTGCTCCGAAAATCAGATGATTGCTTTTAACGACAATATTATGAAACGCATGTGTTAGACAAGGATAGATACAAATTTACATACATATATTAGGTGTATATTTGACATTTTGTTTTGATGAGAAAATGTTCACTCAAATCATGGTAAGTTATAAAAATTTCATTTTTTTGGCACAAAACTCTTTAAATAACCTTTTGGAGTCTTCAACCTCGTCATCGGAAGGTGAAAAGTAGCATGCGTATTTGTCTAAGAGCAGTCGGTTTCACATTCTGTCCATACTGCAAAAACAGGAAAAATCATAAAATATAATTTAAATATTTTAACTAGTTTATACAACGTACCAATAACAATTTTGCTGCAATTTGGCCTTTCTGGTTCCATATTTTATCGTTTTTTTTTCCAGTCCTTTGTATTATTTTCTGAGAAGGCAAAAACATGCCTTTTCTCAGGATTAAGGGCAAAATTGAAAAAATTTTACACCGTGTAAGAGTAACATTTTTTGATTGAAACGAAAACACCATTATTGCAGGCAGTCAAGAAAAGTTTTCTTCATCAGCGGTGTGTTTGTTTCAATTTCTACTAATTTATCACATTTTTTAATACATATATTTTACTTTTAGTATTTCGCCCATATAACACATGGTACAATAAATCCCGAGACCAACTACTAGGTGGCAACTCTAACGAAATATCGATATAATATTTCGATAGTTCTAACCTTCAAACAATATGTGTAAAAATTTTATGGTAATATAACGTTAAGTTCAGAAGTTGCAGTGATTTAAGTGACGCTACTGTTGATATTTTCAAAATAATGGATTCAAAGCAATTCCGTGTGTTGATTTATCACTGTTTTTTGTTGATACCATCCAAGCTGAGCAATGGCTTCGAAAGTGTTATTCCGATGGTATGCTGAGTTTAAACTTGGTCGTACAGACATAAATGATGCTGAACGTTCAGGACGCCCAAATGAGGCAGTTTTTCCAAAAAACATAAAAAATTACACATAATGGTATTGGCCGAATGTGAAGTGAAGATGCGCGAGCTAGCTGAGGCTCTGAAGATATCGAAAGGCAGTGTGGGAACAATATTACAGGAACATTTTTTTTTGTTTTTTTAGCTTTGAACCAAGGATTTCAGGTGGAATACCTATTCAGTCAAGTCTGTCTTGGTTCGAAATGGGGTGATAGATTAGTGGAAAGGAATGGGTAATCACGTGAAACACGTGCAGGATGTTCTAAGCGTGGTGGAAAGTCAAGAAACATGTGAATTTGAATCAGAGGCTAGTGTTATGCCTTTACCTTAGTCAATTCAAGTTATAAGGCAATCTCATCCACAAACTTCTTTACCATCAACTACAACTTCATGTCGTAAATATTGATGAATTTTTAATTTCAGTTGATAAGAAATAAGGATTGAAAATTCAGAAAGGCTTCAAGCGAAGGACCATGGCCTGGCCGGGAATCGAACCCGGGACCTCTGGGGTGGCAGTCAAGCACGCTACCAACTTGACTACCGAGGCCGCAAACATGCATTTTTGCGTCGGTATGTGACAATGCATGAAACATGGATCCACCATTACACACCGGAAACAAAACGATCGTCAGCTGAGTGGAGAGCAACCGATGAAAGCAGGCCAAAGCGACCAGAAACATAACAGTTGGCTGGAAAGGTTATGGCATCTATATTTTGGGAAGCGCATGGAATTTTGTTCATTGACTATCTCGAAAATGGCAAAATTATCAGCAATCAAAACAATCGATTATTATACAACGTTGTTGGAGCGTTTGAAGGATACAATTTGAAGAAGAAAAAAAGTCTTTTTCACCAAGGCAATGCAGCGTGTCACAAATCGATGAAAACAATGGCGAAAATCTACTAATTGGGATTCGAATTGCTTCCTCATACACCGTATTTGCCAGATTTGTCCCCCAGCGACTACTGCCTCTTTGCTGACCTCAAAAAAATGCTTACCGGCAAGAGAGGCTCTTATGAAGAGGTGATGGCTGAAACTGAAGCGTATTTTGAGGCGAAGCACAAATCGTTCTACAAAACCGGTATTGAAAAGTAAGAAAAGCGGTGGAATGAATGAATTGCTCTTGAAGGAACCTATGTTGATGAATAAAGAAGAATATTTGCAAAAAAAGTTTTTTTATTACTTAGTCTCGGGACTTATTGGACCTAGTGTTAAAATAATATAACTTTAATTTTCAAAATTTAATTTTTTTTTTAATTGCATGCTTTATTCATCAATTGCAGTTAATTTTTTTGAGTTTTTGGCACAATCTAATATCATTCCAAGAACGTAATGTCGCTTCGCTAGAAACTTCAATCACAAGTTGGATTTTTGCTTTAACTTATCTTCAGCAACTTATAAAACGTAATATTTTTTCAGTGTTATTCTTAACGCAATCACCTTATTGCTTGTGTCGATCACATTGTGATCCTTAAAATAACTGCTTCGCTCTGATCACATTTTAATGATGATGACCATTGTTAACTGATGTTACCGACGCTCCAACAGAGCATCCAATAATACCAACAAAATCCACTCATAATCTCGACACTCTCAATACTGACTGAGTGCCGGCGTGTGTGTGTTTATGGAGCAGTAAAATGATGAAGTGGAAGCCAAGTTTAAGGCTGTACAGCAGACAAACACCAAATCGGTACCCAGATCCAACATACCTACAACAACTGAACACAAAAAAAAAAAAAAATTGCAACAATCCTTGGCCAGACTTTTATGACTTGAACAAGTTGCGCAACGCATGCGCAACCAGCTTACTTGCGAGTATAGCTAGCTTCATGGCAGCCAACGGCATGTGGACTGTACAATATGCCCACCGTGGCCGAGTGCTTTTGCGTATACCCATGTGTGTGTGTACCTGTGTGCTTTATACTCGTAAATGTATTATGTTGTTGAGCGCCATCTCGTTTAATCTACCTTTTAAAGGGCGTGGCTATAGTATTTTATATCTGCTGATCAAAGAATACCGACACTTTGTTCTTAGCCGACAGACACGGTTTTTTCCTTGCTGAGCTGGTACGTTGTCCCCACCTCAACTCGAAGGGAATGAGGAATGCGAATGAAGTGAGCATTAAACAAAAGTGTACTCAGGTTGGACAGGGGAATTCCTTGAACTTACTTTAGCAGAAAGTGAGAAATGTAGGGAAAGAAGGAATGGATGCAGCTCGTAAAGAACGCGCTTTTGTAACCTGCAACAAATTTCGACCAAATGCTTTTGAATAGAGTTGAGCTTTTGTAGGAAATTACATGATTTCCTAAAGAATTTGTTAGGCCTGTTGAGAAGCAATCACACACACGCACTCAGTGAAACGCACTCGAGCGCAAGAAAAGTGCCAATTGATTTAAAAGCTCAATAAAAATTTAAGCTAATTACGCTGAAAAGCAAATGAAAAACATCAAAACAAAACAAAAAACAACGCCGATCCACCAAATGAGTCTGCCGCCGCACAGTTAGTCGTCTCAACCAGAAATTTTTGAAACATTTGAAAGTTGAGATATTTATCGATTTACCTCGGATTCTGCGCATGGTATATTGAATTGTATTTGGGTATTCACGATGTGGTGTATTTGGAATTATTTTTAAAAAATATGCCACATAGCATATAGTTCCAACAAAACCTATGTATTTATCGGAAAATCATAGATTTTTGTCAAAGGAGTCTACAAAATCAAAAGAAAATCAAATGATTTAATTAAATCCGCAGATAATCCATTTGAGTATGCATCGCCTTTTAATCATCGTTTATAGGCAAAGAAGTTTACAAAGCTTAAAAAGGTTCCAATGAAACAAAAACTGCAACAAAATATCATTCAAATGGCCGCCTTAGTTTTAAGACCTTCCTTCAAAATTTTCAATCTCTCTTTGACATAATTAAGGCTTTATTTCGGCGATAGTGACTTCAATTTTCGCTTTGAGAGTTCAAAATGCTTGCGGACGGTTAACGTAGTTCTTACTCTTAGCATAACGCCAAGGGCAGAAGTCTAATGGCGTTAAACTCACAATCTTTATAGCCAATAATTGTCCCGAAAACGTAAAATTACGCGACCACGCAACTTCGTGCGCAACTTGTCATTCTATTGCAAGTTGAGATCGTTTGTCTTCGGATACTCTTCAACCACAAAAAATTTTTTATCAATTCTCTATAGCCCACTCCATTAACTATTGACTGCAAAGGCTATTCAGTCGTCATTTTTGGAAAAGTACAGTCCTATGACACCTTTTCATGTACGACCCATAAACCGCACAAAACAGTAACATAACTCGTTGTGAGTGCGTTGGCATATCCTGAATCACTAGCGGGTTTTCGGATACCTAAATACGGTAATATACTTATTAACGTAGCCGCAAATACGAAAATTAGTGTCACCATTCATGCTTTCCAAAACCAAATCAGAGAACGTACGGCGTACAGTTCTAAAGTCAATTGGTCATAGTCTTTGGTCAAAAGACTTGGTCTTTTGTAACTTTTGAGAGATTAGATAGTGACGAATCGAGGTGCTTAGGTGCTTGCGCATCGTAACCGCAATTGGAAGCGTATTTTCGTATTCAAATTCAAATAATTATATTCTTTCTCTCACTGAGCATAATTTTTTTATAAATTTCCCGCATTTATAAATGAAAAATGTGAATATTTGAAAACTACCCAGAGCTCAGATGTTTAATAATACACCTTTGCAACCCTACACTTCTTGTTGTTACACTCCTTATATTACTCTCGAGTGAGGGTGGGTATCAGAGATCTGCAATGAGTACTAATGAAATGAGCATACTTAAGTCTTGAACCATAACTATTGGTGGAAGTGTGGACTTATACCAACTCAACATAACATACTTTGACTCATTCCCACCAAAACCAAAAAATACTCATCCCAGTAAAAAATTGGATCATCCTATGAGCGATCCGAGAGTGCTCCCTGAGGAGCAGTGGATTGCTTCCTATTGATCCAAGCTAGGTGCATTTTGTGCTCTCTTTTGTATTTTGCATGTCCTAGGTAGGCGAGCGCTCCCTTCAACATCCCAGGCGAGCAGATAAGGAGCGATCAATATATGATCCAAATGGATCAGTAAAGGAGCTTTTGAAATAATTTCTTTAACAATAATAATGAGAGCATTTTTCCAAAATACACGTCCCTCACTTAGTTTTCTTATTTTTGCATTCATTGCTCCTCGCCTATTGCTCCTTATAAAACTGTGAGGGAGATCTAGCGCAAAGTGCTCGCTTTTTGCTCCCATAAAACAACAAGAGAGCGCTCCCTTGTTGCTCCTCATAGGAGTGATCCTATATTTTTTTACTGGGTAAAGTATGCAAAATAAATACACTGACTCAATGAGAGAATTGAGCACTGCAGCGGTTCATATTAGCAGATGACTTATTCTTTGTTGCTTTGTGTTCCTTGTATGAACGAGGATGAATGAATATTAGTGCAAGTTCTTCTTTGACATAAATCCACTAATACTCTTTCTAGTGTTAGTCGACCAATGACTCAACAACGTGAATAATTGCAGGTCTCTGGTGGGTATTTAAACTTCGCCCTAGCCATAATACATTCCTTACTAGTTTTAAGTAAATGTTATAAATTTCATGGACATATAACACCACCTTCTATTTTTGTCCATCGCTTATATAGAGACAACTCACTGTGCGTTGCCGTTGCCGTTGTCGTTGTTGTTGCTGTATAGTTTTAAACATGCCTCGTACAAGATAACTCAACGCTGAGGGTGATCGTGTCATAAAAAACATACATAATAATTTTGTTGATTTACACGCATTACACATGCCGAACGACAGTTATTGGCCAACACGTATTCCAGATAGTCAAGCTACGATCCACGAATGTTTGTCAGAGCTGATCATTATTATTTAATTTCTTTTTTAATGAAGTCAAGGAGCACTTTTGAACTTTGAGACTCTAATTTTTATGACTTCAGAAGATAAACTCACAAAAATTGACAATTGATTAAAATGCATTTCAAGTCGTTAAACACAAAACCCCGCGAGTCAACGAGAAGTGGTCAGGATCGCTCAAGCTAACTTCAGCAACAAGTGTTGATCATGTTGACCACCATTCAACACGAGCACAGCCACCATCATCGGCCACAGGAACAACCAGTTCGAGAGCAGTCACTGCAACAATAACAACAACAACAACAAAAGCAACAACAACTACAACAACAACAACATCGTCGGTGTCAGACGACAATAACATGACTTTGGCGTTGCTACTACAACTGCTGCAGCCCAACAATTAAAATTTTATTGATATACATATAAAAATAATGCGGGACGAAAGATCAGTTAGATAGGAAGTAGTTGCTTCTTCGGCAAAACTCCCAAGATCCGAAGTGTCAAAAACACTTAAAGACTAATAGCTATAAATTAAGAAACAGCGCATGATAAATTAACAAAAACAAAAATAAACGAACAACAACGGACAGAAGTTGTAAATGTAACACCTTTTCGTTGTCCGTCCACTGATAGTGATGGTGGCGGTGGTGGTGGTAATGTTGTCCCAATATAGTGCTGGTGGCCGTTGCTTTATTGTTTTTACCCTAATGATTCCAAAGTAATGTCCATGTTCATGTTTACAAGATGTTTTGCAGCTTTAGCAACACCAACCCATGCCGCTTGAAGGTTGCGAAGACATGGCCAGGATCACATTTACGATAAGCTGCGCGTGAGTTTAAAAAACATGATCATCTTACTTAATGTGTTGATTGAAATGTTTTTATGGATTTTGCATTATCTGCTATAGCAGGAAAGAAGTGATAATAAGTTCCCACTTGATAAAAGTTGCAATTAAACGCTCATGTACAACGCTCAAGAAACATCAAACACGACCCGCAGTTATTAAAAGTTAGAAATATTAATAATTCAAAAAAGCGCTTAAGAGCTCTGGGCTTAAGTTATTTACTTGCTTTTAATTAAAGCTAATTAGCAATGATCACGATCTGGCCAGACCTGAGATTAGCCATAAATAAAACTATTTAACACAAAACTGCCATAATTTTCCCTGTAGTTATGGTTGTAATGCATATATTTTAGACTTATTAGTGCAAATAACAAGACGATTACTGTGGTAGAACTGGTCGGACTAAAGAGGGTGTTTGTGTAATTGCTGTATTGCACGTTTTTTTTTTCTAGATACTTTTACTTTGAATAGGTATGAAATGCTTATTGTTCATGTCAAAACCTAAGCAATACGCTCTATCAAACACAGCTGCAATAACAGAGTGGCTTAAACTAAATGGATGGTTATGTACCAACCTCAACTAGGTTATAATTTCATTCACGAAATAAGTACAACTACGTGGGCGTTGCAAGGTTGTTCTATCCTACGGTTTTACTCAATAGAGCTTTCAGAAAAATGTATACTGACATATTTTGTTAAGCAAATTTAATATGGAAAGTAGGTGTATTCATGATTAAAATTTTCTCAAATACGTATTTATATCTGCGAATATAATTCTCAAATTATATTATATTGTGAACAAAATAAAAAATTTGTCAATTTTAAAGGGCATATTTAATAATTGGGTGCGGTGGGGTGAAGCGTTTGGGTGGGTGAAGCGTTTCACATGTAAAATTTTGACAGCGCGGTTACATATAACCAAGTGTCATACCGTTACGTGTTGCTTTCATTACCGCACAGCTTTTCATGATACAGCAAAGCGTTCAGACGAACATTGTGTTGCTCTTTCAAAACAGTGATAAAAGTTTTTTACAGTGTTTTTTGCCAAAAGTTTTTTTGATTGAGTGAATTTATAGTGTTTTATGCCAACTACTCAACACATATTCAAGGTAAAATAAGAAGTCTTTATGAAATAACTAACGAGTACACTCAGAAAAAAGTCTCTCGGAATATGATAAAAAAGGCATCATATTTAGAGAAAAATGGTATAGAGTTTGCTTCAGAAAATGCTTTTCTCTAAATGTGATTCCAAAAATTCCCTAAAAATGGTAAAAAGCTTCCATGAAAAAGAGAAATATAAGCAAAATATATCGTTTTTAGAGAAAAAGACTTTTATTTTTGAGAAAGGATTTGTTTTTATTGAAGAAAATATTTCGCATAGTGAACTGTTTATCAACAATAGAGAAAACTTTTCAGTTTCTAGAAATTTTTATCTATAAATGAGAATTTTTTAGTGCGAGAAAAATACTTATCATTATAAGAGACTTCAAATATTTTCATTTTCGACAAGTGAAGAAATATTTCTTCAAATATGTGAAAATTTATTCTAATTGAATGAAATTTTATTTGAAAAAGAGAAAATTGTTATTATTAAAAATAGAGATTTTTTTTGTCACAAAAAGATAGGTGTTTTTTTCTGAGTGTAGTTGTGTGATGCCAGCCGTGTTTTCAAAATGAAAAGTTTCACCCCAAAAACTCCGTTTTAATCGTACACTAACGGAAAAAGATAAAAAGACGGATGACGCATTTGCTTAAATCGACTACGAAAATATTTCAAATTTATTTAAATACTTTTTCAATTAAATAAAATATTAAAATATTTAAACAGAATTATTAAAAAAAATATATTAAAATTATGCACGAATATCCTTTCAAGTATTTACTATTTGAAAATAAAACTATCGCATTTAAAGAAAATTTATATAAAAATATTGGAATTAAAAACAACATATTTGAATATTCCCACGAGCTGCGTCCATTAAATGCCATTTGGTAGCATATTTTATTTTTTTTTTACTTTTTTCGTTTTCTAATTTATACTTTTTTTGACAGTTGTTGCAGTATTATTGCAACAAATGTCAAAATAGTTCAAATTAGAGAAAGAAAAATTAAAAATAAAATAAACATAAAAATATGCAGGCAAATGACAACCGGTGCAAGACATTCGTGAGAAAATGTCCGGTTGTCACTCTAACCTTTCAAAATTCATTTAGAGATCATCAATCGCACTCACAAAGAATCTTGGCCAAACATGCGGCTATATTACCCTTGCAACAATAACTAAATGAGAATTATAAGAACTAAGGTTGCAACTGAGTGCGATGCTGTTGCTGCTTGTCGGAATATGCGTGTACGTGTGCGATGCTGTTGCTGCTTGCTTGTGTGGAATATGTGTGTACGTGTGTGGTATAAATAAAATTCAAATACGGGAAAAAAACGAGTTGTAAGGAAAACATTTGATTTATTCACGTAAATATTTAAATAAAATTTATACTCAGGCGTGGATAATGCTAATATGCGTTATTTCCCTTAGTGTATTTAGTGTTTTTGTGTGTATTTAATGCGTTTTATTGTTTTTTTGCAATTTTAAATTCATTGCAACAAATGTGACCGGCCATATCACTTGAAATGCGACAACATGGGCAACCGTGGCTACAACACCTGTCGAAACTGTGACTCTGACCTCGATATTAGCGATGAATAATAAATTGGGATTCGAAGACTTTTATTCAGTATTTTAGTGTCTTGCTGACTTAGAACTCACTTATACATGAGAACGGAAAGATTCTTCTGGTGAAATTCTTCACACCACCATTTTTCAAAATTCGAAAAACGAACATTTTCGAAGTATCCCCATATTTTTTTGCCGAATTCGAAAATGTTCAAATCCAAGCACATAGAAATACAGAAAAATATCAATTCTTGCGATTCAAGCCGAAAGCCATTCAAAAATTATAATTTTTGGGGTGCTGTGAGCCTCAAAAAAAAAGCGAAACTCTTCACCCTGCCACACCCTACTATTTTGTAAAAATACATTCTGTCCGGGCAGTGGACATAGAATAGAGAGCGTTTTTAAATTTACATTCTTTATTTTATTGGCTATAAAAAATGTTCATAGCCTATTTCTAAGATAGTTTTTACCATTGGATTGTCGAAAAACACACGATGTCTTGTTCAATAGATGGCGTTTATTCTTGTTTTTTTGTGTAACAGTTCAACCATTCACGATCAAATGGAAAGCTATCAAGAGGTGGAATTGAGATAGATATAAAATATAATTGTGAAAATAATTTCAAGATTATTAAGGTGTTGCATGTCACTTTGTAAGTGCTACGTAAGCTCGTGTTTCTTAGGAAATTGTAATGCAGCTAAAGTATTTCATGTGGAATTTGAGATACGAATATTTTTTAAATCTACGCAATATGCCGTATGTCGACACATATGTCGTATATCAGTTTGCTTAACCTTAATTAACCTGTGAAAAGAAAAACGAGAAATAAATTTGAATGGAAAATTTTATATTTACCTTCACCTCAGGACTAAATTTTCAAAAATCATGTCCTCGAATTTTAGGTCGTCTTTATTTTTCCCAAAAGCCTTCTCGAAGAAACTGTCGATATGGCTGCCCGAATACAACTCGCCATATCTTTTGTTGATATAAATTCTATCAAAAGAGGTCTTGTTGAAAAAATACAAAAACTTTGGTGTAAAACAGAGAACCGCTTAAGCCTACTTGAAACCTATTTCAAGTACTTGCTTATAATATGAGTTCAAGCTTGCTTGAATGTGATAATTTTCAATCAATTAAGACTTGTACTTGAATATAAATAAGCCCACGTCAGCTTGCGACTTGCAGCTACGCTAGCTTACAAGCGAACGACACGAAGTCCCAAGTAAAGGAAAAACTTGATGTATTCGGCAAAAAGCTTGAAAAGCTTGAAATTAAAAGCAAGTACCCAATTAAATCAAGTATCCAAATAATTCAATAGGCTTGTGTGAGAAACGCTTAATCGTATTAGGACTTTTTAGAATTCCGTGGACTACTTGGACAAGAATTGATGATTTTTTATATGAAAATTGAAGATGGCCAACCCTAGGCCCTAATTTATTTTTATTTTTACGAACTCGGTGTTGGAGCGAACACTAGGTAAAAAAGGGGCGCTGAATCCAAATCCGTTGTCAGAATTTCAAAATTATGAACTTTTTAACAATAAGGCTGCCACCTAATAATAATTTTCAAGTTGATACCTTCAATATTTCAAGAACTTAAAGGGACTTGAACTTCAAGTAGGCTTGTGCAGTTCTCTGGTGTAGAAGAATGGAACAGTGTGATTTTTTCCAACGAAACGAAAATCAACTGGATCGGATCAGATGGGCGTCAGTGGATTTGGTTAAAAAAAAAGAAGTCTACTGGAAAAGCGGATGAGTAGTCTGGACAAGTTTCCAAGACGATAATGATCCTTAAATAAAGCCCGGATTACTAAGACATGGATCCAAGATCACAGCTACAATGTTCTTTAATGACCCCCACAATCTCCGGATCTTAACCCGATAGTACACCTTTGGCAACATTTAGAAACAAACTGAAACACGCATTCTAAAACTCCATTCAGTTCTGAGGAAGTCTATGACAGGGCTGAAGCTGAATGGTACTATACACCACCAGGGATTTGCCAAAATAAAGTAAGTCACCTAAAATTGCAGCATACAAAATATTAAAAGGCACATTTCAGTTAAGTCACAAATTTAAACAAATACCTTTCTTATGTATCAATCCTTGTTTTTAGAACTCAGCCACGAATTCTGTGTTCAGTTTTTTTTTTTAATTAAACTTTAATAAAAACAAAGTTGTTTTTTTTTAAGATATTAACTTTTTGTTTCAGAAGTTACTTTTATTTTACTAAACACTTGATCACATATGTGAGTATGTAATATTGTATGTAATATATTACAGACTTGTTAATCCTATTGGGGCATTAACATCGATCTCCCTTCTGCTTTGCCTACGGTCTTGACTAGAATATCCCCAAATAATCTTTAAAATATTCCTTTTTCCCACTTCCTATTCCCTGAGTGGTTAGGCCTTAAACAAATTATCCTAAAATCTTAATTCCTACAAAACAAAAATGACATATTCCAAGTATGGAAACTTATGAGAGGGCTGCCCTTTAAATCTTGCACCTCGGCAACACTAAGCGTTGCCAAATGAATTTTGACAGTTCCATTCGAAAACTTGAAATTTTCGAGCATAAACGTACATACAATGTTGTGGTGTATGTGCGTGTTATTTACAGTGGTTTGAAAATTATATTTCAGCAAAACAATGGAATTAACAAGTGAACATTTTCGGGTGATGAATTTAACGGCATTCAATGTGGATTGACAAGAAAATAATGTATCGATCAACTTCGTTTGACTTTTCGTGATGAAGCACCACACCTAGCGACTGTAAAACACTGGTTCAATGAGTTCGAGTGTGGTCGTTATTCTCTTCAGGGTCAGAAAGATTTGTTGCCGTTGGAAACCCCATAACCTGACGGTTACTTAAAAAAAGGTCGTTTGGAGCATGGAAATGCTAAAAAAAATACAGCGTGGGTCGTTCAAAACACGTATACGAAGTCACCGCAGGTGAGAAATCATGGATCTATGCTTATAAGCCTGAAACAAAATAGCAATTCACTGCTTGGCTCTTTCAAAATGAGCAAAACCCGACAAAAGTTCTACGGGGACGGAGCACATCCAACCAAATGGTAGCCAGTTTTTTCAGAAAAACTGGTCATGTCGCATCAATTCCACTTGAACAACAGAGAACTCTTAATGTTTTATGGTACACAATCATTTGTTTGGAGGAAGTCTGCTGAGAATTGAGGAAAACTAACCACCGACGGAAGATAATCCTCCATTTCGACAATACGAGTTTCCACACATCAGATCAAACAAAAGAGTTTTCGAGCATTCAAAAAATGGAATTGATGGGTCATCCGCCTTACAGACCCGACGTGGCACCCAATGACTTCATCTTTTTCCCTCACATTAAGAAAAAAAAGGCATGGCGAGCAGGCTGTTGAGTTCTTTGAAAACCTGGTTTCTGAGGTACCAACTTCAGAGTGGCAAAAATTCTTCGAATATTGGTTCAAACTAATGCAAAAGTCTATTGATCATCTTGGAGAATACTTAAAAAAAAAAAAGGATTTTCCTTAATTAACCACTGTTTTTTCATGGTTTGGCGCAAGACTTAAAAGGCAACCCTTGTATTAATAAATACTAGTATCGCCTGTGGCCGAAATTCGGCTGTCTGTTTCTGTAAGGTAACGAAACTCAAGTTGAATGAATTGTTATTAATTTGCATGGAAATTCTTAATGCTATGAGGAAAATAGTAGTAAAGGACAAAAAAGGAAGCATGTATGCGTCAATAATAAAAATTTATTCAACATATTATATTAATTTAAAGTAAATAGCAGCAGTTTAACTATTTTTTTAACGCTGAGAGAAATTAAGAGAAAGCAACAACAACCACAACAACAACAACAATAATGCTACTCAGCTCTTCTTAAGTATTTGCGTCACTCCCGCATTCTACTCTTGCTTTTGTAAGCTACAGCAGCGATGTTCAACAGAGCTTTGTCGCTTTTTAGTTTCGCATTATCCCATTGGTAAAAAAAGCGTTTTACATTTGCTCAGTTTTACTTATCTTAATGACAACATATTCGGATAAAAAATATATTGTGCAAATCTACTCGAAAATAACTATCAATTGATATAAGTATTATGTGAATATGTTGAAGGTAACATAGAAAAAAAGGGAACACAAAATTTTTTGTTTGCGTATTAATATATAGCTTTCTTAGCTGCAGTCGTTGTCTTCTGAATCTTAATCAAAAATGTCTACTTAACTAACTTTAGTTCAAACTATGAATTTAAAGAAGCAACATTAATAACTGATGTCACTCCCCAAAACTCAAATGAAAACTTTAGACAAAGCTAAGCTAAAGCTAAGCTAAAGCTAAGCAACCAAATTTACTAAGGAAATAAGGTAAAAAATAAAACTGCTGGTTAGACTGCTAAACAGGCAACTGACGCGTGCTGGTTACAGCAAACAAGAGAACAGCTTGAATACTAAATACATACCTACATTCCGACATATTTATTTATTAATGTAAGTATATATAACAAATAATGTCATCAGCATAACTAATCATTAGTTTATGACAAGCCGAATGCAACACTGCGATGCATGCAGCAGGACATAAATAAAAACAACAGTCTTAAGTATCCTTTGGCTGTTGTTGGCGATACAAAAACTAAAAATACTTCAAAAGAAGGTGTAACAATGAGCCATTGTTTGACAGTGCATAGGGTGGACGACGCACAGATAACCACTCAACGTTGGTAAATGAAGGTGTCATTGTTGTGAACTAGTAACAAGCTTGGTAAACGAACTACCGACTAAAGACTGCTGAGGACTGCTGACTTCAAAGAACGTTATGTTGCTTTTATGTTCGTTATATTTAGTTATAGTTGTGGAACGACTTGTGCGCTATTTTAAGGTGGTGCAACTAATTGAGACGCTAATGGAAAGAAAACGCACAAAAGCGAAATTAATCTAGTTAGGAACAAACTTTGGCGGTAGCGGGCTATTGTTGGCGTGCCTTATCTGCGATCATAACCTTACTGAAAAAACAACCCATTTAAGCCATTTTGGAGTCTAGTACAGCTCCTCAATGCCATTAAGTTTTATGGTATTTCCGCATAAGTCATTCAGGGAAAACTATTTGTACCTTCTTCAAAACAGTAGCCATCTTTACAAAACTTATATTTTGACGGACAAGCACGAAAACTCAATCGGAAGACTATTCAAAATACCATTGAAAATAAATTAATAGCAATTAATTAAGAGATTTTTATCAAAAATTCAGAAAACATATGCAGTCAAAAGTCAATCAAACTCTATTAAGTGCGACCGATCGACCAGATAAGCTAAGGAGAATACCCATAATGGTTAGAAAAAAAAGAAAGAGAAAGATCTAGATAGTGTTTTGAGACAAGTTGAAAAGCAGAAATCAATTATGTTAATTAATTATATAGAAGCTATTAAGCAGCGATTCCATCAAATTAAGTTGGCAGGCAGCTTCAATAGAAATCCAAGACTCCAAACAAGATTCGAGTTAAGCCACAAGAACAACAAAAAGAAAGATCCATAGGTAACGAGCTCAGAAGAAGAGCACACACGCACACAATCTCAGAATAAAAATAAGGCGAAAAAAGAAGACAGCAGAGCGTGCATGAAATCTTATTTAAAGGAGATCATCATTAACAACAACAACAACAATAACAACAACAACAACGACAACAAAAGTGCTACAAACCGATTCACACGCCGAGCTATGTCGGAGCCCGTTTAAAGAAGCAGTGATCTGAAGAACATGATGACATGTTGTGGTTGTTTTTTTTTTTTTGTGAGTGAATCTCTTCGAACTATGCCGGGAACAATGTGTCAGAAGTAAATGCGAAGAATGTTAAAAGACTTAATTTTGGAGGCATGGTATGTGTGTCCAGGGATTTAAAAAGAATTCACAAAAAAACAAAAAAAAAAAGCCGAAATAAATAAATATTAAGAAAAAGCTTTATTTCAATGAATCTTACTTGGCTATGGGATCGTCAAGAATTCTTTATATTATGAAAAGATGATACTCAAATAAATATATTGGGTGTTTTATATCAACCAAGTTTTTTTTTTTTAAACGAATTCCTTGGGAGTCAGTCAATGGGATTTATTATGGATTTATTGGACGTTAATTCCTTGCTCCAGGCGTGACTAGCGCCCTTTTATATGAATTTAAATATTGATCACATTGCAATATTGGAACTCATATCACCAATTGTAAGTTGTAAAGTTGATAATCGACCACACAAATTATAGCTGAAAGCTTTCATAGCTAGCACGATACAGAGAAGTGACGGCGGAACAGAAAAATTAATCCAATTGAAAAAACTTTCTGTGTCTGGTGGAGGATTCGAACCTCGCTGCTCGAAAATTTGCATCGAGTGGTTCACGCTCTTTCTTATTAAAATTTGCATATCCACTTTGACGCACATTCGTTACACAGTTTTTCCAGGGGCGCCGGAAGCGGGGGGAAGGGCGGCAGTCACCCCCTCGGTAAAAAACTTTCACAAAAATGTTTTTAAATACAAATGTTTTTATACAACAGATTAAATTTTTTCAATTCTAAGTTTAATTTAATTTTAACTACAATACAACTTTAAATTTCTCCTCACATCGAATTTTTGTAATCAGCGGTGAAGCATTAAGCTCTAAAATCACAATTTTAATAAAATCTCATTCGATATAAGAATTGTTTAACGAAGTTGTTAAATTTATTGCTTTGATATTGACGTATCAGCATCTGCAGCTAGTTCTGAACGTTCTTTTAGTGCCCTTCGCCGCCTTAAAACATATCTTCGATCAACTATGACGTAGAAACGCCTCACGCATGCGGCACATCTTCATATCCACAAGGAAAAAACGGAAGAATAAAGCTTATTAGACATTATGCGAGAATTTATTTCTTGAAAAAATAAAGTGGTTGTTTAAAAAGTTATAAATTTAACTACAAACTAATAACTTTTTCGTTTCATATCATATATGTAATGCTTCTATATTGGAAGCAACCTACATTTTCTATGAATTTCAACTACGAAATTAAAGAGAGACAGCCTACATGAGATTTTTTTGTTTGTATTAGTATATTTGAATATTTGAAAATTACTACACACAAAAAAATGTCAAATTGTCCCAGAGGCGGTTCCCAGCAAAAAATTTCAATGCGCATTACTTGTATGCACATAAAGAGCGCTTCATTCTCCTTGTAAATAGTTCTGTGTGTATAGCGCTATGTTTGTAGAACTTTCTGTAGCGACAACGTAGCACTTGAAAAAAGTATTAGTTTAATGTCAAAAAAAATAATTTCAAAAACGGAAAAAATCATCAAAACATCCCAAGTAAATTAATTGAAAACTTTAAGTCAGGCTTTCCATTCGAAAATTTAATATTTTAAGTTGAAATGAAAAGTATGTTACATACATGCTACATATAAGCTTTGTAAACTATGTTACTAAAGCTTCTGTTTTTCTTACTTTAAATAAATAAAATGCATAAAAATCCATAAATTTTTATATTAACAACAATGAGAACAAAGCGCACGGTTCTCGACACATTTTTAAATCAAATAAAAGGAGAACAAAGCACTCGGCTAGCGCTACAATTTCATATTTGCTAGAGCGAAAGCCGAGCGCATGCATCTAATGACATGCCTATGTTAAAAAATGCGCTATACGCAAGGAGAATGGAGCGCTCAACTGTTTTTTTGAAGCGCTGCAGATGCGCTCGGCTCCCTGCTGGGTTGTTATGAAAAATGTTTGCACCAAATTTAAAACAAAACAAATCATATTTGTTCTGCATAACTCACAGGTACGCATCATTAGAAAACAATTATATCAACAACGCGTGAAACATGATTAAATTTCAACAAGAAATATTGAAGCTAGCAAGATTTTATCCATTAAAATTCGAACAACAAAACTTTCAACTAATATTTTTGACAATTGAATCACCGCTCCTGAGTTTTTTAATTTCAAATTTAATTTCGGGTACATTCGTTCATATATTTTCTCGCTCATATTACAATATATCTGTACTCTAATGTTGGCGAATGTACCTTGAGTGTACTGCCAATATAGAAGTATTACATATATGTTTCATATTGAATTTAAATGTTTTGTTTGTTTTTACATGCTTTTATCGAACTTATTTTTACATCAATCTTTTCCTTGTATTTTATTGATATGTTTTTTTCATCTTTAATGTAATAAAAAATGTTCTGCCCCCCCAGTTGAACTCCCCACCCAGTTGAAACGAGCTTCTGGCGCCTTTGAGTTTTGCTTATGCTTAGTAAACACATCTTTTCTTCGCAAATTTCTGTTTCTTCGCGATTATTTTTCATCATCTCAATAGATGATTAAATTTAAGCAAACTTCGGAAAATCAAAACAACAACAATTACACTGAAGTTTTCGTAAATTTCAGTGTTTCGGAAATTTCAGCATTGAAATTAATACCCTTTCTGTTTCGGAGGTGTCTCAAGCGGAATAGGATAAATGTTATACAAATGGTTCGAACACATGCTAAAATATACCTTCTGTTCAAAATTGAACCAAACTGTACGAATGAAGCAACAACAGTTTTCACAAACCTAATGATTTTTTGTTTTTGAAGGCTGGTAATGTTATGTTATAGGCTTGGGCGTTAATTGTGAGCACGATCTGCTACGTAGTTTCTTTCTTATTGCTTTGTAAACAAGTTCACCTCGAGTCTGCCCTGCGAATTTCATAATTAAAAAAAAAGTTGAGTAAAGAGTGTGTTTGAAATTGTGTTTTACCAACGGAATTTCTTGTCAGGATGTATTAAAAATGTCGCAATAAACCTATGGGAAGTCTGCTCATCTATTCTGCAGACTATGGGAAGTCTGCTCAATCACGTACGCCGGCATTTGAGTGGTACAAATGGTTTAAAGAGGGTCGTACCTCAGTTGACAACTGTTCTGTAGGCCAAACAAATGAACTAAAGTATAAACTTGCCTCTCCCTTCTCGTCCAATAAAATCAATAACCGATGAAATTGTTCGCGAAAATCATCTTGTAATATATAACTGCTGAGCTTGACAATCAACTGGATCGTCGCGCACCAATTTACCTGATGTTTAAGGCATGCTTTTGGTTGCAGCGCGACTTGTGCCAAAATTGCTGAATTTCCTTCAAAAAGAGTTTCGCAAAAATGTCGCCCAGGATATGCTTTTAATGGACGATACGGACGAGTCCTAATTTTTTCCAATTGGAAAAATATTCCACTTTTGCCGTCAGAAATAACTAAACAATAAATTCGGTTTTGAACTCGAGTTTTCATGGTCTTTTGAATGGTAATTTTATACGTTGTCCTTTGCACCATTATTAAAAAAATAACTTGACAAATTTGAAAACAAAAGTTTTCATCTAGGCAAACAAAAAATCTTGCTTATTACTCCAAATTGAGTTTAAAAGGAGGACTAGTCTATTTGAAGAGTTGTGTTTATTGCCCCAAATGATTATGATTCAAGCTCTGATTCAAGCTTGAACTATTGGGTATTGATGATGTTAGTAAAGTATAGACAAAGAATATTTGAAAAAAAAGAAACATGTGAAAAATAAGAGAATACTTTTGAATTACTTTGTAGCTGCCTTACTAAAACTAAAACTAAAATATATCTGATGAAAAACTGCTTATTATATTTTTCAAAAGGATAGCTTTTCTGTGATCTTTCCAAGGCAGTGTTTATATAACACTCCTCCGCATAAGCTGTTGGTTATTTTTTTTTCTTTTTTTGTTATAATTACTATTTGATGGTGTTGCAAGCAAAGCCTTACAATTATAAATGTGTTTGTCAAATGATGGCGTGTGTGCGTTTAAAACAGCTGCGGTAAAAACATCTATCTATCTGAATGTCCTGGCTGTTTGTACATCCTTATATGCGAACGTATTATTATTTTACTTATGTTGACATATTTTGTCATTTATATACAACAACATGCGGTTGGGTTTCTTAGGGGTCGTTTTTAATAAGGGTGACTTGCGGTCTACTTTGTTGTTGCTTCTGGATAGAATCAAAAGCCATTTTGTCTTTATTAATGCAGTTGTAGAAATTGTTATGACAAAGGATCAATTCCGGTTCAAGTATTTAAAAACTGTTTGTCGGCCTTTAATAAGATTATCAGAAAATAAAAAAACAAATTAACAGACAAATGAAACACGATTTTTTTTTATCCTGAAGCCAGCAATGCACTTTATGTACGATATAATATATCCGAATGAAAGAAGGGATGAAATAACAAAAAAATCAGAATTTTATGTAAAGATCATTACTGCAATAATACTAGACCAATAACACTATGAATCAAATTCGGGGTTATCGTTTCGGGGGTAACCAAACCAATTTCAAGCGATAATATTTGACATCAGTAACATAAGCCCCATTCCCATTTTGCTCCAATAGGTAAATTTTTTTTTTTTTTGTTTTATGTGTTCTATATATTTTTAAGAAAAAACAGAAGTTATAACGGTTTTCGTTAACCTATGTCTAAGCTCCATACATCAAATAAAAAACTTTAAACGCGATTTCCTCGAAACTAGTTTTTTTAAAACGGTTCGATAGATAACTCGAAATCTACATATTGGTTCAATTTCAATGATTTTTTTTGCATTTTTTTCGTTATTTTGTTCTTTAAGCATCCCCCCTTAAATTCAAGTATCTATTTTTTTTTTGTTTTTTTATATAAACAAAAAAGCACGCGAAAATGTATCTATTTTACGAACTTTTTACTTCAACTTCCGCCATAATTAAAACAAAAACCGTGGGGGTCTTGCGTAGGGGGGATGCTTAATATAAGGTCTATGCTTTAAAATGTTATTTGATTGTTTTGTTTCCGATACATGGGAAAGGCCATATCCATCGAACCGTTTTGGATGTCTTTTTTTCAATGCCATTTTCATAAAATGCCCTTTATATAAAAGCCAGAACTGTATTTACAAAAAAAAAAACATTTTCATAAAGTATTTTTTATGTACAACTAGCTGACCCGGCAAACGTTGTTTTGCCCAAACTTAATATTCGATGTTTCTACTTTTTCAATAGATGACGGTGTAGTTTGAAAGACAAACACAATTACCAATTTTTAGTCTATTATGACCAAAACCGTTTGAATTATAGCATTATCATATATTTGTGGGTGGTAAAACATATTTTTAGTACAGTTTCCGACAGCTAGCAAACAAAATAAATTAGAATAATAATTTTAAAATTTATTTATAATACCAAATTTTAGTAAAAGGGGGTGTGGCAACCCATTTTTAGTACAGTTGCCGACAGTGAGCATACAAACTAAATTATCAAATTTTAGTCTAATACCACCAAAACCTTCCGATATATAGAATTTTTATTAATTTGTGGGCGGTGAAAGGAGGTGTGGCAACCTATTTTTAGTACAGTTTTCGACAGCAATCAAACAAAATTAATTACCAAATTTAAGTATAATACCACCAAAATCTTCCGATATATACACTGAAAAAAAAATGTTTTAAAATTGACGACAATTGTTATTAATTTGACGATATTTGTGTTTAAAAAATAGCTTGCAACAAATTTCGTCAAAGTAAGAGCAAATGTATTTAAAAATTTTGAAAAACATATGAAAAAAAAGTCAAATTAACAACATATTTTGTGAACACATTTTGTTTACTTTTAAGCTAACTTTTTTTTTCAGTGTAGAATTTTTATTGATTTGTGGGCGGTAAAAGGGAGGTGTGGCAACCCAGTTTTAGTAAAGTTTCCGACAGTGAGCATACAAACAAAATTACCAAATTGTAGTCTAATACGACCAAAACTGTCGGAAATATAGTATTTTTATTGATTTGTGGGTGGTAACAGAGGGTGTGGCAAATTTTTTCTACATAGTGTCCTTCCTTGGGCCAATAAGAATCCATCAAGCTAAAAATTGTAAAAATTGAACGACCTCTTCTTGAGTTATGCGCGTACACACGGACGTCAGTCATTTTTGTATATAAGAACTAGCAAATACCCGCTGCTTCGCCGGCGATAAAAATATAAAATATCATTCAAATTTAACAGCCGTATTCATATTGAAGTGGGAAGAGTGTTAATAATGGTTTGTGTATTAGATAAATTCAGTGACTTGTTATTAATTTGTCGCAATTTCGTCAACATTTTGATATTTAAAAATCAAAAGTTTTTCTAAGCCCTCTGCACTGAAAAAATTGTCATTTTATTTTTTTTTTTTTTTTTTATAAATATTTTGAAATCTTTGACAAATTTTCTTGTTTTTATTTTCTTTTTTTGGAAATTTTTTATATATTTTAAATTTTTTGACATATTATTCCAAATGTTTGAAATATTTTGAATAATTTTAATTATTTTTGACAATATTTGTGCTCAAATGATAGCAAATAATTATGATAAATTATAAAAATTAAAAACAAAAAGAAGAGTTGGCTGTGTCGTGGACACACCCGTAGATTTTGACGTGACGAAGTTTCTTGTTTGTTGTTAGTGTTGGTGTTGTTTTTGTTGTTGTTGTTGTTGTTGTTGTTGTTGATGCTGATGTTGATGTTGATGTTGATGTTGATGTTGATGTTGATGTTGATGTTGATGTAGATGTAGATGTTGATGATGATGTTGATGTTGATGTTGATGTTGATGTTGATGTTGATGTTGATGTTGATGTTGATGTTGATGTTGATGTTGATGTTGATGTTGATGTTGATGTTGATGTTGATGTTGATGTTGATGTTGATGTTGATGTTGATGTTGATGTTGATGTTGATGTTGATGTTGATGTTGATGTTGATGTTGGTGTTGGTGTTGGTGTTGGTGTTGGTGTTGGTGTTGATGTTGATGTTGATGTTGATGTTGATGTTGAAGTTGATGTTGATGTTGATGTTAATGTTGATGTTGATGTTCATGTTGATGTTGATGTTGATGTTGATGTTGGTGTTGATGTTGATGTTGATGTTGACGTTGATGTTAATGGTTATGTTGCTGTTGATATTGATGTTGATGTTAATGGTTATGTTGATGTTGATGTTGATGTTGATGTTGGTGTTGGTGTTGGTGTTGGTGTTGGTGTTGGTGTTGGTGTTGGTGTTGGTGTTGGTGTTGGTGTTGGTGTTGATGTTGGTGTTGGTGTTGGTGTTGGTGTTGGTGTTGGTGTTGATGTTGGTGTTGGTGTTGGTGTTGGTGTTGGTGTTGGTGTTGGTGTTGGTGTTGGTGTTGCTGTTGGTGTTGGTGTTGGTGTTGGTGTTGGTGTTGGTGTTGGTGTTGGTGTTGGTGTTGGTGTTGGTGTTGGTGTTGGTGTTGGTGTTGGTGTTGGTGTTGGTGTTGGTGTTGGTGTTGGTGTTGGTGTTGGTCTTGGTGTTGGTGTTGGTGTTGGTGTTGCTATTGGTGTTGGTGTTGGTGTTGCTGTTGGTGTTGGTGTTGGTGTTGGTGTTGGTGTTGGTGTTGGTGTTGGTATTGGTGTTGGAGATGTTGTTGGATTTGGAGTTGGTGCTTTTCGTTTAGCTTTTTGTTTTTGCTTCCCCATTGGTTGAGCTCTAATTTCAATTAATCCAGCAAAAGTGATGCATATGCGTCACATTAGGCGGTTCCCTGGGGGTTTTTGACACGCCGTAAAATTTTTTTTTATTTTTGTCATATGCCCGAAGACCTCACCTTTGTTTTCGTTCCTTAAAATTTACCGTTGCACCAGTAGTCACAGAGTTAAAAATCCATGCAACGTTTTTTCATGGCTGTAGCATTTTTACTACATTATGTGATTGCATCCCTGAAATCATGACAACAAAATTTTTTTTGTAATTTAGTTGTGAAGCGTAATAACACATCCCTGCTGTCGTTAAACAAAATTTACTGTAGCACTCCTCCTGAGTGAGTAATAATTCCATGAAACGATATTACGTTTATGTTACATAAGCTGCTATATTCACGACCTGACGACGCCGGAATTTTTTTTTTATTTTTGTCGTAAAGCCATGTATAAAAACTTTATTTTCCTTTTTACACTTTTATCGTAGGTTATATACTCATTGAGTAAAAATTCAATGCAACGCCGCTGCATGAATGTTGCGTTATCGATCTTTGAGCGGCTCTCTCAGCGTCCTTATGATGTCAGAAATTTTTGACGTGACGAAGTTACGTTATACTGCTCTAGTTTCCAAAAAAGTTGAAAAATGAATTTTTTAAAAATTCATCTGCGTTTCATTGAATTGTTATTCGCTGGGTATAAGAGCTATGATTAAAAAAATAGTATAACCGTAAAGGTTAATTCTTTGGCTATATTAAAAAAATAAAAAAAAAATTTAATACGGCATAGGGACGTAGTGGGAGCTGCGTAAGCAAAGCAACTGAAAATTTGTTACATGGAATTATGACTCGCTGAGTATTAGCGCTAGGATTAAAAATACGATACGCCAATAAAGGCCTACTGGAAGCCCTCACAACAAAATTAAACAAAAAATTTCTGACATCATGGGGACGCTGAGAGAGCCGCTCAAAGATCGATAACGCAACATTCATGCAGCGGCGTTGCATTGAATTTTTACTCAATGAGTATATAACCTACGATAAAAGTTTAAAAAGGAAAATAAAGTTTTTATACATGGCTTTACGACAAAAATAAAAAAAAAATTCCGGCGTCGTCAGGTCGTGAATATAGCAGCTTATGTAACAGAAATGTAATATCGTTGCATGGAATTATTACTCACTCAGGAGGAGTGCTACAGTAAATTTTGTTTTACGACAGCAGGGATGTGTTATTACGCTTCACAACTAAATTACAAAAAAAATTTTGTTGTCATGATTTCAGGGATGCAATCACATAATGCAGTAAAAATGCTAAAGCCATGAAAAAACGTTGCATGGATTTTTAACTCTCTGACTACTGGTGCAACGGTAAATTTTAAGGAATGAAAACAAAGGTGAGGTCTTCGGGCATATGACAAAAATAAAAAAAAATTTGACGGCGTGTCAAAAACCCCCAGCGAACCGCCTAATGTGACGCATATGCATCACTTTTGCTGGATTAATTGAAATTAGAGCACAACAAATGGGGAAGCAAAAAAAAAGCTAAACGAAAAGCACCAACTCTAAATCCAACAACAACTCCATCACCAATACCAACATCAACACCAACACCAACACCAATACCAACACCAACACCAACACCAACAGCAACAGCAACACCAACACCAACACCAACACCAACACCAACACCAACACCAACACCAACACCAACACCAACACCAACACCAACACCAACACCAACACCAACACCAACACCAACACCAACACCAACACCAACACCAACACCAACACCAACACCAACACCAACACCAACACCAACACCAACACCAACACCAACACCAACACCAACACCAACACCAACACCAACACCAACACCAACACCAACACCAACACCAACACCAACACCAACACCAACACCAACACCAACACCAACACCAACACCAACACCAAAACCAACACCAACACCAACACCAACACCAACACCAACACCAACACCAACACCAACACCAACACCAACACCAACATCAACATCAACATCAACATCAACATAACCATTAACATCAACACCAATATCAACATCAACATAACCATTAACATCAACATCAACATCAACATCAACATCAACATTAACATCAACATCAACATCGACATCAACATCAACATCAATATCAATATTAACATAAACATCAATATCAACATCAACATCAACATAAACATAACCATTAACATCAACATCAACATCAACATCAACATTTACATTAACTCAACTTCAACATCAACATCAACATCAACATCAACATCAACATTAACATTAACTCAACTTCAACATCACCATCAACATCAACATAGACATAACCATTAACATCAACATCTACATCAACATCAACATCAACATCGACATCAACATCAACATCAACATCAATATTAACATCAACATTAACATCGACATCAACATCAACATCAACATCAACATCAACATTAACATGAACATCACCATCAACATCAACATAATCATAACCATTAACATCAACATCAACATCAACACCAACATCAACATCAACATCAACATCAACATCAACATCAACATCAACATCAACATCAACAGCAACATCAACATCAACATCAACATCAACATCATCATCAACATCTACATCTACATCAACATCAACATCAACATCAACATCAACATCAACATCAACATCAACATCAACATCAACATCAACATCAACATCAACATCAACATCAACATCAACATCAACATCAACATCAACATCAACATCAACATCAACATCAACATCAACATCAACATCAACATCAACATCAACATCAACATCAACATCAACATCAACATCAACATCAACATCAACATCAACATCAACATCAACATCAACATCAACATCAACATCAACATCAACATCAATATCAACATCAACATCAACATCAACATCAACATCAACATCAACATCAACATCAACATCAACATCAACATCAACATCAACATCAACATCAACATCAACATCAACATCAACATCAACATCAACATCAACATCAACGTCAACATCAACATCAACATCAACAACAACAACAACAACAACAACAAAAACAACACCAACACTAACAACAAACAAGAATCTTCGTCACGTCAAAATCTACGGGTGTGTCCACGACACAGCCAACTCTTCTTTTTTTGTCTAATTTTGTTGTGAGGGCTTTCAATAGGCCTTTATTGGCGTATCGTATTTTTAATCCTAGCACTAATACTCAGCGAGTAATAATTCCATGTAACAAATTTTCAGTTGCGTTGCTTACGCAGCTCCCACTACGTCCCTATGCCGTATTAAATTCTTTTTTTGTTTTTTTAATATAGCCAAAGAATTAACCTTTACGGTCATACTATTTTGTTAATCATAGCTCTTATACCCAGCGAGTAACAATTCAATGAAACGCAGATGAATTTTTAAAAAATTCATTTTTTAACTTTTTTGGAAACTAGAGCAGTATAACGTAACTTCGTCACGTCAAAAAAAAAAATTAAAAATTTCAACCATTTTTCTGAAAGGTATTTTTATTTTATTGAAAAATCAATAAATCAAGGCTTCTCTTGTTATTTTTTTTTATTGAAAAATCAATAAATTAAAGAAAGCTTCTCTTTTCAAAAGGCGTTTGTGTTCAATTCTAGAATGAACTACGTGTAGGGGTGCTCACAATTTGATTGAAGTATCGTGTTAAAGTTAATATATATTTACTTTAGAAGGGATCTGTGAATACCCTATATATAAAAATCTCGTTTATACGTAAAAATATCAGCTCTGAGGTAAGAAAAATATATGACGGCCTTAGGGAATTTTTGTCGATGCTTTTATAAAAGTGGCAGTATTTTTACATTCAAAAAGGTGGCAGCATTGGTACCGCACACAATACATGTTGCTGTCTTTTTTTTTCCTTTTTGTGGATCTTCCCACCGGGAAAAAAGGAAAAATTGTGTATGAAAAAAGAATCAAACCTCTTCTTCAATATAGATTCTAAAATTGATTATTTTTAACACCCCACCGGGAAAAAATAAGCGATTGTATATGAAAAAAGAATCAATTCTTTTCCCCAGTATAGATTCTAGAATTGATTATTTTTAACATGCTGATGTCCTACAAAAAATAGTACATTCTTTTCTCGCTTCAAGTGGAATCGCTACAGAAATTTATTCTTTTATTCACTTTTTAAATGGATTCTTTTCATATATGTAATACTTTTATATTGGAAGCAACCTAAATTTTCAATGAACTTCAACTACGAAATCAAAGAGAGATAGCCTATGTTTACACGTCAGTCAAATGATTGAATCAGTCAAAATTTGTTGTTGCTTTCCTATGTAAAAAAAAAAATGAACTTTATCCCAGAGCGAAAATGAACTCCAAATTCTTCTCTCGTCAGTCAAAATTTTGATTGAGCTCTAGACCTGTATCAATCAGTCAAATGGTTGCATTATTTGAATTGTTTGTTGTTTAGTAGGAAATTATGTCAAGAAAAGTAGTTAATTAGTAGTTTTTTGGTAACAAATGTAGTTTTTTGAAGAGAAAAGGATGTAATCTGTAACCCTTGCGAACAAAATGAAATGCAACACAACTTTTCTATTAAAAAATTTAAAATCGGGTTTTGTTTATTGTGTTACGTTTACTTTCTGTTTACAGCACGATACGATTTCACAAAATAGTAGGTAGCAGAAAAGTAACAAATGGCGTCGTCAGAGCATCAATCAAAAGATCGTGTGTGAGCAGGCGTCAGTCAAAATTTTCAGAGAGAGTAAAAGAGAGTAAAAAATCGTGATGAACTTCAGTCATTTGACTGACGTGTGAACATAGCCATAGCCTACATAAGATTTTGTTGTTTGTATTAGTATATTTGAATATACTACTACTATACGTCAGCGGGGCGGTTGTTAAGAAAAATGTCTACCCAAACATAAAACAAAACAAAGCATACATATTTGTTTTGCATAAATCATAGGTACGCACCATTATAAAACAATTATAAGACCAACGCGTGAAATATGATAAAAATTTAAAAAGAAAAATTCACGCAAACAAAATTTAAATCATAAAAATTGAAACAACAGAAATTTTAAATGAAATTTTTGACAATGAAAGCACCGCTCCTGAGTTTTTTTGTTATAAAATTAAATTTCGAGTACATAAAAAAAAAACCAAAAATAAATAAATAACTGGTCATTGTAGCCATTGAAAGGACTTTGACCTAGCTTCTTATGATCAATTGTGTTGTGCGTGTTATTAAGTTTGTACACAATTGACCGAGAACCGGACCTACATGTTTAACGCCGACTCCGAACGGTGATGAACGGAATGTTCTTATTCTCAATTAGCTTTACATGGCATTTTGATTACTCTCTGAGGTTTGCCATTGTCTGCAGAGAGGTGGCGGCCGTACAGAAAAATCATTTTAATTCAAATAATTTTTTGTCGCTGCTGGGATTCGAACCCGAGTATCCAGGTTCGTTGACATAGAGGCCACGGACTTTTAGCCAACTACGCCACGGACGCCACAATTTCGGGTACATTCACAGTACAGTGTACTGCCAATATAGAAGTATGACATATATGATTATTTTAAATAAAATGTATTAACTTTCGGATATAAGAAAACAAATCAAAACAGACTGATGCTTTTCTCACTTATTCCAGAATTTGTTTTAGAATCAGTTCGTTTTTCACTTATCAAAAAAGCAAGCAAGGAATCTAAAAACATTTTATATATTAGAAATAATTATATGGGTTGTAATCGATTATGGCTGGAATAAAAACGAATCAGTAAACTTTTGCTTGATAGATTCCAATTCATAGGTTTTGTTATAAATGTATATGTTCTTTGGAATATATTCTAAAATGTAAGCAAAAGAATTCATTCTATTTACGATTTTTGTTTCTAGAATCCATTTTCATTTTGCCGGTGGGACGCTGACGTCCTACAAATAGTAGTACATTCTTTTCTCGCTTCCATATGAATAGCTACAGAAATCGATTCTTTTATTCACTTTTTAAATGCATTCTTTTAAATAAAAAGTATTCATTTTCGGAAATGAGAAAACAAATCAAAACAGACTGATGCTTTTCTCACTTCTGCCAAAATTTGTTTGGTTGATATATTCGTTGATATATTGGTTGATATAAACTTTTGATTGATATATTCCAATTCATATGTTTTGCTTTAATTTATATATTCTTTGGAATACGTTAAAAAATGTAAGCAAAAGAATCTATTGATTTTGTTTTTTTTTATCAAATCTCATTTTCCCGCTGGGTTGTTGACTTTTATATATGATGCTCAAAAAGAGTTTGAAAGTAGAGCTTTTGTCTCACAGCGATTTTGACATATTGTTCTATCTCATATATTCGCTAACATTAGAGTGCTGAATATTGTTATATGAGCGAGAAAATATATAGAGGAAATTAAATTTCAAAATAAAAATACTCAGGAGCGGTGCTTTCATTGTCAATAATTTAAGTTGAAATTTTTGTTGTTTGAATTTTTTGATTAAAATTTAGTTTGTTTAAATTTAATCATATTTCAGGCGTTATTATAATTGTTTTATAATGGTACGTACTGTGATTTAGGCAAAACATATATGATTTGTGGTAAACGTTTTTATAACAACCGGCCCTGTGACGATTTGACATTTTTTTTTGTGTGAAGTAATTTTCATATATTCAAATATACTAATACAACAAAAACATCTTATGTTGTTATGGCTGTCTCTCTTCGATTTCAGAATTGGAATACAGAAGTATTACATATACATATGTTCTACCTTATTAGCTTTGGGCACAACCTTTTTTGAGATGCACAGAGCTTTAATGAGAAAATTTTTTCTCTCTGAGAATAAGAATAAAGAAATTGTATGGTTATTCTCTTTGAATTTTATTCAATTATTTAAATAATAGTTATTAAATTTATATATCCCATGTCCCAACTGGGCACCATAGCTATCCTAGAGAAAAAGAATTTTTGAAATGGCGCTTGCCATTCTGAAGCTTTTCGCAGCCGAACATACGTGAGTACCCTTTTATATAATAGTATAGATAACCTGTATAAATTTAAAAAAAAATAGTAGCTTCTTATATCTAAAAAAATTTTTTGAAAAAGCAAATGATCCTCATGATTATAACAAATAAAACAGAAATGTTTTGTGCAATATTAAAATTATTTCTTTTTTAATCCAAAACTTTAAGCGTTAATCCCACCCACAACATCAATTTCTGCAAAATATTTTCAAAGACTTAACATTTTGCCGATTCAGATTAAATATTTTGCAGCTTAAAATTGTTTAGATCATCATTTTTTTTTTTTTAGTCATAACGATCAAAGTTAGACCGTCGGAAACTTCGCTCAAAATCAAAGTGCGCTGCGGTTCTCCAAACTCACTTTCAACCACAAATTGCGTTATCCAGAAGCTCGAAAGCATAATCAAAAACTAATTTTAATCCTGTTTCGCCGTTGATGAGGGATCAGATTAATGCACTGAGTTAGCGTGAATGGAGTAGAGTCAAAAGCAAAGAAGAGAACTGAATATTAAAGCCCAGCTTTTTAGCGGTAGGTCCTCAAGAATGTTGTCTAAATGGATGGCTTTTATGAGGCATCAACGTTGTTGTTGTTGTCCGTTTGCGGCTTAAGACGATGACTCAAGTTGAAAAATTTCCAAAACACGTATTCAAATACAACAACAACACCATAAACAACAACAACAACAACAACAACAACAACAACAACAACAACAACAACAACAACAACAACAACAACTGTATATTCAATATACTTCATTGTGAAGTTGTTAGCAACGAAATTGATGGGATCGAGCAGGTTATAAAAATTCAAAAATTAATAAGAAGAAGCTGCGACCGACAAAGGGCGATCAAAGCATCAAACCCAGCGAGTTGAACTGCTACACGCAATAGAGTTGGGCGCTAATTAGTATGATGGGTATATAAATTTTGAGATTGCATAAATTTGTTATTTTTTTATAAATTTTAGTAAAGGCTACTATAAAAAACAGAAGATATAAATATATGCTTAAACTACGTCCTTTTTGAATGTTGATCTGTTTTTGCACATACTCGTATATTGCGGCGAAGTCGTTAGACTAACATGAATACATAAATTTCTTTACACTCGAAGCGATTGTATAAATATCCTTAAATTTTTTTTTTTAGTATAATAGCACAGTCTTTTCCCAAATTTATTTTTTCAATAGTCCTCTTAAACGCAAAAAAAAATGTCTTTTATTTTCTTTAAACAAACCAATTCTCTTCGGGGCTTAAGACAAAGAGTTGCGAACATTCACAGGAACTACAGTCATGTTCACAAAACTGGCACACTTTTGAATTATATAATAACACATCCGTTTTTTCACATTTTTGCAAACGATTGCAAAAAAGAAACAAAAACTTTAACTTTTCTCCTTATCTAACGTGTGGTTACTGAAAATTTGCACTTATGGCCAACTCCAAGGGATTGCTTCATTGGCAATCAATGAACTTTTCTTACTCTCTTTCACATTCCGATTGTTGGTAGCTCACACGACACTCCAATCATAATTTGACATTTCTTTGAAAATTTAATTCGCATGTAATGGCATGTACAGCAATCCCCGCTGTCTCTCAGAGTTTTTGACAGTTTCACATTGAAAGTAACAACAACATGATTAGATTGCTTGATTTGCAATCACCGTGTTAATTGACGTATTTTTTTCGGACATATACTTAAACTGCGGCAATAATTGCGCGTGCATGGGAAAACATATGAACAGGGCCGGCCCGAGAATTTGTGGCACCCTAGGCCCTAAGAGTAAGAAACCTCTTTTTAATTTGATTTAAGTACATATCTATATTAATAAAAATCATTTTCTGTTTGTTTGACTACAATACAAATCATAACGGCTGAACGGATTTAACTCAAATTCGGCTCACATATTACTTGAATCCTAACTTAGGTTATGGTATACTAAGTTTTGACCAACCCTCTTCCGCCCCTTTACAAGTAACGCAAATCTCACTACTAGCGTATTTTTTCAGCGAAAATGCTCAACTTATTAATTTTAAGAAAATCCTGTTATTTTGACACCAAAAACGTTCACATATCTTTAAAATTGCACAAACTTCTGGTACAACGTCTTTTTCTAATAAAATCGTTTCCTTAGAATAACAAAAAAAACTATCAGAAATTCGTACATTTTACTTGCGATCCAAATAAATCCGTTGTTTTTTAATACATTTCATTCAAATTTTTTTCGTTGATATACTCAATTCAAGCACTTAATAAAAACAATTTAAAGGATACCGTTATCTTAGCGAATATATTTTAATATGTCTTTCAACAAAAGTCCAAAATATTGACTTTTTACTTAAAAAATGACACAAAAGTTGTTTTTTTTGTTAAAATAATAAAAACTCAAAATTGCATTTTCCACTACCTTTTACATGACATAGCGTTTAATAGCAAAAATACTTCCAATTTTACAAAAAAATTTAATAACTGTTTCTGTCATCAAAAAACACGACCCTACCCCAGTGATTTTTTAGAGAAATTAAATTTTTCAAAAGTTGTTTTTATTCTTTTTATATAATAGTTAAGCTCAAAGAATAATTTATGTGAAAAAATTATACCAATATCTCTTTCCGATCAAAAGTTATCGCAATAAATATATTTTTAGACACAAACCAAGCTGTTTTTCAAATCGTTTGTAAAATTAAAAATTTTATTTTAACTTACACCAAAAATTTTTTCCGAGCTTTACTGGCTGCAAAATTGTTGATGAAATCATCCAGTTCCAATTTCCTTACTATATCGCGTTCGATGGAAGGGGTAGCTAAACCATCAAAACAATCTTGGAGCATTGTTAATTTATTTTAATACGACCTTTTCATTCAATTTCATTGAGAATTGTTTAATGAGCTTAAGGCCAAGTAATTTATTGAAGAAAACAACTAACAACAACAACGACTCTGTATAGAGCAAATCATACAGCAGACTAGACAGACTGTTTCGTTGGACGCTACTTCAACTCCAACATAAATAAATTGGCATTTCAGCCCTTGAAATGACTTTAACCGAGCTTCTTAAGATCAAATTGTGTTGTGTGTGTTATGAAATGCTTGTACACAATTGATCAAGAACTGAACCGACATGTTTTATGCCAACTCAACACGGCTCATGTTCTCAAGAAGCTTTTTATGGCATGGTTAATTCTCTGAGGTTTAACATTGTCTGCAAAGAGGTGGCGACCGATCAGAAAATATTTTATTAAAAAAAAAAATTTGCCGCGAGTGGGAATCAATCTCGCGCTCCAGGCATGCAAGCTACACACTCAACACGCATGCCACGGCCGCCATATATGTTTCCATATATATTGATTGATCTATTTTTTTTTTAAATATGTAAGGCGCCCTCATCTGTATGCGCCCCGAGCCCTGGCCTTACTGGCTCGGCTCTAGGGCAGGCCCTGCATATGAAACACTTTTCATACAATAAACTCTCTGCTGTATTGGCATAAAAAACAAACAGGAGCACTATCGCGCTCTTCGCATTTTTGGTGTAATATAAAAAGAGCACGCTAGCGCTCCTCAGCAGTCAAACGGTTAAACAAAAACTTTATTTTTACTCAATTTAAATAAACCATTGTATACTGTACACTAATGGAAATAACGCATATTAACATTATCCACGCCTGTGTATAAATTTTGTTTAAATATTTACGTGGTTAAATCAAATATTTTCCCTACAACTCGTTTTTTTTCGTATTTAAATTTTATCTACCACACAGTGAAGCTTCTGACTTATTCGAAACAGCTGAAATAGCCGACTAGCAGCAACAACATCGCACTCTATTCCTGCAGTTTATGAATAGAGTTTTTAGAATTAAAACTCTTGCTTGACACTGAATACTCCCGGTTTGTTATGGTTCTCCCTTGGTTTTTGTAATGAAAATTATATAGCCTAGATGTTTAGCGATGGGTGAGATTTTGTGGGGATCTGAGTGGAGCTATATAATTTTCATTACAAAAACCAAACGAGAACTATAACAAACCATTAATACCATATTTATTTTAAATATATTGTTTTTTAATTTCAATATTTTTATTAAAATTTTCTCTAAATGCGATAGTTTTATTTTCAAATAGTAAATATTTTAAAGATATTTAAAAAAAATGCGTGTATAATTTTAATATATTTTTTATTAATTCTGTTGAAATACTTTAACATTTAATTTAAGTATTATTTATTTAATATAAAACTAACAATACACAGGCATAACTTAATAAAAAAGTACTTAAATAAATTTTAAATATTTACGTGCTCGATTTATGCAAATGCGTTATTGGTTGAAAAATTACCCCGTTTTTGGATAAATTAAATAGTTTTTGGATAAATTTAATATTTTTTTCTCTTAGTGTTCTATTGTATGTACTATACAATTAGTAAAAATTATTAGTTACTTTCAATAACTCCGCTGCGACGAATATGAACGATTCATCTGATGGTACTTCCTGCAAGACGTTGTACAACATTATTGTCGATTTTCTGCAAGCTATACTTAATTTAATTAATAAGTAGGTTCATATTTTGGGCATACCGGTTTTTTTTTGTCATACACTCTGCTTTTCAAAAAACTCCAAAAATCTTCAATTGGCCGCGCCTCGGGGGGTTAAGCGTTAAATAGGACTTGTCTTCTAGCACAAACTCGCAATTAGAGAATTTTCGAAAAAGTCTACCACACTTTGTTTTTGCTGCTGAAATTTGTTGGACAGATTGTTTTGGAATTATTTTTTCTTTCTGAACCGGATTTCCGTCTTCTCTTTAAGTATTTTTTTGACGTATGACTTCGATATGTTAAATTTTCTGGAAGCAGCGCGCTGTGAAACCTGGTCATTGTGGTCGAAAAATTCCTTTATAGACTTTTAACGACTTTCTGCAATTTTTATTTTTTTAACGACTTTCTGTCTTTTTGTTTTACATTTTTCTTTCTTTCTGCAGCCAGATTATTCTCAAAACGTTGGAAAATGGAATACACTGTTCTTTTTGATATACTTTCAGATCAAAATAGAATCTATTTCTGATCTGAAAATACTGCCAAGTTTAATACATTTTTTGTTAAAAACGAACATAGTTGGTAAATCTAAAGTATGCTGTTTTGTATTGATTTCTATTATTATCAAACAGCTGTTTCAAGACAGTGCACTGTGGTCTATAATGCGATTCTAGCGCGAATTAATTCAACATTCGTAAACCGCTTGACCGATTTTGATGAAATTTGGTGTGTGTATGCGGCTGGGTCTGTAGATGATCTAGGTCTAAAGTTTTGTTGCTGTGACGGTGTTTAAATGGATATTTGAGATTATAGCTCACAAAAGAATTGAGAAATTCTCATGATTCTTCCACTACAATATTACTTTTAATGCAAAAAAAATTTCAAAAATACAATATGAATAAAAATAAACAAAAAAAATCTTGTCACATTATTTCGCCCGAGTAAAACCGGGTAATATAGTGTGTAATAAAACTAAAACTTTTTACTTTTACTAAAAAAAATATAATATAAAATCACTTTTTTTTGACAAAATATACATATCAGCCATTCCATTTTGAACGTATCACTCATACGGGTTGACCACCTCCGATGTTGCTCAAACTTTCAGAATTTAATCTTCTCATGAATTAAAAACACTAATTTGAGTAAAAAAATTTTTACATTTTTTTTCTAGTTTTTACGTAACATTAAAATTTCGCCAAAATGGGAGAAAAAGTGAAATTGCCTTACTCTTGAAAAATCATATATTCAACAAAACTAATTCGATTTTCACGTTTGAGGTGTTTTCGAAAAGACAATAAATAGTTGTTTTTTATAAAAATATAAAAAAAAACAAAATTCATTTTTTAAGTTTCTCAACTTCAAGGTAAAATTTTGCAATTCATAATAATAGGGGTTTTCCCCAGTTTAAAAATTGAAAAAAAAAATTTTCATAACGTTCATTTACCTTTCTATCTGCCAAAAATCATGAGGGTGTTATTTTTCTTTCTATTTTAATAATTTATTTAATATTTTTTAAACGACCACCTACCATACTACTTCCATACAACCGTACTATGTACATTAGACTGTACCTAAAAAAAAAGTTCCCCGTATACCAACGAATATGACGCATTTTTGCAAGACAATTAAAAAAAATTTTTTTTTTGACCGAACGTAGGGGTCGCGCATTGACATATTTCTTCATATCTCTGGTGTTTACAGTCGGATTTTAAAGTTTGGTATATCAATGTTTTTGTCTCAAGGAGACCAATATGACATCTATAGTAGTCATTGACCTCAGGTGCACTGTTCTAGTTCTTACCCTCCAGATATTTTTTTTATTTTGGAGAAAAAATAATCAGGTTTTCCATTGTCTGCAGAGAGGTGGCGGCCGTACAGAAAAATTATTTTAATTCAAATAATTTTCTGTCGCTGCTGCGGTTCGAACCTGGGTCTCCAGGTTCTTTGACATAGCAGCCACGCACTTTAACCAACTACGCCACGGGCGCCACAGATAATGTGAATACAATTAGTATATATACCTTTTAGATTAATATTCATCAGTATACTTTAAAAAAGCAATGAATTTCTTTAATAAAAATACTTTATAATACAATTACAAAAGTGCATTATTTTAAGACGAGCAAGCACGTGGCGTAAGTGAACGGTACTAAGCAGTGTTGCCATCATGTAAAACATAATAATCAGTAAATTTCAGTTGCCTTTTGAATGGGCAACTTTCACCTAACAAATAAGCCCATTTTTAAGAAAAAATAAATATGTTGGTTTTTTATTTAATTCGTTAGTTTAGTCGTTATAAAGTTGAATTAAAGTTGTACCACTGAGATTTGATCTGATCCAGTGCCATGGGAATACAGCTTTGTAAAAGTTTAGAAATTTCATATAAATCGAAATTTGGTAGCACTGTTGGCGTTATGTTCAGTGTTCAAAGTTATGTTCAGTAGGAACTTGCATTGCATAAAGTTCTACCTTTATACCTTTTGCTTGCAGATTTCTTACAAGACAAAACCAATATTTGATGTCAATGATTGCGTAGATTTAAAGGAAGCGTCCACTTCTAACTGCGAAAGTGAAGCTGAATGCAACAGGTAGTTTTATTTTTATTGAAAAATTTATTAAAAAGTGTAAAATTTTATTTTATAGTGTTAATGTTCCTCCACAATCAAAGACTGAATTCAAAAGGAAGTTTTGTCCAGAATGGCTGCAAAACAAAAATCAGAATGCATTTTGTATTGTTTGCGAGAAATCGTTCGTGAACCGCTTGCCACACTTGCACATACATGCAAAGATTACTTTGCATTGCCAAAACAATGAAGAGAAAAAAAAATAGATCACGATGAATGCATTTATGAAACCCGAAAATACATTTTTAACCGACTTCAAAAAGGAGGAGGTTCTCAAGTTCGTTGGTTTGTCCGTTTTTTTTTTTTTTTTTTTTTAATGTATGTACGTCGATAACTCCTAAAGCTCTTTCCCGATTTCCGTAATTTTTTGTCAACAGATAGATACCATGAACGCGGAGGTCCTTTTTTAAAAAATTGGGCGATATTCGACAAAGGGGCGTGTCAATATAAGAAAAACACTGTATTTCAGTTAATATTGACACTAGTAGAGGTGGGTAACTCATTGCTGTGCTATGGCACTGTGCTGACTCTCTGCAGTGTGCCATGTGTGCTAGCACACTACATTGACTCACATAGTGAGTCACGATGAAGACCAACACCTTTGCGCTTAAAGTGTCTATTATGTATTGTGTGACACTCAGTAGTGAGCATGTGTGCTAATACACTACGTTGACACACATAGTGGCACACCCAGTAAAGTTGGTTTTTGTATCACTTTGGCTCACTTGCTATAATTGACAATATGCAATTTGTTTTATATCCTATCCGCATTGAGTGCAACAAGAACCGAACGCCAACTGTCAGTTTTCATTTACATCAGTGTTAACCCCGTACTACACACGCGTGTGAAGCAAACTTCGTCTTTTTACGTAAACACGAAAGAGTAAATGAGACAAATGCGGTTGCTGTGGTCGCAGCTGATTTGCATGTATTTCTTATGGGACGAATATTCGACTGCTTTTGCTTTTCGACTGTGAATTGCTTTTTTCGACTGTGACACAATTGTGCTAGCACAGTGTGCTGACTCCTAAGGGTGCACATGTGCTAGTGAGTCAGCACACCAAAAATTGTGCTATTACCCACCTCTAGACACTAGAGTACTGAAATGTACAGTAAAAATACTGGGGTAGGCACAATTATTACAAATTACGGTCAATAAAGTGGGCGTTATTTGACAAAGGGGTGTGGCAATATTGAAAAAACACTGTATCTCGAATAGTATTGACACTAGGGTACTGAAATTTAGTACAGGGGTAGACACAATTTTTAAAAATCACTGTAAATAAAGTGGGCGTTATGCGACAAATGGGTGTGGCAATATTAGAAACATACTATATATCGAATAATATTGACAGTAGGGTGCTGAAATTTAGTACATGGGTAGGTACAGTTACTACAAATTATGGCCAAATTACGTTATTCAACAAAGGGGCGTGTCAATATTATAAAAATACTATATCTTAGTTAATATTGACACTAGCGTACTAATATTTGGCATGCATGTAGGTGGGTAGGTAGAATCATTAAAAAAGTGAGCGGGATTGTACACAGGGTGTGGCACTTTAAGGAAAGTACTATATTACGCTTAATATTGATACTTGGAAACTGAAATTTGGCACACGGCTAGGTAGAATCATTATAAGGTACGGTAAATAAAGTGGGTGGGTTTAGAGAAAGGGCGTGGCACTAAAAGTTGTAAAGAAGCAGAAATAAAAAATACCCAACAAACATTCAGGAATTAACAAAACAAATTTTTTAAGAACATAGTTTCATGTTTGAAATTTTCCTCAAGAATTTTATTACATAAAATATTTAATATTCTCTAAAAAGGAAGAAATAAAAACTTTTTAACAAAACAAAAAACCGACTTCAAAATCACTACAAAGTACAAAATAATTTTAAATAACTTTTCCCATTCATTTCTTGGTCATATTTTAAAAGCTATTTATATGTTTTATAATATTGGAAATCTTATCATTTTCATTTTTTCTATTTTGTTTTATTATCATCAATATATTAATTGCTTTATGAACATAAAAGCTTTGAAGTCGGCGCTCATCTTTAACACACAATCATGATATTTTACCATCCGTGCACTATTTGGTGCCTTGGTGACACTGTAGTAATTTTCAAAGCTTTGTACACATTATAAAATTCTCACTAAACTGGTTTGGGTGAGCTTGTAAAGCTCATATTGAATATGACATAAGGTTTGTTCACGTACTTTACTTGTAAAAACTTGCAGGGAGAGAGTAAAAGAAGAATTGAGATAAAAATATTTACAAAGAGAAAAATAGCAGAAAAAGTACGTGAACAGAAAACTAGTAGAAACTTGCAAGTTAACAGCTGATCAAACGAATTGACATCATATGCTGTTTTTTCTGCTATAATAAATGGTTATAAATTATTGAAATCATTCCTTGGGTCTCACCAACATTAACATTATACTTAAATTTTCCTCAGCATCACAAATGTTTCTTTTTCCATCCATTTTAATACGAAATCAACAAGAAATAACTTTTGACAGCTTGTTTTTTTTTTGACAAACAGTTTTTTTCGGTAGTTGCAAGTTCTTGCAAGTAGAAATTTTGCTAGCAGAAACTTGTAGCTACTTTTTTCTCTCTCACTATTTTACGCTCTCGTTGTCCTCTCTCGTTGCAAGTTTTTCGAGTACGTGAACGCTTTACTGGTAAAAACTTGTAACAATTTGTACAAATTTTTTGTTAGTGAACAAACCTAATATTTTTATGATAAAACAAATTAGAAAAAATTAAAATGAAAAGATTTCGACATAGTAAGATAAGCTCCGACTTTAAAGCTTTTATGTACATAAAGCAATTAATATATTGATGATAATAAAACAAAATAGAAAAAATGAAAATGATAAGATTTCAATATTAGTTATAATACATATAAATAGCTTTTAAAATATGACCAAGAAATGAATGGGAAAAGTTATTTAAAATTATTTTTTACTTTGCAGTGTTTTTGAAGTCGGTTTTTTGTTTTGTTAAAAAGTTTTTTTAGAAAAGCGAGTTCGGTAGGTTGGGCATAAAAATTGAAGAAGAACCATTTTTATCGAAAGTTTCGATAGTCTCAAAAATTTTCAATAAATACTATTATGAATATAAAACAAGTGGCAATTTTACAAAATAATTAGAAAAACCATGTTTGTTGAGCACTTCCCACTTTTTTAGGTAAACGCCAAAATTGGAAATTTACCAAAATATTTCAAATCCTTCTAACTTTTAATGTTTTTTTTTTAATTTTTAAAGAAATTTTTGGTTAAGGTGGATTGTTGTCTGAATGGGACGATAGTTTGTAAGGCAAAATTATAATTTGTTGTATAGGAGTGTTGCTGCATATATTTCGGGAATCATTATAAAGACTGAAATTTTATCATTGAAAATAACTTTATAGTTTTTGGAAAAATTCATATTAGCCAATTCATGAACTCTTGTATCTATATCGTTAATCAACTTTATTGATTTTCTTGATCTTTGCTTCATCGATCGTGCTTTCCTTCGAAAATCACATTTCTTACAAACTGAAACAGAATGCGAACAATTCCGATTTCATAAGTGCAAAGTTGGTGTCAGTTTACTTCAAATATCGATAAACTCCCTGTGATATATTTATAAAGTAAACATTTCTAACTCGCCCTGATATTTAAGTCACTGAATTTTTCTGAAGATTTCGCAAGTTATACAAAAATCCAAGTTGACAAATGTTATTGATATCAATGGAAATAACCCAAGTTTGAAAGAGTGAATAAAAAGGAGTTTTGAATGAAGTAAGAATACTATAACTTTGTTTAACTTTAATACCTTTAACAAAAAAGTGTTAAAGATATCCCCAAAAGATTTTTTTCAATACGATTTTGGTATTACTTCTCGAAGCAGAATATTACAAGTCTGAAAAGAGCAGAATATTGCGTTTTGAATATCATTTCCGTTTCGAAAGTTTGTTTATTGTTTTCTTAGTATTTCAAAACAAGAAAATCTCTAAATTTCAATACAAAGTTATAGATTAATACAACCATTCAAGAATTTCCGCCGCTAAACATCAATCAAGATAGAAGAAACACCTCAATATTTTCCTAAAAAAAAACACACAATTTCGTGCCGTTCAACAAAAATATTCAATCAAATCTATTTCATTTAGGAAAACATAAAAATTGTTGCTTACCACAAAAACAAAAAAACAAAATATTATGAGTTTTATGATGGCTCATAGCGAATGATTAGTAGCTGAATGTATAGTCGTCGAATTCCTTTGAATAGCACAATAAATACCGTCAAATGCGTTTTCAAAGATTTCAGATTTCGACGAAATCGTTTGATTGCCTAAGCATGCGATTTGACCATAAAAATCGCATTAAAATTAACAATCTTTGCAATGAAATTGAATTCGTTTCGATTGCTTGTTGATGATGACCTGCCTAAATGAGGCTAACAGAGCATTAGCAGAGATTTAACATAACAGTGGGACAACAGCAGGTTCGACTCACTGAATCTGTTAATTAATGTAAGTTTAAGTTATGGAGTATAATCTGCACTTTAAAGAAATACCGTTAATTTGAAAGAAGTCATAATATGTCTTAAGTTCTTTTAGTGTTAGTGATAAGGAAAAAAAACCATAAAACTTTTATAATTAATGTAATTGATACCTCATATAATTTTCATGGTTATGTTAAGAAGGTTGCATATAAAACTCACAAATCTGCACGGATATTCCTTCACGACTGCATTTTAATGAATCATTTGGGCTCTTACAATTAAGCCTTACCGTTAAAACAAATCACAGTTTTGAAATTTAAAAGTATGTATTAATATATAATCTTATTACTTCCACTTTAAGCCATACTGATTTAATTTTTTTTTTTTTATTACTATTTTCAAAGACCTGGGTTATGAAAATAAAACAAAATTTTATGATATCATAAAATTAAAAAAAAAAAAATAAACTCAGCCTTGCTACTTTAAAATAAGATCATAAATAATCGAACGATCTATTGATCAGTCAGCCGTTTGTCGGTGTGGTGATCGTAAACATCGCACCTTTGGCTTAATTAATAAAACCATTGATGATTGCTTTGACCATTTTGTAAACATTGTTCGATCAGATTTAGTAGCAGACAATATTTGATTTGGTCATAAAACCAAGTTATAAATAAAAAAAAAACACTTTCTTTTCATCTTGGCCGATCGATGAAATACTCAGTAAATGTTGATGCATTGAAGATTTATGATTTTTTTTTTTGTTTTTATAATAAGCTCATGCTCCTTGCAAAAGAAGCGAATTGCCTGTTTATTTGCTCTCAATTTTTGAATTATGATCTTTTACGATGTTCTCTCTAAATCGATAAATTTCTGCCTCGCTCTTTCAGATCCTGCCACTTTGAATATTTTTGCCACACGACCTAATCCAAAGAAGAAACGCAAATCGCGCACCGCCTTTACGAACCATCAGATCTTTGAGCTGGAAAAGCGTTTCCTTTACCAAAAGTATCTTTCGCCCGCCGATCGTGATGAGATAGCCATCGGACTGGGTCTTTCCAATGCGCAGGTAAGTAGCCAACATTTTATGTCAACAATTCAAAATATCAGCATTCATCACTCATTTTCTCACTCTTAATGCTCGTATAGGTCATCACTTGGTTCCAGAATAGACGCGCCAAGCTGAAACGTGATATGGAGGAGCTCAAAAAGGATGTTGAAAGTGTGAAACAATTGTCAGCTCATAAAAGTTTTTTAGAAAATGTTAATGACTTAAGTATTTTAAAGACCCGACCAGTCAGCAGACATCGTTCACCAACATCAACACACGCATCGGCAACATTCTCGACATCCACACTTTCTAACATATCAACAACAGGCCAAGCTGTTGACAACACTGCCAACATCAACAACAGCAGCAGCAACAACCACAGCAACAACAACAATGCTGCGTCTACACAACAACAGCCGCGATTCAACCTCAACCACAGCCGAGGATAAGAAGGAACTTAAGATGCTCAAAATGATGACTCTCATGTACTACAGCAGCCGCAATAATGCTGCGGATGGTGCTCATGGCAACCCTGTCGCAAGTATGCAAGACGCTCGTAGCAGCACAATGGATCGACGGAAATTGAAACCCAATTAGGAAATTTTCAAGTTTGTTCCTACTTCCGTTCTATTAGCTTAATTATTAGTCTCGTCTCAGAAATTTCAAAGCTCATGTAAAGCAACACTGCGTTATCACATATGAGTGTATGTAACGTATTTGTAACGCATACCAGCGCATAATTAAGATGTTTGCCAAATGTTCCGTAAATTTTATTTAATGATTAATTCTAGTAACAAATTGAAAAATATATCCCTTTGTCTTTATTGATTTTTTGTGATTTAAATATTAAGTTTACGATTTCTCCATAACTAAAAAATTACATGAACAGCAATTTAAGAGAACATTTAACTTTAATATTTTTAAAAAACTACTGAAATGTTAAAATAGACTAAGTAAGTTCAATAAAAATATTTATCAACATTTAAATAATGCATTGTGAGAACATCAATTTTGAAATTATGTAAAATTGTACGCCCATTAGAAAGAAATCACATCTTCTCTTTAATCGACAGCAAAATCCTTTTGAAAAAAATCAATTAAATGAAAGGGAAAGATATAGCTGGTAAGGTTTGTCACAAGTATCAAAATCAAGTGGAACACATACGATAAAAAACTATTTAGTTTTTTTTTCATCCCAAGCCCAATTGGCTGAAAGAGACTGTTTTATAAAGTGTATCAAACAATATATGGGTAAATCCTGCTTGTCGGACGTCACATTCGGAAGCATTTTTTTCCAAATTATATGCTGAAAATGTTTTGTTTAGGATAAAAGAACTAGTGCAACATTAAGTATTAAGGGGGTGCTACTTTTATATATCAGAAAAAAATAAAATTTAAGTGTAAGTACATGAACAGTGGTTTTGATATTCAGCGTTTTGACGTTATTAAAATAGAAGCTGTTTTGATATTAATTGCAAAATCTGCTATTTGCAGCTAACTGATTCGAGCTATGAGAAAATATGATATGTATGAAACGTTAAGAATTAACTGATATATACAAAAAAGGAAGCATAGCCATTAATATTTATTATTGTTTTTATTTTTGTAATATTTATTATTGTTCGGACGTCATGTGCCGGACGTCATTAATTTTTCCACCATTATAGTATTTTAATTACAGATATTTTTTTAATTATTTTTAATATTAACATCTACGTTATGTTTAAAAAAATGGGCTGTTCGAGCCAGAGGCGCAACCAGGAATTTGTTTTGGGGGGGGGTTTTATAACTATATGTATATAAAAGGAAATGTACGTATTTATAGCGGCTATGATATATTGAGTCCAAATATTGCACTCAAAACGTTAATTCTACCACAATGGCAGAAAACATAAGGGGGCATATAGGTTACAAATTTTAACAAAACCGACCGATTTTGTAACCTCGAAAATCGATTTTTTTCGAACGGAAGCCATTTTGTTTTTTTTTCGGAGGAAAAAAATTATCCTACTTCAGGCGATAGCCACTTAAGCAAGGATTAATTTGATTTTTTTTAATTTTTCCTCAGATGTTCCAGACTGGTTATATCCTACACACCGTCATATTTTTGGCGTTTTTTAAAAAAAAAATCAAATAACGTCAAAAGCCGCTTCAAAAATTCTGAAACAAATTTTTTTTTTTTAGTTATAAAATTGTGGCATTTTTATTTGTTTACTTAAATTTTATAATTCTTAAAAAACATATTTTTTAAGAATTATATTATGAGCTTTATGCCAAATAATTCATGAAGCAACAGGTTGCTACAACAAAAAAGTTGTTTGCAGAACAAACCAAGCTGACTAGACCATGGTTTCGTCGGACGCTACTCCGACTCATCAGTAGTCTCAGTGGTTCTAGCAGTCCAAACCAAAGCGGAATTATAGAAGCGCTATACTTTATTAAAGTAATGTTTTTCTACTCTTTTGCTAGTCGCAAAATTTCAAAAAGTTGACTGCATTGATTCTGCAAAGATTTTGTTGTTGCGCTTTTTTTGTTTACTTCTTTATCACGTATCAATCTAGGTTCCAACATTTTGTTGGTATTAAACCATAAGAGGCGTGAAGAAGGTTTTTGTTTTTTAAAAGAGATGTTTATTATATGCGCAGATATATAATATTTCATCATGTTTTTTAAAAATTATATTATGAGCTTTATGAGAGACTACTGATGAGTCGGAGTAGCGTCCGACGAAACCATGGTCTAGTCAGCTTGGTTTGTTCTGCAAACAACTTTTTTGTTGTAGCAACCTGTTGCTTCATGAATTATTTGGCATAAAGTTCATAATATAATTCTTAAAAAATATGTTTTTTAAGAATTATAAAAATTAAGTAAACAAATAAAAATGCCACAACTTTATAACTCATGTAAACTGGTGCGAGCCCGACCTCCGAAAACATGATGAAATATTATATGTCTGCGCATATAATAAACATCTGTTTAAAAAAAAAAAAAACCTTCTTCACGCCTTCTATGGTTTAATACCAACAAAATGTTGGAACCTAGATTGATACGTGATAAAGAAGTAAAAGAGAATTATAAAAATTAAGTAAACAAATTTTTTTTGTATTCTTTAAATGTTAATAAATATGTGTGCAAAATTTGAGAACGATATCTTTTTTCCTTCTATGAAAAAAAAATTCCCGAAAAAAAATTTTTTTTTAAAGTTTGTAACCTTTATGCTCCCATAATGACAAAATTTTTATAAATAAATATTTATTAGAATAGAAAAAAATTTATTAATTATTTTTACATTAAAATGATTTTAGTTACAGGATTAAGGCGATTAAGAATAATAAAAGAAACTAACTTTTATTTTAGCGAGTTTATTTAAAATAATATCCACTGATGGTGTCATTTCTCATCTATTATTGGAAAGACTATTTTGTCTATTTTAAGGGGATAATATAAAACTTTTGGAAAAATTGCAGTAAGTTGGCCCATTCTTAATTTCAAAGTAACGAATTTGTATTGAAAATTCTTTAACACTGCACGTTTTACACCATAACTTCTGAACCCTTCAAGAGCACACCTTAATTTTATATCGTTGGAAAGTATTGAAACGTATAAAAAACCAAATAAAGAAACTGAAAAGTAATTATAGCGTCTGTTGTTGGCATGGCGTTAAACTTTGAAATTAACAATGGGTCAATTTACAGCAATTTTTTTAAAAGTTTTATATTTTATCCTTAAAATAGAAGAGATAACCATTCCAATTATACCAAAGTAAATAAAATTTGATTTAAATTGACTGAGCTACATTGTCTAAAAACAGGCCCTATGTGGCATTTTTTTGAAACTTTAAACTCCGGAATTGGGTTTCTTAGCAAAAAACCAACCTAAAAACAAATTTCGAGTCAAATCGGAGATG